>OY735211.1:36483484-37008484 GCA_963457665.1 Thysanoteuthis rhombus | reverse complement strand
ACGCAGATATTATGGCTGGTAAAGAAATAGAATAGTTGAAAAAGATAAAGGAGGTATGTCACCGCCCTCAACCCCCCAAAAATACTTGGGTTTAATACGTAAATATTTGATTACCAAACAAGAAAGTTCAGCCCAGTGGTTCCCAAACTTCCAAGTTGAATTACCATTTTCCAGAACTGTAATAACACTCATTACCCAAAAGCAAAAATTGAATAAATTAATGAAATATTTTGGTTAGTAAACAATACATTTTCATTCAAATAGAACATTCAAGTGCAAAATGAGGTTTGTGAAGAGAAAACCAATTTCAAATTATAGAAAAAACCTTATAATTAATTACCCCTCATTTCCCCCCAATTGATAGTGTAGTCGGTCAATCTTCAAGGGGAAAATGACCCTGTTCGTGGCAAAGGTAGTTGTTCAATTCCCACTGGCGCCTGTGTTTAGTGTTCAAGCCCAGATTAAAAGAGATTTCGAACATCTATTTTTTCAAGAAGCTGTGTCTAACCCTTTGAAATATTGAAGCAATTCAACTCCTGACCCCACATTTCAAGACTGCTTGGTGACTGAAATAGATGTATATTTTCTTCTATCGCCGGTGGTTCGCATTTGAGCCCTGAGAAAATCCAGAGTATGGCAGGCAGGCAGGCTGGCAGGCAGGCTGAATTTGAGCCATTGGTGCAACATAACCTCTTCAACTCTTCGGTTTGATCCTGTTTCTTGGCTTGGGTAGTCGCGTAATTCTCAGTAATACCAGTGGTCGGTATTTGAGCCATGGTAAAAGGCTGCTATTTTGAATGCTGATTTTCAAGGCAAATAAGACCTTATGGTGTGGCCTGTATGCATGATAAAAACATAGCCAGCTTGTTAGATTGACTGAAAAACTGAAGAAACCTATGCTGACAGTTTCGGTTGTCGGTTTCTAATGGCTTAAAAGATATAAAAAGTTTTTTTTTTTTTTAAGAAATATCACATTTTATAAGTAGGTACATTCCATTATCGTCGACTTATGTCATGGATGAGATGGGTACCAGTCGTCGGTGTTCGAGCCGTGACAAAAGTTAGGATATCAGATGTGTGTTTTGAAAGCAAGCATCTTGGAAGATTTGTACAACACAATCTTCCTACTCCTATTTCCAAGCATTTTTAAACTTTTTATACATCTATACTGGTACAAAATCTTTCATGCAAAACCTTTTGACCCAGACAATTTTCGATATTCGGAGATTTTCGGATATATATATATATATATATATATATATATATATATATATATATAGAGAGAGAGAGAGAGAGAGAGAGAGGGGGGGGGGGAGGACTGCAGCTTGAAAAAAATTTTAAAATTGTGTCATGTCAGTCAATTATTCTCAAAAATTCTCAAATATCTGATAATGTGATTTACATAAATTTGCCAGTGAGTTTCATGTCTTACAAATTAGATATTATGAGTGAATTTGTATTGTTGGAACTATATATATATATCTATATCTATATATATATATATCCAAAGAGAATTGGCTTGAAAATTTGAAGCCAATAGTAATAGTTGGTAAATATTACATTTGTAATAAATAGATAGATAGATACCTTAAATTATATCGAACTCGCGTTCACACACAGACACACGTACACTCACGAAATGAGAGAGAGAGGGAGAGGGAGAAACCCACACCTGCGAATTCGCATGATAGATTCGTGAAACGATCACCTGTATAATTTACCAATTAAGCGTTTTTACATCCCTTGTTAAATTACTTATTTACTTATTTATTTAAACAGCTATCCAACAACGCTTCTTTTCAACGGCTCTCTTCCCATCCTTCTACTTTCACTCCGTTTTCTTTTCTCTCCTTTTTTTCCAAAGCGATTCGTTTCTGGTCTTTTCATTCTCTTACTCAGCAGCTTCTTTCTTCCACCTATCGTTGATTTGCCACGCTCTTCTGGTCCTCTCCGTGGAAACCTTTCACATTTATAATATGCATTGCAATTCTCTGCTTTGCTTTTTTTTCTCACTTATTCTTATCGCGTCCTTTTTTTTTTTGTTGTTGTTGTTGTTTTTCTTATGGGAAAGGTTTAGAAGGAGTACCCCCTTTTTAACCTCGAGGGGTCTGGAGAGATACAATCCTCTATTCATGATTTTTTTTCTTCTAAATCTGAAGTTGGGGCAGGTGTTACGCTTCCAAGTGACTGGCTACTCAGGTAAATAGATGTTTGGATTGATAGAAATAGAGAAGGGAGTGACTGGGGCCGTCATGAAGATCTGTAGAAAAAAAATGAACTGACAACAGTAGACATACAAAGAAAAGTCTAAGATATATGGAGGCGAAAAGCTTATATATATATATATATATATATATATATATATATATATATATATATATATATATATATATATATATATATATATATATGTACGCATTGTCACTGTCAACTAATGGGTAAGTAACATTTGTCAAGTATGCATACGTGTGCAACTGAAGGCATCATTTCTTGATAAAACATTTACCACTTCTTGTAATGATCATGATCTGATTTGAATACGCTAACGAATAGTATGGACACAAACCAGAAGTTGTCCTTGAGAATCTTGTCCAATAATTACATAGCTCGAACATAATGCAGCTGATATTTTATATGAAAATCAAAAATTCAGTTAAAAAGTATACGTCCAGCTGCAGACTTATATATATATATATATATATATATATATATATATATATATATATATATATATATATCACAGGTAGGGCAGTTATTTCTATTTCTTCGCTGTCTAATGATCCCCAAATCAAGGAAAATCTCCGTCGGATAAGCCAAGCATATATATGTATGTATATATATATATATATATATATATATATATATGTATATACATATATATATATATATGTATATATATATATATATATATATATATATATATATATATATATATATGTGTGTGTGTGTGTGTGTGTGTGTGTGAACAATAGGGAATAAGACAGACTTGGGAGTAAAGTATATGAAGACTTTATGTGTTAATTATTCCCATCTTCAGTAACATGTATGTAATTTTCAGTGGTTCAAAGGTTTCCGTAGAAAACAAATTTAGCTTCAGATGTTTTGCTTTGGGAGCGAAAATGGAAATCATGAAAGGGGATTCTTTTTGGGTCAAAATGGTGAATCCTGACTGTATTCTGTCTGTGGAGAAATCTGTAGCGTTATGGTTGGATAACTTGTTGGAAGTAGTAGCAGTTATGGGTATTTTATTGGTTGTACCGGTCAGATTGGTGTGCATTCTTAAGCATTAGTTGTCATGGATACTTGGGAGCTAGATAGTAGTTTAGTGTTAGACTATTTGGGTGCTTGGTAAGTTAGGGATGGGGCTAACTCTGGTGTTAGTCCAGATGGCGGGGTAAGGGAGTCCTTGTTATGTATGATCGAATATCCTTTGGGGAAATGTATGATCTGTATCCTTAATGACCATTGTGGACATTCTGAGTTGTTCAAATGAAATAACATTCATGGGTTTTTATAGGTAGGGGTCTGTGTGACGGGATGAAGTTCCCAATCATGGATATACATGAAGAGGAATTGGGTGAGGATGTGGGGTTGTTATTGGGAATGAGAGTATTTGAATATTAAGGGGCCTTTGGGCTTAGGTAGAACTATAGTCTGGAGAATGGTGATTTGGTGAGTATAGAGTAATTATGAGTGAGAGGATTTTGGTATTAGAGATCGTCGTTAGAGTTGGGTCCGTTAGAGGAGAGAGTTTTGAGTTTGTTAATCCGCACTTCTTCATGTCGTTCTAGAATTTTTGTTGTGTCAGTAGGTGTATTTTTTTTCTATTTTTTCAATGAAACTCGTGTCTGTGCCAAAATCGTGACCGGGGTGTTGGAGTGCAGTTCTACGGAGGTAAGTTTGGATGATTGGATGATTTAATTCTGAACCAATAGTTATCAAGTTTAATGTCGGATTGCCACTCAGACTTACCAATATATTGCAATTTGCGTCTATTACATTCTAGGCAGTAGATCACGCACACACACACACACACACACATATATATATATATATATATATATATATATATATATATATATATATATATATATATATATATATATATATGCGTGTGTGTTCGTATTGTGTATGTACTGGCTGGAATACCCTGCGTTGACCAGGGGGGAACTCAAAATCTAACAACACTGAAAAGCAAGTGAAATATCATAGAGATTTCAATGAAGCTCGTCAGACTGGTCGGGCCAGCACACACTCTCAAGCAGACCCACGCAACCAGTGCATACTCTTGGGCAGACATGTGTACCCACCCTCAAAAAGTCAAAGCGGACTGTCGGCACAAAATTGTGTCCGTATCACATTTATCTGTCCATTTATCCTAACCTGTTCTTATCTATCAATCTATCAATATCAATCTATTCGTATCTATCTATCTATCTATCCCCTGCCCCTCTCTCTCTCTCTTTATATATATATATATATATATATATATATATATATATATATATATATATATATATATATATCAATCACTTCGTCTGTATCTACCTAATTAGCAATCAAGCTATATTTCTCTTCATATCTATTTAAACATATATTTATCTACCTATTCCAACCTGTTCATTTGGCTTGGGATTCTATTCATTATATCCTATGTCTATTTTTATATCTATTTGTTTATTTGATTCTGTCCATAACTACCTAATTAGCCAACTATCCATTTTCTTTTCCCTCTGTCTTCTTAAATCTACCCTTTCTTTCTTTCTTTTTTCCTTTCTTTCTCTCTCTCTCTCTCACTTTTGGTGTTCATCTCTCTTTTTATTCTATGCCCTTCTCTTCACTTCCCTATCTCTTTCTCTTGTGCGGGTGTGTATATATGTGCGTGTTTAGATCCAATCATCTTCGCCGTGTTTATTACCCCTAAATCCCAAAACTGACCAATCAGCAAAAAGCGCGCGAATCTACAGTACATTACACTCTCTCTCTCTCTCTCTCTCTCTCTCTCTCTCTCTCTCTCTCTCTCTCTCTCTCTCTCTCTCTCTTACGTCCTCTCACACAAACCCAGACTTAGCTTCAACACCCCCACCCCTAGACTGCTAGCAACAAAATGATGACAGCATTGGTTAAGCAACGGTAGGCGGCCTCTGCTTGCGCCTGGGCCGCTCGACACCAGCTCACTGCCGC
Source organism: Thysanoteuthis rhombus (assembly GCA_963457665.1). Lineage (NCBI taxonomy): Eukaryota > Metazoa > Mollusca > Cephalopoda > Oegopsida > Thysanoteuthidae > Thysanoteuthis > Thysanoteuthis major. The sequence goes on along the minus strand of OY735211.1, from coordinate 37,003,300 downwards.
ATGCCACCACACGTAGACCAGTTTTTCCCACGCTCTAGAGTGGCGATTTTTTTCCGAGTGTGCCTGCCTGACCCTGGCATCTGCTACTGGGGGTGGGGTCGCCTGAGGCTGGCGGGAACAGGTCGGTCGTTCAATCAGTCGACGTTATGATCGTCCTAGCGGTTGGCTGACTGTGGTGCCTCAAAATGTATTTATTATAAAAGCAACACATGTCTTCGCTTGGGAACAATTTATTGGACAGCAAGGTTTTTGGGGGTTTTTTTTCCTGTTTAATCTGTTGGCTCAGGACTGAACATAGAAGGAAGAAAACGAGAGAAATGAGCAAAGGAAAAGAAGAAAATGTATGGATTGAAATAAAGAAAGGCGGAATGAAAAATAAAAAGAAATTGTATTGAATAAGCGTAGAGTTCGAACTCTTTAGCTTTCTATGTGGATCTGACGGTATGTCCGAAGTCTGAAGGCGGGCACTGCAATTTACGAGAAACAACGAGAAGCAAAGAGAATGTAATTTTAAATAGCTTTTATACAGAGGTTTGCAGTTATTATTCAAAGAATTTCTAATTCTCGTTGCTGTTTACGCGTTCGCCGCTCTGCTTCAACTAGGTATTCCCGAAAAATTTGTAAAATGAATGAATGCAGACAATGGCTCCATTTTGATTGTCTTTCGCCTAGGTTTAATTGTCAAACTCCAGCCCAAGTATGGAGTTGACATTGTTTTGTATCTTTTCTACCGTAAAGATAATAGTAACAACAGCACTCACCTAATTTTAAAAGTCTGGAGTGGGCTTTGTTTTTTCTTGTGTAACATCAGCAACAACAAACCCTCCATTGTTCATCTGTTCCGTCACGTTAAACCGAACCAATAAATGAAATCAAAATTTCATTAACTGGATTTGTAATCACGACCGAGTGATAAGTAAGCGGCTCTCTGGGTCGAATTGGCGAATCCTAGGCATCAACAAAAGGTCATGTAACAAATACGCACGAGCTATATTCATTCACATAAATAAATAAATTTATACAAGAAAAATGTTGTTTTGTTTTTTTTTACTTATCATACGTACAATGCAAAAGTTGTAGTTATCGTATTCAATGGGGGTGGAGTTTGACCCTGCAGCAGCCAGGTGTGTTCTCCATCGTTTGACTGTAAGTAAGTTTTCCCCTGTTTCCTTTCTGTTTAAATGGCTGAAAAATAGGTTCTTCATCGCCATTTTCATGAGAAAACGTTTGTTACCGGTAATAAATCAAGACTTTGCTTCACTTCTCGTAGCTTCTTGAGACTTCCTGATGCTCCTCGTATATACCTGAACGTTCATCGGAGTCTCTGGTTTCGAAGTCGTTAAGAACGTCTTCTTCGAGAGATGCGTCGTGTTTGTCGAAGACTTCCAGTGAGTTACCCCTTGGGATATAGATACGGCTGAGAAAGAGAATTATGGACGAACGCGTTGTGCACTGTGGTTGTAATTTGTTGGGGGGGGGGGTCAATTTAGTACCCCTTTCATAATATCGCATTTCAAACCCTGAATTACCTCCATATATTTTTGCCTCATGAATTGTATTGATTTTCAGACGCTATTTTTCGTTTTTGTTCTGATGCAAGACTTTTCAAATCTGTAAGAGGTAAGTATTTACTTTAATTATTCCACAAATGTTGAATCATATTATAACAACTAGTTCATCTCCGTTGAAACGTGCGAAACGAAAGATGCATCAGAAATAAAAGGGGAAAAAGCGTACAAAATGCCAAATAATTTATTAGGCAAAAAAATATAAGGGAGGCAATTCAGGGTTTGGGATGCAATATTTTGAAAAAGATAACAAACTGAACTAAAGTATTCCGTGTCAACCTCCACCCCAAATGAAATCCCTTATACAAAAAACCCAACCGGAAAAAAACTCAACGGGACAAAAGAAACTCAATGGATGTTAATTACCGCCCAAGTCCCACATTAAAACTAACTTTAGGTCACGTTGAAAAGTAGTTAATTAATTACTTTGATGACTGAATAAAGATGCTATGAATTTTTATGAATAGAAGATTTTGCAAAAATAATTTTCAACTTCTGCATCAACCCAATATTCTTGTGCAAAACGTTTTCCTCTGTACTGGGAGACGTTTAGTTCTATTTATTGTCGAAGTCTAAGCAAGGGAGCAGTCATTGTATTGTAAACCGGCGATAAACCACACATTAACAATACAAAAGGATTGCAATGTTCATTCTGTTTAACATTATCTAGTTACAGAATCTCAGTGCACAGTCCTGAACCCTTCGTCGAGGTATAATAGTTAACAAGCTGGTCTCATAGATCATTACTATCGAATAGTGAGTTCGATCCTCATTGTATGCCTTGTGCCTGTGGTCTTGTTTTCCCCACATTAGCAAATAGTCAGCCCTGTGATCGTGGCGGCTGTGTATTACCTACCGGTGTTAGAGTTTATTGAAACTTGAAAGAAACATGAACGTGTTTGTGTTGCAAATCTTTACTTCTTTTTAGTTTAAGCTCTACTCAAAGTCAACTTGATGTTGAATGTATCGAGCACTTCATGAAATAAACCCATCACACATCGGACATTGTTTTATATTATATTATATTGTATTCCTGATTTGCATTGTATTGTATATATATATATATATATATATATATATATATATATATATATATATATATATATATATATATATATATATATACAATACAATGCAAATCAGGAATACAATATAATATAATATAAAACAATGTCCGATGTGTGATGGGTTTATTTATTATATATATATATATATATATATATATATATATATATATATATATATATATATATATATATATATATATATAGTTTCATGGTAAACAACTGATGATCCCAACAAGGGAAAATTTATACATCGTACCATGATAACAAAGTATATATGAAAAAAGGGGAAAACGGAATTGACAGATATTGGGAAATGAGTGACTGAAGTGACACAAAATCTTTTGAAAAAGTTTTTTTAATGTTCAGTATTTAAAGCAGTAAAGCTTTCTAGACTACACACACACACACACACACACACATATATATATATATATATATAATTTGCATATACATGCGTACGTATATCTATTTATATAACTCTCAAACACATTCACAAACAAAAACACGCACTTACTCACAGTTACCCTCAAATGGGTGCGTATACACGATGTTTTCAAAACGTTGAGTGTTTTTAAGAGATAGTTACTTTTTTCTTTTATTTCTTGTTCAGAATTCTTCTGTGATGTGTTGATAAGCGATCCTGGACTTCGTTTATCGATAAGCTTATTTGACACTTATCAAGATTTATAAATAGTTTCAAGTACCAGCGTTTCAATGTATCAGAACCCTCATTCTAACTGTAATATGTGGTTTTCACTGGAAGTCAAGTGACAGCAAGTTTTCTTATTATTCGTAGACTCTCCTCGGTATTCTAACCTACTTTAGCAGTGCTGTCTTCTGGATAGTCTCGGTCGTTCCCTGGATTCCAACTAGTTCCTCTAACCTATTATTATTATTATTATTATTATAATTATTATTATTATTATTGCATTTTCACTCTAGTTGCCTGGCGGTCACCGCTGGAGACTGCGTCTCCTCAAGTTTCGAGCCCTCCTTTTTGCACTCTCAGAATCCATAGCAGTGTTGGGAATTGAAGTTTCATACCAGTTCCCAGGTGGTTATCGCTTAAATCAGTAAATCTCCTCATGTCTCCAAGCCTCCTATCATATCACCCTCATCTACTTGCAACTTTACACCAGTTGTTATTGTTGGGGATTGTGTGACTCAATATCATTATTACAATAACAATGATAACAACAATTATGATAACTGAGGGAAAAGTCAACGACCTCATGTTCATAGATGACGTAAAGCTACTTGCAAAGAATCGGAAAGAAAGGGCTCGAAATTTTGTTCAGCAAAGTGAACGAATACAGTGATGTTATGGGAGAGAGGTTCAGAATGGAAAATGCACGCTAATGGTAATGCATAGAGGGAGGCTTATGGCTGCAGAAGGAATCGAATTACCGGACAACAATAAAAATCAGATCATTAATCTCTTAGAACTGTTACGAATACCCGGGAGTTCACGAATGTGACACGATAAAACTGGAAGGAATGAAAGAGAAAATGAAAACGGAATGCCTCAGGGGGATTAGAAAAAATATTAGAAACCGAGCTAAGTAGAAATTTGATAAAAGGAATCAACACATGGGTAGTATCGGTAGTAAGATCCACAGATCAATTTCTTTGATGAACGAAGGAAGGGCTCCAATCAACGGACCGGCGAAAGAGAAAGCTTATGACAATGCACAAAGCTCTACATCCTTGAGATGACGCAGAGAGAATGTATGTGAAGCGGAAAGATGGTGGCATAGGACTCATCAGCATAAAAGACTTTACCAAAAAGGCCAAAACTGGATTAGAAAAGTATGCGCAAACAAACAGCGAAGATATTGCACAAAACGCCCAGGGAATTCAAAAGACTGATGCAAAATATCATGGACAAGAAATCATTGACATGTCTACGCAAAGGAAATTTGACGAGAGAAACAGAATCACTCATCATGGCAGCCCAAAACAAATGCATCCGGACAAACTATGTCAATCAGCAAATGCTGCCTATGTGGAGAAAGGAATGGGGCCGTAAACCAGATAACCAGAAGGAGTGCAAGAACAGACACGACCGGGCAGCAAAAGTTAAACACTGGGGAGTAAGCAATCAACTGGGATTTGACCATGCAGACAAATGGTATCAGTACAAACCAGAGACAGTTCTAGAAAAACGGAAGTGGCAAATTACTCGACGACTTTGTCACCCAAACCGACTATCCCATCCAAACGAGTAGACCGGACCTGATAGTCATACACAAGGGACATGGACTCTGCCAAATAATATACGTGACCGTGCCTGTTTATCACAGAGTGAATATGAAAGTGAGTGAAAAACTAGGCAAATACCAAGACTTGGCAAAGGAAGCTGAGGAAATTGGGGAACATGAGGGTCAGGGTAATACCAATAATAGTAGGTGCATTCGGGACCGTTCCAAAGGCACTCGGAACGAGATTGAAGAAGCTGGAGATAAAAATAAGGATCGATATTATGCAGATACAGCACTACTGGAGCATGCACGAATTCTGATGAGAATACTGGTTTTATAAGACCTACGACCTCTAAATTGTCAGCCATGGTCTGACAGGTACAAAGCGAAGCGCCATTGAGATATCTGAGAAGGCTCACTATCACTCAGCCTTAAGCAACAACTGGTGTGAAACTGCAAACCACAGCACTGCTGTGAACTGCAAGAGTTTTGAAAGGAAAGCTGTAGACCTGAGGAGACTTGCTGTCACTAAGTCTTTGTCAACGACCACCAAACAACTGTTGCGAAAATGCAAATAATAATAATAATAATAATAATAATAATAATAATAATAATACACCTCATTCAGGCAAGAAGACTGGACTTGGTAATCGTTGACAAGAAGAGAAGGGCCTGAAAAACTTGAAAAAATACCAAGATCTAGCAACCTTAGGTCTCTAGGACATTTCTGATCGATTTTGCAGCTCCTAGCAATGCTGCTTTCTACCAGAGAACCTCTACAACTAGTTTTTCAAATTGTTAGATATTATACCAAGAGCCCCAACTACTGTCGGCACTACACCAACATGGTCCATACTCAAAATCATTTTGTTTTCTCTCCCCAGTTCACTATATTTTTCTTTTACTCCTTCTGTTCTACCCTTTTGTCCCCGGGCACTGCAATATCTATTACCTGGTATTTCCTCTCGTCTTTGTACATTGTCACTGAATCAGGCCTTCAGTGTTGTATCACATGATTCGTTTAGATGCGGAAATCCCACAAAATCTGCACCCTATCATTTTCCATCACGCTTTTTGGGTTTGTGGTTAAACCACTTTACATTTCCAATAGACCCCAACTTCTGATTCTGTCCCATATGCACATATGCTACTAGTATTATCATGGTGTTATTTATATCCTTTCTGTGTCAGTTTTTACATCCTGTAGACAAATGTTCCACTGTTCCATCTCTTTCTCCCTACAATCTGCATTTCTCTGATTTGTCATTTTTTTTATCAATGTTTTTCTCGGTCCAGTTGGTTCTCAGGGTATGATCTAGCGCTGCAACAATCCTTTTTTTTTCAAAACAAACCTTCTTAATCCATCTCCAAGACTCATCACTTCTCACGCCTTCAGTGACCCACAATGATTCATCATGTAACTGTTTGTCCCTTTACTGTGAGCGTCTTTCTTCATTCCTTCGTTTCTTCAAGGTTGAAACGCTTTTATTTGCTACACTTTTACTCATAACTAAGCGAAATAACCTTTCTGTTTTGTAGGAAATATACAGAAACAGGCTTCTTTCTTCGTTCCCAACATGATCTGTAATACTGGGGAGTCCTCTCCCCCTCCCCATCTAGGAATGTATAATCTAAATACGTCAGGGTCGTTTGCCACCTCTTCATACATTTGTTCAAGAGTTTAATGACATTTTCTGCTACCTCATACATCCCCTGGGTCATGACAGTCCATAATTGAACAGAATGTTCAGAATAAATTTTGTCTATAAAATTACCACTGGAAACATTCAAAATATCTATTCTCAACAAGCCTGGCTGCTGCAGAGTCAGACTTCACACCCACTCTTATTCCAACGAAAGATGATCTCTGCAACTTTTGTATTGCATGTATAATGGATAAATTAGTGAACATACAAAACTTCTCAGTTTGGCTCAGTTCGGAAGAGAACCACCTTGCAATCACTTGGTCGTGGTTTCAAATCACGGTAGGGAAATGTTAATTTTATACATCGGTTTGGTTTAACATGACGGGACAGGCAAACAGTGAAATTTGTTGAGGATTGTTCTTGTTATGAAAGTGGGGGTAAAATCAACTCCAACTGGGACGGGAGTTCGACTTTGGAAGAAAAACATCAGTTATATTCTTGAAAAATCACAGATGCCTGGTATTTAGTGGAACGGTTTGCCGTATTACTACTGAACAATCAGAAGTTGCACAAGTAGAAGTTGTAATATAGAAACGAAAACACAGACATATGCTTTGTTTCACCCCCTTCTTTTCTTCTTCAACATAACATAATCAACTGACAAACAAAAGAAGTGACATAGTTTTTTCATTATAAGATGTACTCGTTGAGATTTCACTGAGATCAAGTTGAAGTACTTTCCTACGTATTCCAGTACACTCCCCAGCGTTTTTTATTATCATTTGTACCCGTTGATCTTCCACACCAGTAGTTTATGGAATTTCTCGCAGCAGATCAAGTGACAGCAAGTCTCCTTGATACCCCGGCATGCTCATCGGTGTTCTTGATGTTTTCGTAATTCTGACTTCTGGATAATTCCGCGAATCACCAGTTTTGTCAGTTCCCCAGTTATTTCATAGTTGATATGTACAACCATTGTCAATTGTAAGTGGTGGATCTCACTGGAGATCAGGTGACAGCAAGTCTTCTCAAGACTTCGACAATCTCCTCAGTATTTTTGCTGATTTCAGTAATGCTGTTGTCTGAATGGTTTCGATTGTTACTAGTGTTTTCTAAGCACGCCAACAATGATGACTCCAAGTGTCACCTCCATGGTCTGCAATTTCATCGGTTCTCTGGCAAGGTCCAATTACTTTCCTAGAATTTCACTCCTTTGCCAGCTGGAACAACGACAACTTCAATCTTCTTTTTGTTTACGATGACTAGATGTGTTCTCTTTCTCTTGCTGTAGAATTTCAAAGTTCAAAAGAATTTCTTCGATTATCAAGGATAGCTTCTTGCCTTTGCTTATATCATTGGCTCACATTATTAAACCCCAATACTGTTTACAATTTCGTGGGGTGGGAGGAGAAGTGGGAAAATGATTTAATATGCATTTTAAAAAAGATTCCCAGTGATCCAATTATATGAATCTTATTTCTTTTGTTATTAATACGAGTCCCCCAGTTATCTAACATTGCTAGATAGTAAGTTAACCAGGCGAAAAAAATATCCAGAAAAGATACAAACTCTGTGTTTCTTGCCTAAATATTTTACCTAAGTGTGGAATTATTTACAATTATCATAGTGGCGTTTTTAGTGATAGTGAAGTGAAAGAGATGTTCGGAAAAATGCCGAGTTGAGGCAAAATGAACAATCAAGAATGGTTGCGTTAGTGAATGCGACTAGCTCAAGTTCAAGTTAGGGTTAAGAGGACTAGCTCGTCCCTTACACACCAATTTGGTACAAGTTTCGTGTTTTTCTATGGTATGTTAGTAAAAGTAGTAATGAAAATAAATGGAAACACTGTTCGTTAGTTCAAATCTTTATGAGTAGTACTTTCTACGGGCTACGGAGAAGAGGGCTACGTAGGTCCTCTTTTTAAACTTTTGCCTGTCAGGTAACTACTTTTAGAACTAAGTCCAAGGTTCTTACACTGGCTGACAGTATAACATCTTGCTTTATGTTAATCGGTATCAACTTCTTCCCAAAAGTGTTGTAGAGAGGGTAATTGAAATCTAAAGAAGTTGGTCAAATGTGCTCCACGGTGGAGGCACGTTTGACCATCACATGAATCACATTACACCAGAGAGAAAACTTGAAGCAAAAACACAAATTCTGGTTCTAAAACCTTTATAATGTTTTTCAACTTTTAAAATTGGATATTAAAGAAGCTGGCTAGTTTCATCCAGTATTCTATTGACTATGAGGTTCTTGTACTGTCTGGTATGAGTTGGTTGTTGTGCTTTCACACAAAACCGGCCTATTCAGAATTATTCAGTTAACCTAATGGCAGCTGAATATTGCTAAGTCTACTGTAGAATTGCAGAATTGACTTTGCACGTTTAGTACCCCCAGCTGAGATGGGTGGAAGTAGGCACATGACAACATTCTCTTTGTCAATGTCAGAAATGTCGACATTGTAAGGGGAACGAATTCATTGCAGATTTTTCTAGATTGCTCTACATAGCTTACAACAAACTCATTCTTGTCCATTACCTGACCTACAGTATAATTGTTTTGCAGAGTTCTCAATAACCGATTTCTCTGACACTCTACGCTCAACATAATCGGTGAGTAGACATGCTATATTGTCAGCATAAGAGCTTGAAAGCTGGCTTCATCTTCCAGATCTTTTTCATTAGCGTAGGTGGTATCTTGCATTATAAACTTTGATACCTTCGTTGTTTCCTTCCTTTCGGTCTTCTTGTTTGACTTTGCAATCAACAGCTCAAGCAAATATTGCCTCTCGGAATGAGCCGCGTTTCTGAATCGGATCAGTATTGCCTTTCGAAAGATCTCTCAGGGATTTTCCTTTCCCAATCTCTTCCAATTCACGTTGAACCAACGCACCATCAAATATTGCACGGTTGGTAGACAAGGTTATATCAGCTCGCCCAAACTCTTCACAGCCTACCTCGGGATGATCTTCCGTAGCCAGGACTGAGAGAATAGAGGAATTAAAATAGACGGCGAATATCTGAGCAACCTCAGATTCGCAGACGATATAGGCTTTTTCGCAGAGAACCTACACCACCTCCAACTAATGGTGGGTGAACCAAACGAAGAAAGCAAAAAAGTCGGTCTACAAATGAAATTCAGTAAAACGAAGGTCAGTTGCAATAACCATGTCGAGGATAAGAACACAACCGTCAAAATCGAAACTGGAGAAAGTAGACCACAACGTCTACGCAAGACAACAAATATCTATGAAACCAACAAAAGAAGAAGAAATCAAGCGAAGAATCACTCTAGGATGGCAATCCTTCGATAGAGTAAGCTCAACCTTTACAAACAAATCAATTGATCCTAAAAACAAGAGTGTACAACCAAAGCATCCTCCCAATTGTCACTTATAGAGCTGAAACATGGAACCTAACTAAGAAACTGTTCAGCAGACTGAGAAACATGCAACGCATGCATGAGAGAACCATTCTCAACCTCACATGGAGAGATCACAAGACAGCACAGTATATCAGGGAGAAAATAGGTGTCCGAGACATCATAGAATCTATTTGAAAATCTCAAATGGCAATGGGCCGGTCATGTTGCAAGAATGGCAGACAATCGATTGACATCACGGCTCACAACATGGATCCCCAGAGATCAATTGCACACCCGAGGCCGGTAGAATACAAGATGGAGAGACGAACTAGACAAATTGAGAAAGCACTGGCTCCGTGACGCCCAGGATAAAGAAATGTGGCGAATCCTGCTCAAAACCTGTTTTATTGGCAAAGATTTCAGGGGGCATAAGAGATCTTCAGCAGAGGAGGTTCAAATTGATTTCATACTTTATCAACTCTTCAAATAGCAATGTGTTGGCTTTTTCAATCCCCTCAGCTGATTTTGAACAAGATTTTAGGAGAAAATTTAAAAAAAATTTTTCATTTAACAATTCAATTATATTTTGTTAAAAAAAACATTTTCCAGAAATTTACAGACTTTTCCTTCATTTTAGACCCGGGAAAGAATTATATATAAACATATACATTAAGAAAATATGTATTTTGTTGGAAACTAAGATTCAACTTTTGAATTATAGTTACCTTGTTAATAGAACCCCCCCTTCTAAAGCCCTTTAAAAAAAAACTTCTATCTCAAAATCTTTTCACTTAAAAACACTCTCTTGATCTACTGAGTGTGCATGCCAAATTTGGTCGGGCTGTGCCCATGTTCATAGCTTGAAAACACACGACGTTTATAGCCTGAATATGTGTGTGTGTGTGTGTGTGTGTGTGTGTGTGTGTGTGTGAAGGCTTATTTGATGGGTCAGCTTCAGGAGCTGTGGGACCCAATTGGAAACATTTATTGTGGGTCCCTAGGTAACATCAAAGGAAGAGGTCCAGATAAAGTTTATTATAGACTTTATACATCTAAGGTAGAATCGGAAGCAATCAAAATTTGCGCTTGAAAATTTCACAGAAATTTTATGCTGTTCTTTAATTAATTAGCATTCATCGTTAATTCGAGTATAATAAAAAGAAAATTAGATTTTTAAGATTTTCAGTATACATCAGCTGTACTGGCTTTTTAAGAATCCAAAAGTAAAATTAAAATCATTGGCGTCCTCGTTAAAACCTGTAATGTGGTTTTAGGTATATATTGCAATGTGTCATTGCGTGTATATACCAAGACTGGAGTGGATTACCTAAGAGCAGCCCCCCCCCTTCGAGTATCGGGGGCAATAGGGAGCAATTAGGTCCAATTGGCTTGAAGCTGGCTCTGTTTAAGTGAAGAATAAATATATTATTATTTGTTTTTGCCCTAATCGCCCTGTCTATAAACATCCCGACGCCCTGTATTAATTTATAGAAATTTGTTCCCGAGATCATTTTCAGCGTTTTTATCGTTGCTTCGTGGTGCCATTCTCCACGGTAGCATGGACATTGTCCCTCTCCTCTCAATTTCCACCCCTCTCAACGCCCCTAAAAGAGGGGGCACATTCCACTATTTGCTAACTGATGACCTCATCATAATAACAAACATAGTAATGCGAAAACATAAATTCTGTATGAGAAGACAGATAGAAGAAGTACAAGAAAAAAATAAGATAAACTAGAAATATTGGAACACCGTGACGCTGTCAACACCATACGGTAGTGTCAATTAAATGCAATTACATTAGTAAATCTGTCACTTTTAACATTATTTTCTATGATACAAAAAAATTATATTTCATATGCAGCAACCTAATATTTTACACTCCTGTGATAATTTGCTACTTTTACTTATTATATGATGAAGTTGAATCTTTGTCTCGGCACAGGCGACATTTGCTATTTTTTTTTTTTAGTCTTATCGTCTTTGGCTCCGGTGTAATTTGTTCAAGTACACCTGTTCTTAACTGTTAGCCATGTTGCTGCCATTTTCTTCATGGCTTCTGTGGGATCAGAAAGTCCGTGAGCGACCAAAACACGTTTTTGTTTTTGAGAAAATCCCTGATTTATTTTTTGTGTATAAAGGTCTGTTGTGTTCTGAATTGTTGTCGAAACTTGTTCCGATAGAGCATTTATATATATATATATATATATATATATATATATATATATATATATATATATATATATATATATATATATATATATATATATATATATATATATATATATATATATATATATATATGTATATATATATATGTATATATATATATATGTATATATATATATATGTGTATATATATATATATATATATATATATATATATATATATATATATGTATATATATATGTATATATATATATATATATATATATATATATATATATATATGTATATATATATATATATATATATATATATATATATATATATATATATATATATATATATATATATATATTGTTTATTTAACTTAATTTCAAGTAGTTTTTTGCGGATGAGTTGTTAAACCATAGGGTAACAAGAGTGTAAGAGCTGTCCCGGTTATATTAATGAATAATTAGAAAAAAACTGGGGCTGCTTCAGGAATCGAAACTGCAATCGAAAAGGTAGCTTATGAGCCTTCGTATTTCCAAATCCTCAAAACAATTACATGGTAAACAACTGATGATCCCAACAAGAGACAGTTCATGCATGGTACCATAATAACAAAGTATACGTGAAACAGAGGAAAAAGCACCGAAGAATATTACATGAATTGCATTGACAGATATTGGGAGTTAGGTGATTGAAGCGGCACAAAAAGATTTTTGAAAAGTCTTTTTGTTTCGTGTCTTAAAGCTGTAAAGCCTTCTAGACTATATATATATATATATATATATATATATATATATATATATATATATATATATATATATATATATATATATATAAATATATTTATATACTTCATCTTTTAATAACTCATCCATCTGACATTACCCCAGACATTTCTCTTGGTACATGATTAAGATTGATCTCTCTCTCTACTGATACTACTGATATATATATATATATATATATATATATATATATATATATATATATATATATATATATATATATATATATATATATATATATAGTTTATGTGAAGAATAAATATTATTTGGTTTTGCCCTAATTACCCTGCCTATAAACTTCCCGACACCCTTTATTAATTTGCATCCAATTTGTTCACCGAAGTTTTTCTCAACGTTTTTTTTATAGCCACTTTGAGGTGTCATTTTTCTCGATGACAAGGACGTTCCGTCCACACTCAACGACCCAAAAGAAGGGACACATTTCACCATTTGTCAACTGATGACCTCCTCATGATAACGAACAGACAGTGATTCGAAAACTTCAATTTTATATGATAAGATAAAAAGACAAAGAACCGGAAAAAAGAAAGAGATAAGCGAAAAAATATTGGAGCTCCGTGACGCCAGCAACCTCACAGAGTTGCGTCAATTAGATGCGATTACATAAGTAAATCTGTCGCTTCTAGCATTAATCTATAGGATGTAAAGCTAACAATATTTCATGTGTAACTATCTAATATTTTATATTCATGTGCTAATTTGCAACATTCATTTATGATGTGATTGAAGTTGAATTTCTGTCTCGATATAGACGACCTATGCTACTTTATTGAGTCTTGTCTAATTGGCTTTGACGTAGTTTGTTCTAATAAACTAGTGGTGAATCCATTTTTTCGTGAATTTTTTTGTGTAATCGGTTGCAGACTGAAGGAGATAGCCATAAAGGAGCGGTTTACAAAAGAGCTACTAAAACAGAGCCAAGGAACAGAAAAGGCTTGTACGATGAGGATTATGGCGAAAAGAACTAAGGATACAATCAAGCTATTCTAAAAAAAAAAAAAGTGTATGAAGTTATGTATATGTACATGCGTATGTAGACTTCATGGAATAAAAATGAAAATAACCCTAACCCCTAACCTTAACATCAATTTGAACATGTAGTTCTTCCTTTCCTTTCTATGCTTAGCTCGGAAAAGGACCTAGTATGAATTGTGATCTATTTTTATACCAGCATCTATGGTCATCTATCTCTTTTGTCACTAGCTATTTTGAAACTAGTTCTTAGTGAATGTACTATGCATAATCATGCCTACATTTTGTCTACAAGTCTTTTTGCATTTCCTTGTCTAAATTTTGTTAGGCTGGGTTTTTCGTGTGTATATATATATATATATATATATATATATATATATATATATATATATATATATATATATATATATATATTTATATATATATATATATATATATATTTATATATATATATATATATATATATATATATATATATATATATATATGTGGGTGTTTCATGTGTGTCTTATTTGTGGTTTGTTCGGACCGTCTTTGTTGTTGTTGTTGTTGTTGTCTTTGTTTAGTTTGTTTTTGTTTTGTTTTTGCTTTTAGTTGGGGAGGGGTCGCAAAGCTTCGGTCATATGTCCTTGGACCTTCCTTCGGTGTTCTGAAATGCCCTCGATTCTTGTTGGGATGGGTATGCGTATTCCTTTTTATACACGTCACGTACAGTTTTTGCGTCTCTGTGTTTTGGGGATTGTCTCCTCCTGAACTCTGCGCTCTGTGACCTGCCGTTGTGGGGGAAAAATAAACAACAAAAAAAATCAACAACAACAACAACAACAACAAAAAATAACCAAGTCGTTTTATGAACAAACAACGTACAACAATCTGTCTGTTAGAATTTTGAATTCTCCATGAAACTGTCACCCTTTGTACATTCTAATCGTCGTTATAATTCTCCCTTTATTCTGCCCAGTGTCGACCAGTTCTGTGATAGTCGAGCTGACATAGTCTTCAATGACGGCATTATATACATGTATATACATATATACATATATATGTGTGTGTGTGTGTGTGTGTGTATGTGTGTGTGTGCGTGTGTATAGAGAGAGAGTGAGAGGAGAAGTGAGGGACGTGTAATTTTATGTGAAGAATAAATATATTGATATTTATTTTGCGCTAATCGCCCTGCCTATAAACAACCGAGTGCCCTGTATTATATTAATATGCATCCAATTTGTGCCCCTAGATTTTTCTCAGCGTTTTTAATCGTCGCCGCGAGGTGCCATTCTCCACGGTGGCATGGATATTGCCCCCCCCCCCCACCGCTTCCCGCTACAACAAACCCCGCAAAAGAGAGGATGCATTCCACCATGTGCCAAATGATGACCTCATCACAATAACAAGCAGACACTGATGCGAAAACATATATTCAATATGGGAGTATAGAGAGAGACAGTACAAGAAAAAACGAAGAGATAAGTGCAGAATATTGGAACACCGTGACGCTGTCAACATCACACGGTAGTGTCAATTACTGTTATTACAACCGCTATTATTGCCGCATAAAATGGGCAGCTGCCTTAACCCCTTCGAGACTCCTGTGACATATACATACCGAGGGTTTTTTTTTTATAATTGCTGGGATATATATGTCCCGTGAATCTGTTTCAAAAGTCTGCTGAGATGTGCATGTCACGAGAGAAAAAAAAGCAAATGAGATTTCCCCGGTTTTTGCATTGGCATGCAATAGCGTCATCATAGTATGAGACCCACAAAGAAACTAAAGTGAATGATATTTACCCGGTTTTCACAACCGCAGACAATGACATCAGCATAATAGGAAACCCACACAGATTTAAAGTAAATGAGACTTTCCGGCTTTTACAATTGCAGGCAATGACGCCATGAAACCCACACGAAAATTCGTTCGCATTACGTGACAGAACGATGGAAGATGTGTTGGCAAGGTGATCAGCTTATTCTGTGTTATTAATCAGTCCCTGGATAAATGTCTAATGGGACAAATGTATCCCATTTCGGTACTTGAAAATACGGAATATTATTTTGTTTAATGAAATTGATTTTTATTCATCTTTTAAATAAAAATGAACACATTATTGGACTTTCTATACTCTTTTCAAAATTCAAGCTAATGATACTCT
Organism: Thysanoteuthis rhombus; assembly: GCA_963457665.1. NCBI lineage: Eukaryota > Metazoa > Mollusca > Cephalopoda > Oegopsida > Thysanoteuthidae > Thysanoteuthis > Thysanoteuthis major. The sequence continues at coordinate 36,987,369 of OY735211.1, read as the reverse complement.
TTTCAGAATTCAAGCCAATGATACCCTTATCAAAATTCAAGCCAATGATACCCTTATCAAAATTCAAGCCAATGATACCCTTTTCAGGATTCAAGCCAATGATATCCTTATCAAAATTCAAGCCTATTATACCCTTTTCAGAATTCAAACCAATGACACCCTTTTCAAAATTCATTGAGCGCTTTAGTAAGTTTAGTCTCAATGAAATTAAAGCCTATGTTAACAAGACTGTCTTGCAGACCAGTGGGTTCGATCTTCACCTTGGGCTACTCTACTTGTACTAGATTAAACCACGTTTCGTAAATAACGATATATTTTATACCAAGATTATTTTTCTAAGACGCAATGGTTAGAAAACATTTCTTGCGGACCCATGCGATAGTATTGTGAGATTAATCCATTATGGCAGTGGTTTCGAAACTGTGAACAAGACATTGTGAATCTTGTGACAGAGAGACAGTACCGAAAAGAAATTCTTATTGTACTCAGACCTGTAACTTATATTAGGATTCGAGTAAATGTAATCAATTCATAATTTTGAAAATGATTGTTAAAGGTCTGAACTTGCCTTTTATTGTATTTTATTGTAGTTCATAAATTATGTCTAGAAAATCAATGCTAAAAATACGAATCTGCCAAAATATTTCCTCCTAAGTTTCGAAACAATTGCTCTAAGGTACTTTTTATTGTACTCTTGTGCCAGACTAGGCAAAACTCAGTAAATAACCAAATATTCCAGCATAGCTCGTTGGTTTGTAAGAGTTTTCTCGGTAACCAATGCGCTAGTGTTGTGAGTTCAATCATCAGAAGTACTGCACTTTTGCAGCCTTTTGCCTGAATTTGTAAATAACTGTAGAAGTGTGAAATGACATAACGACTCTCAGCTCGTAAAACAGATTAAGCGGGCTAATTTCTAGTTCTGACCAAGAGAGCTAATATAACTTTTGAAAACATTCTGTTGAAAAAGGCATTAAATCAATTATCCCTGAACTCTGTCCTGTCGCAAGTCGTCCAGACTGCAATTTTCTTACCGACATACTACAATGCAAGACATAAAAGAATTGGGTACAGTAGTACATGGGCAATCTGCTTTTTCTGTTCAGGCATTGGCAGTAGTATGGCTGCTATACTCGTTGTCAATTTCGAGTGGTTAAGTGAAAGCTAAAGGTTTGAGCGGTCAAGTGAGAGCTCCCACGGAAAGCCAAGTGACAAGGCGTTTGGGAATCTTCATCAGACCATGCCTCATGGCTAAGGTAGTTGCACATTTTCAATTGTCACGTGGCAAAAGTAGTTGCATATATCCCTCTGGCACCAATGGTCAATTCTCAAGATTTTATCAGTCTGTGACCTATCTCGTGACTGAAGTAGTTGCATACATCCTACTGGTGCCAGTGGTCAACAGTCAGAATCAGATTAGTCTGTAACATGTCCTGTGGCCGGAGCAGTTGCGTCATAGAACGCATCGACACTGATATATTGGTCCTTACAACAGAGATGAGCATAAATGTTGAATGAAAACGTTTTAGAAACTGTCAACCAAAACTACCACCAAAAATGTCAACACAGGTTTCTTCAGTTCTCAAGTTGGTTTGTTAGGCTGACTGGCTGGTTGGCTGGTTGACTGGCTATGTACGCACGTACCACACCAATGGAGCTAGAGGACTGAAAATTTGAACATTTACTCCTTATGTCAAGGAAAAAACTTTTTTTTAACCCTTCCTACATAGGTTTTCAGCGGAGGGTTCAATTTACAATGTACGTTTATGCTAAATTGGTCCCTAGTTTGGTCCCGGTTACGTTCACGCTTCTTTTTTTGGGGTTTTCTTTTTTTTTTTCATTTATCTCACAAAATACGAGAGAAATAACTCATTCATTGATCACCCCTTTTTCCAATTTTGATTGATTGCATCAATAAGGTATGCTGCCAAAAGATCTTAGTCACGTAACCGACTCGATTGAGTGACTAACCAGACCTGTTTTGATAATACTGTGTGCATTGTTCAGTATTTACAAGAGTGATGTTGGACTCCTGAATATTTTGGACTTTGGAAACTATAAACTGTAATTCGTGAGAGAATGACATTATTTCGCAACTATAAACAGCGTTAACATTTCCTTTCTTTATTTTTCTGTCTCTTTAGCATCTTCAAAAGATGCACCAAATATTATTTATCAGCCTTCAAGGACCGTTGTTGAACATAAGCCTTCCCCAAGAAAATGTAAGATAAGGGGAGGGGAGATAGATAAATGGTTTTCCCGAAGGTATTCGTGCAAAGTGAACGCAAACCGTCTCAGTCGGAGTTTGAACTCATTACGCCGATTCCATTCTCCGTGCTGTTTATTGCACGAACGCTCCGCACCGCCACAAATAATCAAACGATAATCACATATTACTTTTTTTCCGTTTTAAAACAAGTCTGCAAAAATAAGAGCCTTTCGACTTTCAATCCACTAGAATCTCCTTAGTTTGTCTTCGGAAATCATTGCAGCTGTCCCCCCCCCCAAACCTGCCCTTGATGACGTTGAACGATATTTTTCTTACAATTTTTACCTCTTATCTATTTTATTTCTTGTTATTTTTCGCCGTTTGTTCCCAGGCAACCGAATTCTTACTAATATTTTCTTCCCTTTCTTCTGCAAATAATGAGGTTTCAGGCGGGCACTTGAATAAATACTTTTTTGTAACCACGGCCCAGTTTTATGCGCAAGAGAAAATATCTCGTTAGTAGCAATTAACGTAAGAGCGTGAAGACTGCAGGACATAGATATTAAAAAAGATAGATAGATATGGACGAAGATAGATAGATAGATAGATAGATAGATAGATAGATAGATAGATAGATAGATAGATATGAATTTAGATAGATAGATAAGACAAGAATTGAGAGATAGATATGAATGAAGAGATAGATAGATAGATAGATTGATAGATAGATAGATAGATAGATAGATAGATAGATAGATAGATAAAGAGGGAGATGTATTAGACAAGAATAGAGAGATAGATATGAATAAAGTGATAGATAGATAGATTGATAGATAGATAGATAGATAGATAGATAGATAGATAGATGGACAAAGACATATAGACCGATAGATAGATAGATGTATAGATATAGATATGTATATGTATAAATTCGTTTACAGACATAAAAAGCAGGTATACGTGATGGGAGTAGCGAGGAGTTGATGATTCGAAAAACTAGATGAGACTTTGATAACCAATCGTCAATGAGATATACACAGGCGTAACCGAGGGGTGGTTGTTTGGAAACAACCCCCAGGGCCCCCATTTAAGAGTTTCCCCTGAAAATTAAAAAAACTGTAGTTCATTTGCCGCATATCTATTGAAATTATACAATGACAAGGATATATTTGTATCTATTTGAATTGCATAAATAATGATTCAGCCTTTGGGGCTTTTTTGGGGGGGGGGTCACTAAGTGATAATGTGTAGGTCTATTTATTATGATTTTTCATCAAATCTCACTGAATGTTGGATGGAGGGGGGTTTCAAGAAGCTAAGCACCCAAAGCTTCTAAATCTCTAGCCATCTCTAGCTGCCCCACAGGAGATTCGCTCTAAACACCACAGGGACGTAGCAAAATTTCCATCACGTTTATTGAAAGTGCTAAGAGGTGAAAAAAAAAAACGCGAATCATTTTGGGTTTCCTTTGCTGCCGTTGTTTAATCAATTCAGATCTTAGAAAAGGACCCCCATCTGCAATCACGGGTAGACAAAAGTGAAATTGACAGAAAAATAATCTGTATCGGCGCCAACGTTGATGACGGAGTTAATATTATGAGAAAATGGCCTTCAACGAGAACTCTATTTGTTCTATTGAACAATTTCATAAGTATTGTTAGTTGGTGGTCCATCATTTAACCCTTCACTGACTTCTGAGATCGGGAGGGGGCAGTAGGCCCAATTGCCCCTGGGACTATGGACGCCCAAGGGCCCATAAAAATTAATATAAAATTAGTATATTAAGTGAGATTAGATTAGTCTCGATTTGTACCACCCGGGTGCGTGTTGAGGTATCTCAAATTAGATAATTAAGTTGACAGGAAAAAATCTTTACTCCAACTCGAGAATACATAGAAGACATGCTTCGGAAAGGGTCCCTGCAGGGCCGTACTCCAGACGGCGCAAACAGTATAGCCGCACAGGGCCTTAAGATTTTAAGGGCCCTCAAAAATATGTCTTGAACAGAATTTTCATATTTTCAACGAGACAATTGACTTTTTTCAAATAAAAAAGACAATTGTCTCGACTTGTTTGTAACATGTTCCATTGAGATAGATTATTAATCCATGAAGAATTTTTCGTTTACTTAATCATCATTATTCATATTTTATTTTTGATTTGATTTGTTTGACAATAATAGCTATATACGAAAATTGAAGAGTCCTGAGGAACGTTACGCTCCACTATGTTAAACTCGGCCCAGAGTCCTTGTCACATCGAAATTTTGCGAATGATTTTACCGGATGTACGTTCCCAATATCAACCCTTAGAGTCAGAACATCAAATAGCAAAAGCAAGAGCAGAAAATGGCTTGTATTCAGTCCAGAAAAACAGTCCCTGTATAGCCTGTCTTGCATGCCTTTCTCTCATAGAGGGGGCTCTTGATCACAACTGGCTGGGCCAAAGTCGATCATGGCATCCAAAAAAGGTTTGGGGTACAGAGCAGAAACAGCACCTAAGAACTGCCTGGTATAGTTTGATTTGAAGAGAAGATTAAAGCGTGACATTTGGCGATTTGGGATGTCTCACAAAGGAATCACGATTAAGACTGAGAAATAATGAAATATCCTGCGAGGATAACTGATGCAGTATTTTTTCCGTTGCTCGTCCCAACGAATCGACAAGATTCATATCGGTAACTTCTTAGGGATCATTGAACTCCTGGGTCCCGACGATGATATATTGGCTAATCCAAGTTTGAAGGGCGTTTTCGATGTTCGTATATAATATTTCACTTCTAAGGGTTTCTCTTGGGCTCATATTTTGCCTTGGTATATGATATTCGATTTGAGACATATATATATATATATATATGTGTGTGTGTGTGTGTGTATCGGTGACAGCTGCAGACATTGAAAATCTGATTTCGAAATTTTGGCTCTTTACCTCGACTCGTACACCAACAACTGGATCCAGGGTGGAATATGAAGCAACCCTAGCCACGAGGCAAGTCTTGACTATTTCATTAAGATAAGGTAAGTCTTGTACAAGGCTGCAGTTGTGAGGTATTTAGTTAGGATCGAACTCATTACACTATCGAATTGACCTGCGATTTGATCCCGCTAGCCATTGTGCCCATGTTAGGTGACTTTTTTTCCTTTACTGCGTTTCACTTGATCACAGTAGTGGAGTACCAAGTGCAGACCCAAATTGATCGTCGAGCAATTTGGTCTCCCCACATGTTTATTAACGTACGAGCCATAAAGCAGAGCAGAATTTCGAAGTTACAATGCTAGCGAATTGGGTTGCGAGACGAGCTCGCTAAACATTGAGCCACGGTAGGCACCTGTTATACGAAGCCTTGCTTAGCTTAGTTTGAGCAAGTCTATCGTACAGGAGTATACAATTAGGATCAAACTCACTATCCTGGTGAATTTGTCGAAACGATAATCTTCCAAACCACTACGCTTCGGAGATGCCCCTTACACACGTTTCATCGGCTGTCCAAAAATAGTGTTTCTCTAAGAAGTTTCCGCAAGTCGAAATGATGTAAAGCGAAGAACCAATTACCAGAAATTCATATGCGAAAGTCTTTGGGGGTTCCCAAACCTTATACATAGTAATTATGGTAGTACGTCAGGCTAAGATTGAGATGTTGCGATATAAGGGGAGAGGAAGAGAATATGCACTAACGGTTGGCAGCTAAACAAACGCTGAACTCTATTTTCGCTTATTGGCTTTTTTCGTAAAAGCTGAAAAATGGCGAGAGACGAACTTTCAAAATTCACTGATATCAACGAAGTGGTTTGCTGGACGGGCTTACCAACCATTATGCTTCAATGGACAACTTTTATACTAAGAGTTACTTAGTGTGGTACATGGTCACATTAATGGGGCACCAATAAAGGATTGAACACACTATCCCCCAAAATTTATCTTAACCATCGTGCTACGGAGGTGATTCTTATAACTAATTACAATTTTTTCTAGTCTGACAATATTGGTCAACATCAAATTTTGATCAAGTATTCTTTGTAGTTTCCGATGCTGATTCTGAAAATTTAATTCCTTTTCTTATTTCATGTCCAGTTTGCAAGATATGATAGAAGCAGTATTTTAGAATATAACCCCTATAGAGCACCAGAGGGGGTCTAAAGATCAACGTTTTTAGCTTGCCTTTCTACATAGTAACTTCTTTGTATATCTTATAGATAGTAATTTTGGTTCTCTGCATTGAAAGGTTCTGAATGATACAAATCTTGTTTTGATTTAACCTTCACCTACACTGCCTCATATACAGTAGAACTGGAAGCATACCAAGTCCGTAGCTAAAGAATTAGACATGCTAGAAATAAACAAACTCAAGGTGTATACCCGTGTTTAATGATCCGTATGGATGTAAGATTATTAGCTATTAGTTAAATATCCATAAATATGTGAATACTATCTTTGGATACTATTTGGGATACTTGAAGGATTGCTTGGTTGTTATTGAAGTATTTTTGAGAATCAGTCCTACGTTCTAATAAAACTGTGATGCCACCTTGACAAGAAAAAATTGTTGACCAGTGCAATAAAAAAAAGGGACGACATTTTCGAAGCTCTAAGAACACACGGCTATTGAGTCGTCCAGGGGGACTGGGCTGCCACACTAAGATCACTACAGCCCTGCCTACAGATCATTGGACAGCGAGGCAGTGTAAGGACCATCACTCCTCATGTCTTAGAAATATAACAACAAACCTTATGCCCAACGGCTGATTATAATGATGAAGATCAGCAAAATGCACCCTCAGGAACTGAGCACCCATTGAGGGTGGAAATCAAAATAAGGAATAGGTCTGTTGATTGAGCTCGCTAACTGAAGACGTATTAAGTTGTCGGAAGCCTCAGAAAATTTCATTTCATCCAGTCCTGGCCTTTTGAATTCCAGAACGTCTTGGTCTATTTGAATGTGTCTATGTACAGGAAGCTTTATTTCTTTTCAGGCCATAAACCGGGGCTCAGCCATCGACCTCGATTGTACAAATCGTACTGCTGCCAGGCGCGATTATTTGCACAAAAATACCACCGAATAAACAAGCCCATTGCCTGCCATTATTTTTATGACTGTTTCCTTATTCCGAAGATTATCCGACGTTTTGCACCTGAGAATTTGGCTCTGTTGACGAATAGAAAAGACGAATCTTATGACTTGAAAATACCTGGCATTCTTTCTTTTGCCAAGAATATAGACTGAAAAGTACATACACACATATACACCTACACACCACACACACATAGATATGTGTGTGTGTGTGAAAAGAGAGAGAGAGAAAGAGAAATGGATGTAAATCTGACAAGATGATGTGAAGATAGTAGACCATTTGAAAAAAAAAGAGTTGAGGCTGATAAGTATATTTCGAATTCTTTATTGGTCATGGTGGCTAACGTTTCGTCCAGAGCTTCTACGAAGAATGGTGTGAGAAAACGATGGTAAGTTAACATCACAAAATAGACTTACCGTATGTAAAATTACCAGATGTTTAGTATATATATATATATATATATATATATATATATATATATATATATATATATATATATATATATATCATTACCGACGACTGTTTAGCTCAATGGTAAGATCATTGCCACGTTAAAGCGACTTCTCTTTCGGTGGCAAGTTTGATTCCTGCAGTAGCCCCATTTTCTCTAACTGTTCATTCTACTTACGTTGTTTTACGTTGAGTGATATATAAACCCTATAATGACAGGAGATCATTTCACACATATATATATGTATATGTGTGTGTGTGTGTGTGTGTGTGTGTGTGTGTGCATGTGATGACCAACTAAGGAAAATTGATGCTTCAAATAAAGGGCTAAAACTCCATTCTTCTAAGCTGATCATCACCAATATGTATATCTATAAACAGTGGAGACCAAACTTGATGTTCAGTCTAGGAAATTGGAGCTTTTGTTCAATTCAAAGCATCGTTAGCTTTAGGTCTTTCATGAAAACGGAGTGGCGTAAAGCGAATTTTCGAAAACCAGATAATAGCTGGAAAGGTAGCTATGTAGATGCAAAAGTTTCCAGCATTCTGAGACAAAATATTTTAATCAAATGAATTTGTTGCGTATTTATTCAGTCATCATCAAAGAATTTCCCTGGCCTTTTGGTGTCCGTCCGAAATAAGTGTTCTCTGTGTCGAGCAAAGGGAGAAAAACTATATAACGAAGGCGAAGAACCAGGTTCAAGTAACAACATGCGAAAGGTCGGAAGGTAGAACGGTCGAAACATTGTGATAAAACCGCTGATCCGAAAGAATCATATTAATAGTAACAACTAGACAGAGAAATTCAAACGAAACAGTCGAAAACCTCTCAGGCTATCAGAATTGACTTTAAAAATGTCCGTTATATTAGAAGAGCCGTGTAACAAAACTTTCTTTATCATTCATAATCGTTATTAACAGCGGATTTTGAGATTCAATTCTTGGTGCATTATCGGTGATACTTGTCACTATTTAATCTCACTGAAAAAAGAACTCTTAATATCAAGTCGAAGAGTTATGCCCGTTTAGGGCCAAGATAACTTTTTTTAAATAAGCTTGTTTTTTTTTTTTATCAAACAGAGAGGGAGACACTTGATTTTTTCCTCTTAACTCTATTTCCTTTTTTCTTAATATTTCTATTTATTTATCTATTTTCCCAAATAACGTCTTCGTCACTCCACGACGTACTCATCTGTATCTAGATGGTTCAAGAAGATAAGAGAAAGAAGTTCATGAGTGATTTGGGTTCCCAACGAAGTTGTTAACCGACCTAATTACGGGAAGCGTCTCGGATGGGTGTTTACCAAGTGGTTTTTGCCAAAGAGGAAGGTAAAGGCAAAAGAGACACGGGTGGGGGGTACACGACATGACGACCTCGAGCATATTAACAAAAAGAGGTCGATATAATCGCCATAAATCCGCCATTAACCCGAACAATCGTAAAAATGATGAATCTTTGCTATTAAAGATAAGTCGAAGGAAATTATATGCTTCATTGTTTAGGACGATTTCTCTTGTCATAAATCATTTTTTTTTTCTTCTTTACTTTTTCGATTGACTTGATTCCAAGAATAATTCAACTTAACAAAGATAATTAACGTATTAATTGCTACTGGTCTAACTAAGTTTTACAAGTAGCGCTGCTGATGGATTTCCGTGGCTAAGTCGTTGTCCGAGTCAGAGGAGCTCCTTAGGTTACGAGAATGAGTTCAAATTTCGTTGGAGACTACTTGTTCCGATTCATTTAATCCCAATCCATGTTGTTTACTTAACGATCGTGAGAATTAAAATGATCTGAGCGTTGCTGAAAAAATCGGCAATTATTTAAAAAAAATTAACAAATCAAAATTAATAACTCTCATCATATTTGCATGTGAATGTGCGCGTGTGTGTGTCTCCTGGCAAGATTTACAATTGGTGATACAGCTTTTTACTCTCTTGACCATCATGGCATATCAGTGACATGGCGTCCTATGACATTCATTTGTGCCAAGTGGACACAAGCAACCTCAGCCGAAATTTGAACTCTGCAGATTCTGTTTTCTGAGCCGATGACCATTGCATTATCTCGTATATCAATCCCAACCTTCATTTCTTTCTCTGTCCTTCGCTTTGCGCTGTCAGTCTTTACTTAAACTCCACTCCAAATCGAAAGCTGGGGTTTACCTTCTTAATCCAACATAACGAGAATAATTAGAACAAGAGATATCCTCACTTAATTCAGAGGAGTATATTCTTCACTTTTCGACTGTCCAAGTGATTGCTAGGCGACTCTCTAACCATCTGAGCCTACCTGATAAGTCTTACTTTTCAACGAAAATTTGTTAGAAATATTCAATGGCTTATTTCATTCTAAAAAATAAGGACAGTTAAACAAAATATACATATTATTATAATTTTTTTATTCATTTTGTATACAATGCACAAATTGCAGAAATCATCTTCGGTCGGAATTGAGGTAGGAGCGGATTTTGACCCTGTAGCAGCTACTGTGTGAAAGCGTGTATGCATGGATGTGTGTTCGTGGTTGTGTGTGTGGGTTGTGTTTATGTGTGTGTGTGTATGCGTGTGTGTGTGTGTGTGTGTGTGTTTGTGTGTGAAGTGATAGATCAACCAATCGGCGCTATAATACAATGGTGATTTTTGTTTCACACCCACCACTGCATGAATTTACCGTGTCATTGTATATGTAACCGTTCGAGTGAAATAAAGTTTCAACAATTGTGTTAAATGAATCCTGAATAGAACAAGGAATCCGACTGACTTAAAAGTACAGATGGAAGATTATGAAGGTAAACTCGTAGAATCACACTCCTTTACGAAGGATGTTGTCCTCAAGACATAGATACATTCATATTAAAATACATATTTGTAAATTTTATCCATATATAATCCTGTCATTTTGACAGGTGCTACGCCAGTGTGTGTGTGTGTGTGTGTCTCTGTGTGTGTTTGTGTGTGTGATTAGTGCCCGAGGCTTGTGTCTGAAACGATACTTATGTCCACCCCAAAAGATATTTGTTTCAAGGTCGACAGCTTCGTTAACTAATTAAGATGTATTGTTTTGAACGACATTCTCTCATTTTTGATTGACGTACAGTGAGTGCAAGAAGTATCCAATACATTTCAAAATGTTCATTTCAACATCCTTGTACAGTTTTATAGTTGACAAAATTTGGACAAAAGATTAAAAATCCCCAAAGCCAAAAACTATTGAAACACTATGGCACATTGAAAAGTTATGCACAAAAATTAGATCTCTTCGGTTTGAATTCAATCAAATCAATCTTGAAGGCGTATAAGTGTGTTAACGTATTTTTCTTTGAATATTGGGATACTTTCGCATTAACTGTATTTCTGTACATTTTATACTGCAAATCACACTCACTGGATGGTTTTCTGGAAACGGCTCTCGAATTAGGTCGGCCATTTTTTCACTTAGACCCAATGAGATCATGTATTTTCCAAGAAAGAAACTTCACATCAGACGAAAACCTAAGCTTGTTCTTCAATGTTATTGGTTTGTTTCCCTATCAGCTTTAATGCTTTTTATATTTTTCTTTTTAGGGTGAGGGTAGTAATCTAATTTTAGAGTAACTGATTTTGAAAATAGAGGAATGTTTATAAAAATGTTATAACATAATTGAAATTTTCTTAAAAGCAAATATTATTATCCAAATTACTTACCCGAAACAGTTTCATTGTTGATTTGTTACTGGTTTATCTTAAATCTTGTCTTCTAAGTGTAAAGCAACAAAAATAAGATGAAAGATAAACTATTAGAAAAAAATTCAACAATGAAAGTGCTTTATCCAAGAAAATTAGACAACTGGAGACTATTATGCCTATTAGGTCCAGGAGTAAACAAGTGACAAAAATGTAAAATCGAGAAATTATAATAAAAGCAATGCTTCATGTGAAATTCAGACAACTCAGGATTATTTTGTCTATTACTTCCAGATGTAAACAAGAATCAAATATAAGATGAAAGAGAAAATAGTCACGAATTGATAAAAACGAAAATGGTTCATTAAAGAAATTCGGACAATTTAAAACTCATAGGGGAGAGCAAGGACGGTTGCAACAAACCTTGTTCCCCAAATCAGAAACATACTAGACTGATGACACATACTGCAAAGGCACAGTTAGACCACCCCGACCAAAAGGACAGAAGACTCATTCAACATCTGCAGCTGTATTTAAAAGGGGAAAAAGTGTTTTAGTAGTATGAAAGTAATCGTTTTGTCATACTGTCCTAAGCATTTGCATGAATTAACCGAAACTTAGTTTTAATCATTGTTTTGTTTACTTCAAAGTGACATGGTTAACATGTGTCAAGTCAGTTTGTCTAGTTAGCACATGGTGTTTTGCCATGGCTAATAGGTTTGGGAGCGGTTGCAACAAGTTTGTGCTTTTAAAAGTCATTTTTTTTTTTTAGTTTTGAAAAGATTATTAGCTGAGTCATTTATGGATGCCTGTGTGCCTCTCAAGTAATCCAAGGTTGCAGTTCATATTCACTGGAGTGTAACAAAAATCAAAACAGTTGCAATTTCGTACAACAAACACATGTTTGATAAAAGTTTGTTGCATTGAAAATTGTTCCATTCTTCCAGTCTAAAACTTGAATATGGAAGGATTGAACAGCATCTATAACATCTCCGCGTTGTCACAAGGTAGATTTATGTTCTATGCATAAATGAAAAAAACTATATATATATATATATATATATATATATATATATATATATATGCAATGCTCTTCTATTGGAATTGAGCACTCTGGTGGATGAGGGATTTCTGTGTGATTTGAATATAAAACTTAAATTCAGCCTCAAAACCTGTCCAGTTCCGTAGTCCAGTGGTAGGATATCGACCTATGGTCTGAAGTGATGGTTTCAATTCTGCCTCGCAGTACCGAATGGTGATTATGGAATGTCTATAGCCACACTGAAGAGATGTAATACATTGAAATATATATATATATATATATATGGATGCACATTTTGCTTTATGTATATGGGTAGTGATTGTGTCGGGTGTATTGAGGATTTTATAAGCATTTTATTCATAAACTTTAGTGCATTGGTTGTGATTGATTCGATTAATACTATGATTTCTTTATAGAAAATATAAATACATACAAAAAAATGAACAAAGATGGAATGTAAAATCTTACGTGGCTTAAATCAATCTGCCACAGTGCAGCGCCCAGTGTGATGAAACAAGTTAAAACAGATCTGGTTAGTCCCTCAATATAAACCATCACCTGATCAACGTCTTTTGGTAGTATGTTGTGTTGGAGGTTATCAATCAAGAAAATTGAGATTGCTGTGATCAATAAGTAGATTACTTCTCTTGCCTTTTGTTTGAATAAAAATGAAATGTGTGGATGCTGCCGGACCCAAATTAAGGGACCTTTTTTCTTTTTTTTTCTTTTTTTATTTTAAAGACTAAATACCTATTGGGTGAGGGGAATTGGAGAAGAATAAAAACTTTTTTTTTCTAGACACGATGCAGAGTAAATGTTATAACTAACAACCCTTTATATCCACTGGTGCAGCTTACGCACGACAAACGCGTAGATAACCAGCCAGCCAGACAGACAGACGGACTCACTTGCAAACTGAAGAAACCTGTTATGACAGATTAGGTGACATTATTGGTTGACGGTTTCTAACAATAAAGAAAGGTAATGGAATCTGTGCCTAAAAATGAAAGCATCTACAAAAAATATGGTTGATGATAATCAATATTTGCTTTATACGGTCAGCGCCAAATGATTTTAATGTTTTGGGTACTTTATCATTTAAGCATCAAACGATGTTTATTACGTAACATTCCCTTTTTGAAACCCATGCCTTGTCTTCATTTTGTCCCCTGCACAGTGCTGTGACTAATACCAGTTTTCAAGCGATGCTGTTTAATCTCTGGAGAATCCCCATTGTTCTATTCTTGGCCTACACACGTCAGAAAAAAGTGTTTGCGCTGTAGATGCTAATAGGAAATTTAGTGACAATCTTGCTCATGCAGCTAATATTTTGCAATGTTGATAATATATATATATATATATATATATATATATATATATATATATGTGTGTGTGTGTGTGTGTGTGTATGTGTGTGTGTGTGTGTGTGTGTGTAGAGATTTGCTCTTACCGTTGAGCTAAACAGCCCCTGTAATGCAAAGGCCCAAATAACTGCTTCAACTCTAAATTCTCATTTTTGTTTATTCACGGTCTATATCTGCTCTACTTGTTTCTTTCAACGCAGAAAATTATATCATTAAGAAATGGATATATGATCCGACAGAAATAATAATAAACTGTGTTGTATTATATTGAAGGAAACAGTCCACATTGAAAGAAACAAATGTTATGGTCATACCCAACATCATGCCAAATTTCAAAAACTTAGGACTGACTGCGCGATTCTTATGAATTCCCTCCCCTGCTATAACAAGAAAGACACGGGGTGACCCGCTTCGTGGACTAAACACTATCGTACTTTTCCTCATCGGCATCAGAGTTCACATTTCAGGATTTGGAATGCTGATTTTCAAGGTAACTTGGATGATTGGCACAGTACAATCTTCCTATTCCTACTCCTCCCATATTTAGTCTTGTACTAGATTGAGCAAGATTATGTAACAACAAGATGTGCAATTTTCAAACAATTTTCCCACCAAGGTTTTTCCCATGGTTGGCCTTTAGACGAATTAAACATTAAAGTGACTTTCCTCGTGGCTAAGGTAGATCCTATTTCCTAACGGCTCCAGAGGTCAGTTTTAAAACAAAATTTGGAAGATTGGCGCAACACGATCTTCTTACCCATTCTCTCCAATTGACATTGTATTGTACTAAATCGAGCTTAGAAAATATCAAGATAGTTACGCATTTACCACCGGTGCAGAACTCGATGCACCTGCTCGGGTAAAAAAACAGGATGTCAAAGCAACTACGCCCTCCCCATTCAGAAGATTAGCATAACATAATTTTCAAACACAGCAGATGAAACACGTGGTCTGTCCGGAGAGTATTCAATCTCTCACTAAAAAAAACAAGAAAATTAGTCTACCTCAGAAAATGGTACCTCAGTTCCTTCAAAGTACTCCATCGTTTGACCTCTCACACTTATCCCAGCGTCCCTTCACCTTCCAATACAGTCTGTAGAGTCCTCTTTTGGGATCACTATCAGTTACCTTATCATGTTGCCCTTAATCTTGTTCACCATCTGAAATCCCTTTGGGGAAAAGCCTAAGTAGAAAGTTTCAGGGAACCAAATCTGTGGTGGTTGACAGACCTTTGAGATGCAATGTTTTGGAAAACACAGGCTCAATCGTTGTGAATGCAATGGGCACACAGTACTCAAAATCACTTGATGGCGTCTCACTATCGACTAAGTAACCCGACGGAAGATATACTCGGTTGCCAAGTTACATCAAGCCTGTGCCCACGGTTCTCAAGATATTCAAAATGGTTGGATACTTTCCTCGCTGACCTGGTAGATAATAGAACAGGTCTTGACTTTTATCTATTTTTTATCTGACCTGGAAAAATATATTATCTCATTTTGTACTAAACTGATACTTCTAAAGAGTAATTACTTCTTTTTGTGCATCAAATTTTTCCGGAGGCGGGGGGTCGCTTAAAGAAGTGGTATTCAGATGATGCATAGTTCCCCTTCCCCACTGTCCAGTAGTCTACCACTGAGCCATCAGGAAAAACTGTCAAAAACCGTATCGGGATTCCAGGAAGAAAAGCGCAGTATCAGTGTGTTAAATAAAGTTCATGTTACCAGTTGGTTGTAAAATTTGGTGTTTACGATAAAAGCAGACACAGATTTTCTTCTCCACCTTCCTCAAAATAAAGAGACGTAGTGACACATCTTCAAGAAGAAAAATAAAACAGGAAAGAAAGTAGATTGGTCTGGCCACCCTGGAGGCTCAATGAAATATGAAAAGAACGTTGAGTACAACGTAACCTAACTTGAAGTAACCTGATTATATATATATATATATATATATATATATATATATATATATATATGTGTGTGTGTGTGTGTGTGTGTGTGTGTGTGTGTTTGTGTATGCGTGTGTGTGTGCGCGCACACGTGCTAATAAACATGGTCATTATAATTTCCTTGTGAAGTTTGAAATTTTAATTTCTACGCTTCAGTTCTATACATTGTAGCATCGATTTGAAAAGAGCTTTGAGAATTGCGTTTTCTCTATTTTATTGTATTTTGCCATAATTTTGTTAATACCAGCGACGAATATCGACAGGTCTATCAACGCCAACAACTCTTTGAAAGCAGCTCATAAGAAAGGAAGGATAAAGAGCACCGCTGAAAATGTCGATTAACAAACATAATTTAATACCCCACACGTTGGTATTAAAAAATCAACTCCCATAGATATCTTATTTCCCTCGTTATTACTATGAAAGTTATCATTATTTCATAATTCCAGCCACTTCAAAGAACAACCCAATCACTATAATTATCTTAGACATGTAGAAACATACCAAACCCAAACACCGAGAAGCAGATTTAAGTGAGAACAAAATACTCTCAGAGAGGAAACATACCACAACGA
Source organism: Thysanoteuthis rhombus (assembly GCA_963457665.1). Taxonomy (NCBI): domain Eukaryota; kingdom Metazoa; phylum Mollusca; class Cephalopoda; order Oegopsida; family Thysanoteuthidae; genus Thysanoteuthis; species Thysanoteuthis major. The sequence goes on along the minus strand of OY735211.1, from coordinate 36,971,049 downwards.
GATGAGGTTAAAAACACACTGATAATGGAAATGCCTCCACTAAATCATCCTAATCTATAATTTATAACTACCAACAAGCATAGTAATAAAACAGAAAAACAAAGGTCAAACACTAAACAAAACAAAAAAGGAAAAAAATATATAAATAGAATTAAAGGGAGATCCTACAACCTTAGAAATGGACATACACAAAAGAAATGTCCTGAATAGGAATCTAAAACAAACCAGGTCATTCGCATGGAGAAGCCCAAACATGTTCGTGTGGCTAATCCTTACTTAATCGCAATTTAAGCTCTACTCTAACTCAACTTAATGTTTAATGTTGAATGTATCGAGCACTTTATGAAATGAACCCACCACACATCGGATATTGTATTATGTTATATCATATTCCTGATTTGCATTGTGGTATATATACATACGTGTGTGTGTATGTACTGTTTAAAAATTTCCCAGCTTTAAACACTAAAGATGTAAGAGTTTTTTTTTCAATATCAACGTAATTTCAGACAATTATTTCAAAATATTTCTAACGCAATTTATGTAAGCTTTTCAAAGGGTTTTATGTTTCACACAGAAATCGATATTATGGTATTATGTGTGACTATTTCTTGCTTGGATCATCAGTTGTTTACCATGTAACCTTTTCGATGATTTTGAAATAAAACAGTTATATTAACATGGCTCCCCAGCAGTGTTGATCAAACACAACTTACTCTTTAGCTATGATTTTAATATTTAACTTTTTTTTTTTTTTTTCAGTTTTTAGCGCTGTGTCATAATGCATGTAGTCTGTTATTTTATATCGGGTATTCTCATAATGTATTTTGTATAGATGTTATTATATACTATACATCATCTATTTTTTTCAAACAAAGGGCTTACTAACGGAACTTAGCCAAAACGTAACGGATGTGATTTATTGTTCGTGTCACTTCTGTTGAGAGTTCACTCATGTGAAGATTAAATCCATTACGTCGGATTTAATTTCGAACTGCATGCCAACCTACTTATGATATCATATCTAAGAATACTAGTTAATCAGAAAAAATCTTTAAGGCGATTTTCTACGAATATATTCAATCGAAGAATTTGACAAGATATTCAAAAATCACTAACCGGTAAATTGAATTACCAGTTAATCAGGACTTCCATTTATTTGAGCCAAATCTTCAAAACCCACAACAAATCGACTATATTTGTAATCATTTTCTCCACTTTTTTTAGCCACTGAACCGTTTAATTGGACCAATGTGAACATGCAAACGTGGGTTTTTGGTTGGTCATCACTAACTCAACTTAAACAGTTTCAGTTAGCAATATCTGTTTTGTATCTGTTGTGAGCTTTTAGTTTATAGGTACCATTATATGTTTCATTTAATGTATGTAAAACTACAACCCTTAAAAAATATGATCAGACTCTTGAACGTGTAGATGGATTATTATACCTGCATTGATTTTAATCACTTGCAATCACTTCAGAGACTTGAGAGGAAACTCTCGACAAATTCTCTAAATGTCAAAGAAAAGTAATGAAGGCAGTCCGTTATCTTTACTAGATACCTACGCCGATTTTGTTTGGACAATAGAACCCCTCTAACAATTACTAATTCCGGGTCATCATTTTTATTTCGCGCGTTACTATTGTAAGTATTATCTTTTGAGGGTGAACGTTATCTGGTTGCAAACTGTGCGTATAGGTTTTTTTTTGTCAGTGAAAATGCTTACGGACTGTTACCCTTAAAGAGGTTTATTTTTTTCCTAAAGCTGATAAGAAAGAGAACATCGAAAACTGAATGGACTTCTTTCGATCACCTGATATCGTGTTTTGTAGATTTTTGTATACTTCTAATCCTGATTAAAAATTAATAACACTAGGTTTCTAAGTGCTGTGATCGACACAAAGCCACACAAATAGAGCATCAAGGTTGGATATCGAACTGATTACACTTGATAAAAGTCTGCGAGATAAGCAACCTGATCGAGCAAAGCACAATTAAAAACATCTTTAAGTATCTAATTAGAGATTTTATTAATAGATTCGTTTTAAAAAACAAATAATCCTGAGTGATCATAAATTGTCTTTTAAAACAACTCATTTTCTTGTTATATAAGTAAGATGTCTTCTGTCTTGTTCTTTATTGAAAAAAGTATTTAATGGTTCTGTGGAGAATTTCTCATTTTCTACTTTACTCTTTTTCAATTCTTGTACTAAAAACCCACGACTCAAACGTGAATGAAAAATGTCGGATCACATATTACTTTCTTGTTTTTGATGTTTGAAATTTGTTTTCTTTGTCGCGTATTTTCCTTTTGAATAATCCTGCTCAAAAGATTTTCCATTTGGACCCACCCTCTGCTCTAATTCATGTATCCGGCCTTACTACGGATAGTGCTTTGTTGATACTTACCAAGTTACGCTTTATCCAGTGCAGGGTTATCATAGAAAAGCAACCATGAAGGGTCGTTCTCACTAACAATAATAGCATGCAAAACTAGCTTGTTAGCCAAGTCTCTATAAAAATCGCTCGATTGATTTATAACTAATCAAAACTAAGAGTTGTATATAAATTAAATCGCACTAATCCAGTAAGTTTGGGACCTTGCAGGTGCTGGGGTGATGAATTTCCTGAACCAGTGAAACTGGGTAAAGGGCGAAATTCTTATACTGTATCGTATTATTGATACTGATACAACTTCCAGAAGCATAAACTTAGCTCGCATAGAAATATTCTAATGAAAATTATTACAATTATTTTTTTGTTTACCAATTAAAAAAAAAAAACATTTCACACTCAAAGATCTTGACGATATAATTAACTTCATATAAGTTCAGTTATTTTCCCTAAGGTTCTCGCCGAACGCCAGAAGCAAATCACAGCTCCGAACCATCGAAGCTGTCGGACTTATGAGTCCTGGACGAGTGAGGTTCAACCTATATTCAGGAAATGGTGCTTCGTGGTAAGCAAGCTAGTCTTGCATATCATTACTGTTGAGTGATGAGTTCGTTCCTCACCGGGAGCCCCATAGCTGCAGCTTTGTGTCAAAATAAGCTACGCCCATTAATAATTTTGACTTGTATTTCTTTCAATCTTATTTCTGTTGCTCTCTATTGCAAATCTCAAGTCTGCTGAGCAAGCAGATCAGAATCAGAATCAGAGAGTAAACCTCTGGCATTCCTTATCTTTGGAAATCTGTTCTAAGGTGACAGTGCCTTACCAATCTGGCTGCATTGTTACGTGCTGCTCAAATAGGCTGTATAGCTATATTCTTTTCTTCTCTGACCTTCACTACACCGCCATGTTGTTGTTTTATTTATTTATTTACACAAGTAGTATTAGATGCAATAGTCTATGAATCTCGTAAGTCAAGTTTTGTTCAGACCCGTCAACCACCGAAGTACAAAAATCTTAATATTTATACAAAATAGATCTGAAGATTTAAAAAAAAAAAAAAGTTTTAAAAATGAGTAAAATGCACGATTCAATTCTTCTATAAATGTCAATTCATTAATCAAAATATCAGTTCTTACGAGCATTGTTATAGTGGACTGTTGCATTCTGGGCTCAAGATTAACATCCGGTTACCATTTGGGACACGGAATCTCAGACTCCTTAAATCTTGACATCATGGATAAAATGCTTGATGAAGTGCCAATTATGATTATTGATGATCGACTATCAGTTTTATTTTTGCAGACAATACAAAACAGTCTCTCCTCTTTTGCATTACTCAGTGGGAAAACTAAATTTTTATCTCAGCAACTTTAAATTGATTACAAAAGAAATGATAGAAAAATTGTTAAAATTGTTGTTCTCGATAGTTTGCAAGAAAAATGCTAAAAACTTTGTGAAATTGACATCGAATCGTGTGATCTTAAGATCGGAGTAAAAAAAAATCGTGTGACATACGACAAAACATGAGAGTTGGCTGGTCTATGTTGTCATTATCTTTAATTTTGACTATTTTTGGAGTGGGGAGAGGGAAACGGTATATAAATATATTTACACAAGTTTTTTTACGCGGCATATATAAGAACTTATATTCTTCTAGAATTATTTTTGGCATATTCTTGGTTTCGATAGGGTGAGATGATCATTTAAAGAACAAAAATTGGTAAGTTTAGGCAAAGCCTAAGACCCTATTTAGAAAATTGTTTCAGGAAAACGCGTCGATTTTTTACAATGTCAGTTTTGAAAAAAAGTACTTTAGGTTTTAGTGGAGGGTCTATTTACAATGTAGCTATAATGCTGGATTGGACCCTTATTTTCCACCCGTCGTACAAAACTACGGCTGTAAAGTATTTCAGTTACTTTCATTGCGAATTTCTTTCATTTTTTCAGGTTTGAGAATCACAACGGAAGTAACTGAAATACTTCAAAGCCGTATTTCAGTACGATGGTCGGTCTTATGACGGTACGACAAACTGAAAGCGAGGGTCCAGTTCAGCTTTATAGTTATATGCTAAATAGAATCACCAACTAAAACCCTTTGAAAAAAAAAAATCGAAACCTTACAATTTTCCTAAGATTGAAAGCACAAAAGAATTTCTTGAAAAAAATTTTTCAGTAAAGTTTTTGGCTTGGACTGAACTTGCGAATCTTGACTAAAAATTCTTACCAGTTTTTTACTTTATGAAAAATAAATCGTTGATACTCCCGGAACTACCCGAATATTTCCGTAGCTAGCCGAACCAAAAAAAAAAGGAAAAAAGAAAGAAAAGAAAGAAAGAAATAGTAAAGAATGCTAGCATTCCTGGAGCAATCCGTATATTTTCATAGCAAGCTGAACTATCCCAAGCAAGCAAAAAAAAAGAATCTCTGAAACAATCCAAATGTTTCCGTAGCTAGCCGAACTATGCCAAGGGGGGGGAAGTCTCAGAACAACCCGAGTATCCACGTAGCTAACCGAACTAAACCGAGTAGGGGAAAAACTAAAAAAAAAAAAAAAAAAAACACTGGCATTCCCGGAACTACCGAAAATGCTTCTGTGGTTAGCCGAAAAACGCCAACCGGAAAAAAAGAGAAGAAAAAAATGAATGAAGAAAAAAACGCTCGTATTCCCGGAACTGCTCGTATATTTCCGTAGCCAACCGAACTATGTCAGGATTGGATAAAACTTGTCAGCTTCTGAACAAAATGAGTCAGAGCCGATAGTTGACCTGAAACCAGCTGTTGCGCCCTTAGTTTCTCACGAATGAAGGAAGATAAATTTTGTGACGTCAGCAGGTCAACAATAGGAAATCTGTTATCGGCCGATCGGATCATCCCTACTCATTATCCGTTTGGTCAAAGAGCACGAGGCATGCGTATCATGACGCTATCGCTGTGAGTGTCTTCAACAGGGTAAAATAAGTAAATTAATTGTCTTTCTTTATTCATCGTAAAACATAAAAACACTTATATATATATGTGCGTGCTACTTTTAAAATAGAAAAGATTAGATTGTGAATGCACCGTGATTCAAGGATCAATTATGAGTAAAGACGGAAAGACACGGATAACTTCGATTGTTGATAGATAGATAGATAGATAGATAGATAGATAGGCAGATATGAACAGACCTATAGATATGAATAAACTGAGACGATTTAGAAAGATACTAAGAATCTAACAGAGAGAGAGAGATGTAGAGAGTAATAGAATCATAGGGACAGAGTGAGATTTGGGGCAAATTTTTATTGAACAACCGATGTACTGTTTTGTTCCACTAAATGGATTCACAATTCTATCTTTGCAGAACTTTTTATATTTCTCAACAAAGAACTACTGCCTTTTGCAATCTTCCAAGGGATCGATGTTTTTTTCATTGCGATAATTCATTGGAGACAAGAATAAATAGCAATCTGAAGGTGCATTATTTGATGATTACGGAGAATGAGTGTAAATTTCACAGACAAGCTGTTAAAGTCCTTTCCTTGTTATCAAAGGAACATGCAGACTAACATTATCTGAACAGAACATTATCCCCTTTCTCTCAAATAATCCCGACGCGGACGCTTTCCATCGATTGCTGTGTTCAATCGATCTATTTTCAAGAATTACTTGCGTAAATCAATTGTTCGCGCCTCATGAAGGAGCTCTTAGTAGTGAATTTCATTCAAATGCCTGCAGCTATCACAGCTGTCACATTTCAATCAAAAGAGATCGTTTTGAAAGGGGTCAATTAGGGTTAGGGTTAACGTTCTTTATGCCATCTTAGGACAAAGCGGAAGGAACTTTCTAGATTACAGAATATGAAGAACTCGAGTTGCGTGTTCGATCCACACCAACATAATAAAAAAGGGCCGCTTATTTTTATCACTTTTAGACAGGATCTTATGACAATAACCTTAAATGAAGTGTTTCGGACCGATTGATTTCGACAACAATAACCGTTTGATAACATAATCCACAATAATAAGCGGCTTCCTTTGAATTCTGGTTCTGCTATTCTGATTGGATATCTACTCAGAACTGCAATGAATAGCGAACTTGTCTCAAAGCCCAATTACTGAATTCGATCTTCACAGTGTAAGACAATACTGTGGCCGTATGCTTGACTAAGCTATGCTCAGTAATTGCCTACGTACTTGCGTGTGTAGAGAGAAAGGAGGATTTTAAGATAACGGTTGAAAGAGAGTCGTTGATTCTTTATTTATAACTCACTTTGTGATTGAGAATGCTAAGAGTTCGGTTTTTTCCTGCGGTCTACACCCACGGCTTCCTACTAATACGCCCTTCCCTGCTACCCTTTGCTGTTCGCAGTTACCTCCACGTCGTATAGTGCTGTCACATTTAAGTTTTTTTTCCTCTTCCGGATTTATCCAAAACAGCTGTCCTTACCGACAAGTCCATCACCATTTTTTTTTTCTTTTTTCCAAACATTCAGTCTTTGTCTGTCGGTATGTCCCTCTCTTTTTCTTCTTAGACAAGAACTATTTTTTTTAATGAAGTATGAAAAAAAAAGCCGTCACTTGTGATATCGTCAAAAGAGTATCATTCTAGAAGCATCCCCATGGCCGAAATCTCTTCTCCAGGTCCTTGGACATTTCCTTTGATCCAATCTCAAGAATATGGTTTCCAATCCGAATAATATCACACGTTGTCAATACGATCCATGTCTTTTCTTATTCGCTGTGACCGATTAAGTTGAAGATAACAGTGTTGATTTACTTTCAATTCGGGATTTATGTATATCCTTATAACAATGGGAATTTATCTAACCTTTCTGGCACCAAATTTCTCCCTGGAAATTTCGTTTAGCTTCCACCCCAAGAAAAATGGTCCTAAGCTTTAGATATTTAATTCTAGATGGTTATAGACTATAATTTCTAGAGAGTTCCGAGATTTTGGAAGTAAAAAAACGAATTTCTAGGACTGAACAAAAAGTAATGTTCAGAAGGCTATCATTATCGTAATTTCTTTTGCTTACATAACTAAAACGAAACAAGGGTGTATCGTCCAACAAGTCAAAATTACTATTCATTTTTCCACATTCATTGCATTTATTTCGATAGGGGTTCAATTTTGTTTATAGTGTTCATATAATTTCAAAATATCACATATCCCCCGTCATCAACACAGGTAATCCCAGCATGCACTCGACATAAATCATACACAATAGACTAACACCTCTGAAAATTATTACTCAACTCTTGTATACGACTGTACACTCCATATAGCTGGCGATAACCACCCGGACAGTGGATATTTTCATATATATATATATATATATATATATATATATGTATATATATATATATATATATATATATATATATATATATATATATATATATATATATATATATTAGGTTGATGCAAATATCCAGGTGCCATTTTCTGCACTGTGTTAAGGAAATCTCAGAAGCGTCTTTGAACGCTTCTCAGCTCTTTATCACTTGTGCAATGCAGCCAATGGTTGAAGGCCATCAACAAGTCTCGAGAAGAAGATGAGCCTTAAGATTAGAAAATTGCTTCGACATGAACTGACGGAATTGAACATTAGTCAACGTTTAAACACTTGTTTTTCTCCTCTTTGCTCAACACAGAAAAATGGATTTATAACAAGAATTCAAAACAAAGAATATACGTACATATATGATTCAGGTCCAAGGTTAGTGATCATGAAACATTTTGTCAAATTCTTCAGTTGAATATATTGATAGAAAAACAACTCGAAGAAGTTTTTTTCCGACTAACTAGTATTCCTTTATATGATATCATAAGTTGGTTTGCATACAGTTCGATATTGAATCTGATATAACGGATTCAATATTCATTTGGATTAACACTCAATAGAAGTGACACGTCTGTTGTTACACTTATTGATCCCTCATCGTCAAATACGTTTTTTTTTTGGGGGGGGGGGGTAACCTATGTAAGTGAGCCCTTTGTTTCAAAAATTTAGATGATGTGTAGTATAAAATAACATCCATGTACAATATATTACGATGATACCCTATATAAAATAAGCATCATGTATCATAACACGGTCCTAAAAATGACAAAATAAAGCTATATATAAAAAATCATAGCTTAAAGGGAGATGGTGTTTGATCAACACTGCAGGGGAGCCATGTCAATAAAACTGTTTTGTTTTCAAATTCCCGAAACGGTTACATGGTGAACAACTGCTGATCCCCAAATTCACACATGGTACCATAATATCTAATTCTGTATTGTTCATTAAACCCACTGAAAAAAAATACAAAAATTGCATTACCTGATGTTTGGAATTACCTGATATTGGGGAATTTTTTTAATATATTTGGTATTCAAAGCAGTAAAAGCTATTTAGACTCTCTCTCTCTCTCTCTCTCTCTCTCTCTCTCTCTCTCTCTCTCTCTCTCTCTCTCTCAATATATATATATATATATATGTGTGTGTATATATATATATATATATATATATATATATATATATATATATATATATATATATATATGTATAATCATGTCAAATGGCTGTCCCATTTCTAAATCCTCTGGTCAAGTCAACCAAAGTTATAACAAAAAATGGCTAGTGTCACGATCCTCTCTCGATGTCCTGTACTTTGGACTTGTTTACCAAGCTATTCCGAGTATAATTCTATCTTCACTGGCCGTTCTACATATATGGCCTTATGACAGAATAAGCTAAGCTTGATAAATCACACACTCGCAAATACAAGCGCGCACACATATTAGTGTGTAAGTGCGTTGACAGATTGATAAACGATCCTGATCCAAAATTGCCTATCTAAAAACGAAATCTTCGTTACGCCGGAGAGACCAAAAGAATCAGTCATGAATATCCCGATTATGGAAACCGATGGATTACATACAAAAAAGACGTCATCCGGTCGAAAAAAAAAAACAGATAACGAGAACTGGAAGATTCAATTATGATGGACAATAGTCAGCTGCCTATGAATTCCTCCGTCGTAGAAGCCAAATAACAACCGAAGTCTGATGAATTACTTCCTCAGTCACCACAAGTTTTATATATATATATATATATATATATATATATATATATATATATATATATATATATGTGTGTGTGTGTGTGTGTGTGTTCAATTTTTTAGTTAACGTTTTTTGATTACGTACAAGAGAATGCATGTCTTGATCCAATGAATGTAAAAATTGCCCAAAGATTTGGGATCTAGAATTTTCTACTTTACCATTATCAAGATCAGGCGAAAATGATACACGCTTTTCGTCTTCTTTTCTTCTTTTCTTTTCTTTTTTTTTTCTCATTTCTAAATTCTTTCAAACTCAGCACTATTAGTAGTATCAAGGAAGGATGACTAACATGTCTGCTTAATGTCAACCATCGTGGTTAAGAAGTTGCTTAACTGTGCCCAACTCCTCTAACTTGGTTTTACCGATCTCAAAAAAAGATCAGGTCGTTGAAAGTGTTGTTCACTTCCACCGGTGACTGGTGTTCGAACCCCGGAAGAGGTCAGGATTTTGAATGCTGATTCTGTCGGAACGAAAGGCCTCCTATTACAGGAGATAGGCCCAATACACTCCCTGTAGTGTAATGCTGTGGGAACGCTTGGGAACGACATTCCCTTATGTTGAATGAGAGGGGGAACAGCGTTCCATACTTATTTATATATTACCAAATCCCCAATTTTAACAATTTACTGATGAGAAAAATTACCCAGTATATGGTACAATTTATTATCCCATGAGGCCTCAAAACGCCGATGAAATTGGTTAAATTTCATTTTTTTTCTTTTTCTAGCAGGGTGCTTTCAGTCTCCTTACTGAGATCCGACAGTCCTGTATTCCTTAATCTCTTCTTTAGCATTACACAAATACTTACATTCGTTCGAGGGTGGAAAAAGGAAATAACGTCTTTGATTTCCTCCTGCTTCTATTAAACAGTCCGACATAGATGCATTGAGGATCAAAATGTGCTGAACCGACAATCAACCAGTTTTGCTCAAGTCCCAAAGCAAATCCTTCCAAAATAGAAATGAAGATACCAGGTATCCACATGAACAGTTAGATATGATTTTTTTAAACAAACTTAGATAGTGAGATATATAGATAGATAACGGCTTTTTGCTAACTTTACAAGTACACAAACATAATGGTTACTTAGTGAGCAGGAAGACAGTGTGGCGCCAATTTAGTTTATCTCATGAAGCAAGCTAGGTAGATGTGATCAATTTACAAGAATTGCCAGATATCTCTGTTAACTCTACTAAGGCTTATTATCAAATGACGACGGGATGAATGAAATTTGCACAAGGCTAGATTTTTATCTCAAAGTACAAAGCCAATAATGAACTTCGTTCGGACTGAGTCAAGTAATTGTTTGCCATAGTAAGGCAACGTGGGTGGGTGTACTAATCTTCAAAGAGTTTTCTAATCTTTGGGAAAGGCGTCAAATAACTAACAAGGAGGGTAACTGGAGTTTACATGGGACCGTCTGGCGAAAGCTCTTTGAAAAGAAAAAAAAAAAAAAAGAAGGGTTACAGCGTCTGCATTGGAAAAAAAAATCGTGACTTCTGTTATACTACCTGAAATACTCGTCTCCGCAGGGTTAAATATTCAAGACGTAAAAAAAAAGGCAAGACCAAAGCTTCCAGACCTGTAAAATCCATTATAACATTACCGCATAGAATTTTGTACTTTATTTTCAATCATTATCATAATGTTATTTTAATAGAAAAATCCCGAATCTTTTTTTAACAAAACCGTCCCCTAGGTCTATTGAGTATGATAAACAAATTTGGTTGGGCTGTACCCATGTTTATGAGGTTTACATAGCGTGAGAGACAAACAAACACAGACATATATAACAGTATGTTGTTTGACATGAGCTCGTTCGTGCACTTATTTGCCCAGTCTAATGTTCTTATCCACAATATAACCAATAAGCAAAGAACAGTTTGATCGACATTGGCCACATCAGACAGATAAGCTTAAAATCGATGAACGTTCCAAGATAAGATTTCATTATATTTATGAGTATTCATATTAAAAGTGATTTACACTTTACATGACTGTTAGTTATTTGACGAAAATGCAACCAAGTCTCTGGAAATCTTATGCCATATCTTGCTGCTGGTAATTGTAATGGACTTCAGTATCCGGCATCGTGAAATTAGGAAAAACACTTTGGGAACTAATTTTTGCTCGGCTGGGATTCGGACCCACTCCATTTTTTCCATGGGAAAACCTATGTAACTTACGTCTGTGCAAACCGATTGATCCACGTGGACACTGACTGTAGGCCGGTCTAGATAACACTTTGAACTCATTGTCGTCTTATGAACAATATATACGTAGAAATGCGTAAAAATACAAGTAGCGGAGAAGGAAAGGAATTATTTGAGGGTGTTATGTAGACCCCTGTCTTCCGTCAGAGTTCTGGTGGTACAATCAGTTAGTGCAAACCTAGGCTACACAGGTTCTCCCATAGAAAAAAAAGGTGTAAGTTCGAATCCCATCCACGGCTTATCTCTATCGTCGCCATTGTTTCGCTCACTATCGTAAATAATTGGGTCCGAGTGAAATTGTCTTTTATATATATATATATATATATATATATATATATATATATATATATATATCGGCAACCTCAGTACGTTGAGAGACAGATCTAAATGTAGTGGACGACCAGGGCGCTCTTTGAGGCTCTGCTTTGAAAATAAAGTTGTCTGTCTCCTACACTGGCTATATATTTATATGTAAGAAGTATGTGCGTATAGTTGAACCCAAATGAGAATGATTAAGGGCGAGCAATATAAGTGCGATCTCATTTTCCTTGCCTCGCTAGGTGTTGTTTGCTCAGATGGTGAGAGCAGAGTCGCTTATTAACTGCTTCCTTAGTGGACGCTGGTCCATGGTCCCAAACAGTGCTCATTTTCTTTATTCATTTGTGGTTCATTTATGTATTCGATCTTCATAATTAACTACATTATATATATATATATATATATATATATATATATATATATATATATATATATATATATATATATATATATATATATATATATATATGAGAGAGAGTGCGATTTATAATTTTGTTATTACCGATCAGTTTTACACGGCTTTTGAGATGCACAGATAATAGTTTTTTCTCTATTCATTTTGCTTTTATATACAACTGAAGTTTTTTTTTTCGTTTTTTACGGTTGTTTTTGGGGGGATGGGGGCGTATCTTACTCTCTTCCTTTGTACATGTGTACGGGTCAGAGGTGTTATTTTTTGTCCGATCAGTACTTTATTGGGCTCTGGGTGGTACGTATGATCGATTGGTATTTTGTGGAATTCGATGCCATCTCGGGGGAAGATGGGGGTGGGCAGTGGGAGTGGTTTTGTTGGGATTTTTTTAGATAGGTCTTTCGGCGTGGGTGTGTAGTTGTTTTGTATAGACTGCTATGAATGGGAATGTAAGTTAATATTTAGATAAAGTAAGTTGAAAATTAGTCAACATTAATAACGTTAAATGGGATTTTCATATAATTCATTATCATCATCATTATTGAATAATACCTCTATGAGTATATCTTCATATGCAAATTTCATTAAAAGTACTTGGATATATGTTAATTCAAGTGATACCAATGTTTTGGAAACGTCATACAAAATACAGCTTGCGTGAATTTGATCTGTAGCAATGAAATTGTAAATGTGGGACCCTTCAGGCTAGAGGATGAGAGTTCGATTCTCTCCGTGGGTTACTTTTTATTTTTCGATTACGCTTTTTAATCGTTCCTGTAGAATTACAGTCCGATTAAAAGTTGTGATGAAAAGCAAATGAAAATTAGGAAGAAGGTGTAAAATTATCAAAATCATTAATGATGTTGCAACACTTCAGCCAAGAATAAATTTGAAAGAAAAATTCGTTGTATTAAAAAAAGATTTCTAGGACTAAATTGTGAACACCAACATGCGTTGAATATCGGCTGCAAGGAGTAAAGTCTAAGGTGTAAAATCAGCTTCCGTTCAACTATTAAGTCCACATGATTGGATGGTTAAAAGCAGCCAAGTGTATGTATATAAGACTTCATCTGGCTGGAGAGTCTGAGTTCGATTCTCACTGTGGGCTTACTCTTTATCTTCCGATTACGCTGTTTAATCGTCGCTGGTCCAATCCAAAATTGTGTAAAAAGTTACTAATAGTTACCACGGACTACTCAAACGACTCAAAATCAACTATATGATTTTTTATATCTATCTATCTGAATGAAAATGTAAAAATACTGAGCACTATAACCATGGATAAAAACACTTCTAAACGAGTAAAGATATATTGGCACGCAGACGTTTACAATGCATGTGTGTATAGTTATACATGCATGTACACTGACACATACGCAGACCACACCACTGCATGCTAACGCAGATTAATAATTTTTCAGCCTGATAGTCATTAGTTGAATTTACATTGTATAATGGAGAATCCTTGGGTCAAGTGCGAAGACAAGGGAAAATAACTATTTGTTGTATAAAGCTTTTTTGTCAGTAGACTAAGAACATTGTTCTATCCGATTATATATATATATATATTTTACCGATGGACCTCTACAATTATATCGATGTACACAGACACACCCACCATAGAACGAACCGTAATACAAGAAATTATATACATAGCTATCAACACGAATCCTCATCTCATTTATTCTCAGTCTATTATTCTCTTTCAACGCAACAGATATGTATTTAAGAAATGGACATATTTGGCACGACAGAATGAATTATAAATTGCGTCACATTATATGGAAATCTATCTGAAATGATCTCCCAACGTTACACGGTTAGCATACCACCCAATTTGAGCAACGTAAATAGAATAAACAATTAAAGAAAATGGGACTCCTGCAGGAATCGACACGACGAGAATTAGGGTTGAAAGCAGTAACTTGGCCTTTGTATTACCGGCGGCTGTTCAGCTCAGAGGTAAGAGTATTGCTACGTTGAAGTGGCTACCCCATCGGTGGCATATATATATATATATATATATATATATATATATATATATATGTGTGTGTGTGTGTGTGTGTGTGTGTGTGTGTTCATACGTCCGCACAATTAGAAGTATGTCTATAGTTACACATATATCGGTACAAATATAAGCATTTGTATTTTTTATTTAATTTTCCAAGTCTGAACGAGTGCATATATATATATATATATATATATATATATATATACACACACGCACAAGCACACACACGCATGCACGTATATGAGTGTCTTTTTCTATTCATAGCTGCGTATTTATTGTGCCTAATTGTACGTTTATATAAGCGTACCATTATGCAAATACAATTAGCTCTATGGCTATTTGTACAAATGCGTCCGACATGTATAGATGCGTGTACACGCATGCGCGTTAACGATATCCGGTGCTCAGATCGTCTGGCACAAACAGGACATGCAGGCATTCAGTTCGTCTAAGTATCATGTTTACTTTTTCTTTCTCTTGACACCTTTGCCTGGGCTGGATGTCTCCAAATGTTTACTTAAGTTTGGCCAGAATTACACAAAAGAATTCTAACGACCGGGCATACTACAGGGAAAAAGTAATAGTAATGTTACACACATGTACAAATATATATATATATATATATATATATATATATATATATATATATATACTTGTCACTTTATGCATGTAGACACATTTATATATAAATACATGTATGCATAAATCTGTGTGTGTGTGTGTGTGTGGTGTCACTCCGTCCGTCAATGTGCGTGTTTGTCTGTCACGCTGTAGAAATCACCGCAGCTCAAATAAATTTAGCCTGCAAACACTGGGCCTAGGGTAAGGTTTGAAGTTGACAGTTTTGAGAAAAAAGATTTTAAGGATTTTTGACCTAGGGGGTTCTATTTGCAATCTAACTATAATGCTAAAGCATAACCAACTTTCCGTTTAATATACAAATGTACATGTACATATCTTATGTTTAGATACAATACTTCATGTGATCAAGAGTGAATGGAAATTTTCCCACCTTTAAGGGGCCAAAAGTGAAGGGGGGTCTTTCCCCCTTTTCATTACCAAAACATAGACAAATCAATGGCCTACCTAGATGTGATATAACTCTAATGCAAAAAATTCAAAACGAAATCGGCCCTAGCCATACATAGAAATCATAAAAATATGTATTCACCGCGTAACAGAACTTTTTTTTAACGATATGAAATACTACAAACAAAAGTTCAGCTTACACATGAGGTCTCCAACAAGCAGAGTGTTTGCCCGACATTTTTGTTTTAGAATTTCTAGAATCGGGCCCTTTTGCATATACCATACCCAAAACGGACACTTATTTTCGCTGCATCGACGAAGCCCTGGTTCTATAACCCCGACAAATAAATCCAGATAACTCAGTAACACAGCTGAACGCCGTAGAACGCTCTATCAAATTCTCACAATGGAATCCAATTGCACATTACCTTTTCTTGACACCCTACTATTTGAAACAGACAATAACATTAAAGTTAGTGTGTTCTGCAAAGCTGCAAACAAGAATGACCACATACAGCTTTACTCCCACATAAAATCAGTATTAGCCATAGATTTTACCCAAGAGCCCTTAGGATATGCAACTGCATGTATCTAGATGAGGAAAAAAAGTTCATAGAATTGAAATAGAACAAAATAAAAGGAAAGATGAAATTACTTTGAAGCGAATCACACAAGCTACTAACTCAACTACCACCGACATCAGCACTAACCTAAGCAAACTGAATAAACATATGGTCATCAGCATCCATTAGGGATCTAATTATTTACGTAATATCATGCAACGATTGCAATGAGGTTTACATAAGTGAAACATCTATACCCCTAAAAAGGGTATATGAAAACCGGAGGGCCCTAAAACTTAGCCTGAACATCTTAGTCGGACGTAGAAATACCTATAATCAACACGTAAATGCATCGAAGCTGCTTTTATATCCGAATCCAAAATGATATCACAAAGACATGGACACTTCCAACTAGCGACAATATTAAATGCACAGATTTTGAAATAAACCAAATCAAAATAGAAAACAACCATGTGCAAACGCAAGAAATACAGACGATATACAAGAGGAGAACGCACATGGACAGACAAACATACTAATCACACACTCACACATACATAAAGACGGACTAATCTCCGTTGAAAAAAGTACACGCACAGGCATACTGGTCAACCCCACGTGCAAATATACTCTGATTCTTTAGGACAAACACACACACACACACACACACACACACACTAAAGAAAGGAGAAAACACGCATAGACAAACATACTGATCATTGGTCACACACGCACACACACACGCACACGCACACACACACACTGGTTGTACACACTGACCCTTTGAGAAGAAAACATACGGAAAACAAACAAATAAGTCACGCACCTGAGAGAAAGAATAAACCACACATTGACAAGTACACCAACTGTACTCACTCTATTGATAAAATTCAGGAAAGAGATCACATATCGATCCACACTTCCCTAGATCCAAATCACACACATATCATCTACTCCATTTGATCCTTGGCCTCCACACGCCCATATTAACTTTCTCATTACTAACAACCAACAATGACTTGGCCTGGTGTTTTTTTGTTGTTGTTGTTTTTATTTTGTTTTTCTTATCTCAGTTAAATATATCATCCATGCATGAGAGTACTCAGATCGTCAATAAGTTCACTGCCAAGTGAGTCATTCAGCTTTTCTGATTCCGATCTTAGAGATTCAGGAAGGAGATCCTTTCCCGTGCTAAGATCAATTCCAGGGGTTTTTGGCAGCAGTTGATACCTTTGTATCATTTGAGGAATTCGATTGCGAGAACAAGTCAACTGAGTTTGTAGAAAGTTCCAGAAGGAAACAGCTATCAGCACAATTCGGAATTGGTTTCTCTAAAGGAATGTAAAAGAAAGAAAAAGAATTGCGAAGTTAGCCAAAAAGTTTAGATATCCGAAAATTAAACGAGTGCTTCATTATGATTTATTGGTTAGCAAGTTTAAAGAGAAGGGTGTATAACCAATGGATCCTCCCAATAGTCACTTATGGAGCTGAAACATGGAACCTAACCAAGAGACAGACCCGTAAATTGAGAACCATGCAACGTGCACATGAAAGAATTATGCTGGGCCTCACATGGAGAGACCACAAGGAAGCATAGTACACCCGGGAAAAGACAAGAGTCAGGGACATCATAGAATCTATTAAAAATCTCAAATGACGGTGGTCAGGCCATGTTGCAAGAATGGCAGACAACCGATGGACATCAGGACTCACGACATGGATCTCCCGAGATCACATGCGCAACCGGGTCCGGCAGAATATTAGCTGGAGAGACGAGCTAGACAAGTTCAGGAAGTACAGGCTCTGCGATGCCCATGATAGAAAAGTGTGGTAAATCCTGGAGAAGGTCTATGTCCAACGACGGACGTTAAAAGACTGGTGATGATGATGATGATGATGAAGTTTGTCTTGCAGATTATTACAGTTGAGTAGTGAGTTTTTCTACATTGCAAAATTGTGATGGAGTTCTCACTTGGTTTACACATTAACTGCCAAAAAGTGGTAGAGAGTAATAACTTATCCACTGCAAGATAAAAGTCCTGAATCACAGATAGAATTGAATAGCCATCAATCACTAAATAGAATTGTGATAGTCATAGAACAGCAATGACAGAAATTCCCGTCATTCGCAGATCATGGTTTGAGCTCCTTTTTTTTTTGTTATGTTTTACAAAAGAAAACTTACATAATTAACAATATTTCAATTTTTAGAAAAAAGCAATAAGAGAAATATTAACCGTTTTTAAGAAAAAAAATGATATCACGTCTTCATATGCAATTCTGTACTCAAGTAAAGAAAAATAACACTTCGATATTCACGAAAGATTTAAGCGAAATTAGAGATTTTCTTCACCAAAATTAGGGATATCAATATTCTGTATCGCATGTAGTCTATATAGTAATATTTCCAAATCTTCCCCAACGTCTTTCATTCATCTCTTGGATTTTAGAAAAAAAATCATTCTGATTACAAATCTATCACATTTTACGATTTCAATGCGTTCCTGTCGAGATGTAAGGGAGATAACTCTGAGTAAAATTTCAGGAAAATCATGTTTTTGTAATGTAAAGGGAATTAACTCCGCATAATTGATATAGGAGTTATCTATCCTATCACTAACAGAATTTGAATGGAGGGTATGATCTGCTTATATAATTAACTAACATTTTATCTATTTGCCCGTAACAATGGACTCTTCCACTCTTACAAATAAAAATATCTCTTTCCCATCATGGTCAGTATCATAGGAATTTTAATATATTCGTGAAATACAATAATGATTTTCTATTTCTCTGTGATTACCATGCTCTCAGCTGAAAAATAACTATTTTGAAGGGAAAAAAAAAATCAACCTACCCACCATATAATACAATGAACTCTTCCAATGACACGAGTTCAGTTTTTTCTTTTCTAACTACAATGGAAGAAATCTGTTTACACCTTGATCACTCGACAGCTGGCCATTGTACAAAATTTACATTCAGTCAGATAAATCAGTCAGCACACAAGTTGGAAGTTATTTGGGGCAGCATTTTGAGAAAATAAATCAAGATTATAGATTCTTTTCCGAGTTATCGCCCTTGACTTTCACTCAGGATATATCCAAAGTTAGATATGGAAGATCCACACTGAAGAGACATAACCAAAGTACTTCGAAGTTGTAGTTCCAAACAACAGACGGAAAATTGTTTTACATGATAATTAGGACTAGCTATCCCACACATCATAAAGTCTAGCCTCCTTCCTGACATGCACCATTTGAATAGACACTACCCCTGTCTCTTAAAAATTCAAATAAATCTTTGAATTTTTTTCAGAGATTAATTGGTAACTGTAACCAAAAGAAGTCAAGAATACTAAATTTGCTAAAATGTTAAATATCAACAAACTAGTTCACATCCAGTAGCATGGCTGAAGTGCTTTCATCCTCCAGCCATCATGAGTTGAAACAGAGAAATGAGTTGGTATTAAACAAAGATGTTCATCTAAGAACATCTAGCATGAATTTTCATGATAATCTCTTTTCTAATCTAAGAATTGTAATGATGATATTTGAGTGAATAATATTACAGTAATCTGGAGTTAGGCTAGTTACAAATATACTGCATGTAAGATATTCCATATTCATTCAAATTATAGAAATATTACATTTTTAACACACTTACATGAATATTTAATTCATTTACAAACTCTCATCTAAGTCTTGAGTTTACTTTGTTTTTCTACCATAAAAAATTTAGGAGAAATAAAAATCAACATTCTTTAAATGTGATTTTGAATAACAACTGATTTGTAGGCTGGCCTCCTGCCAACTGAACTGAATTGACAAGTCTTACATATGTGCGAAAATTATGTCACGAATACGTAAGGGCTTATATCATTCTAATAAATAGATAACTTTAAATAAAAAACATATTTTATAAATTTTTTATTTGTTGCATGTATAATGCAGTAATCATCTTTAATCAAAATAAAAGTAGGAGTAGAGTTTGACCATGCAGCAGCCAGGCCCGTTAAATAATCTGTTGTACATTAATTGTTTTGTATGAAAGTAAAACCGTTTTAAACATGCAATGAAAACTTTCTATTTGCATCAATTCTTTTAGAAGAAAAAGAAATACAGCACAAGAGTGACAGCACTGAAAAATATACTTAGCAGTGAACACGTTAAATGTATTTTTCCTCAAGGATTTATTTTTATTTTCTTTGACATTTTAGAGGTTGTTTATCTTAATATTCCAAAGGAAAATCAGTGGAATTCCATAGCCACATTAAAAATGAATAAAATTTCAAACATTTAAACCAAGTTGAAGTGAAAAAAAATCTTTTATTCCAACCAAAATAGACAGGTTAAAAATGATCAAAATAGAGAAGCTTTAACGCAAGCTCCATATAACTGAGTCTTCTGTTCTGTTCTGTTCTGTTCATGGAAACCTTCAATGCATGAATGATGAGGAAGCCTTGGCAAAGTTGCCCGATTTGGCCAGAAAGGGAGATAATCCAAACCCACCTCAAGATGTTAGTATTGAGCCTGCTTCCAGACTTGCATGATTTCCAAGTATGAGGCTAATCACATGCCTGTACATGGTAAGTCCTCGAGACTGAGCTCAGATTATCTCCCTTTCTGGCCAAATCTGGCAATCTCACTCCATGGTAGTCAAAAAGAAATGGAGAGATTTATCAGCTCATTCATTTTCAGACGACAGACTGTTGACTCTCCATCAGAGACTCCTGTGATAAGGGCAGGTTGTTGAAGTTGTAAATTTCATGCAGGAAAGGTCTGTCATGAAGGCAATTCAACTTGCGTGTTTTTGCAATTCTCTCGAGCAGGTCAGTTACATCATGCCTGGATGAGAAAGATGGTGAGCTCCGTGCCATGCGGACAGCTTCTGACTAAAGCAGAAAAAAAAAAAATTTTTTTTTATTTTATTTACTCATACAAAATGACATACATATTTTTTGTCTGTAACATTCGACAAGGGAGATATCTATGCTAATTACAGAGTAGTCTCCCTTATTTTTTATCTATAAAATCCATAAAAAATCTGGCTTCAATCTGATGGAACGTAAACAAAAAAAATGCAGAGCAACAAAATATTTTCCATATTTTCTATAAGTACATCGCAATTACAAATTAATTCATTTTTTGATGTTATGGATAGATTAGTAAATAAATATATCAGTAAGTTCTTAGTCTGATGATTGGGAAAAAAAAAAAAACTCATTTTTTAACATAATCTCCTCCCTTGTCAATGACCCTAATTCACTGGAGAATATCAATTGCACAGATCAAACATAATACCTTCAAGTAATTGACAATCTTCAGAGGACGACACTGCATTAAAGACGTGGATGGTCCTATCGTAGCAATATTCTCCAAAAGTTCATGCAAGTCCTTTACTCCATACATGGGCACATGGGTAGTGAGACCAGTCATTTCTACCTGAGGCACTTCTGATGACAAGTTGGGCTTTTCTGCAAAGAAGACAAGAAACATGATAAAACTAATAGGAGATTTAGTTACGATTATGCAGTGGATTTCAGACCAGTTCCTTCACACCTGCTGTCTTTATCATAAACATCTCGACCATTCTACACTCCAGCCTACCTCAGGTGTCAGTTCTGTAACATTCCAGGAATGTTGAACAGAACATTTATTTGACAGGTGTAGGAATGAGAACATACCCCGGAGAATTATATATGACCATTGTATGGATTTCGATTATTATTCATCTGATAAATAGACAGTATTCTATATTCTGACACATTTTCTAAAGAAATCACCTCTGACAAACAAAACATATTAAATTATATAAAGATATCTGATTTTTAAGATCTACTTCGGCTTTTCAAATTGCCTCTTTAATCAAATATATATATATACATATATATATATATATATAAGGACATAGATAATCACTAAGTTCAGATAAAGAATGAATCAATTTGATACAAATATCTTTTAACAATCTTCTTCCTGTGAATATTAATAATATAGATCAAACATTATACAGAGAAAATTTCAGATTAAAATTCAGCTATAACTACATCAGGTAGCAAACTTATTGATTCATTCATTTATGTATCAATAGACAGATATTTACATACATTTCTACCTATCTATCAGGTGACCCCAAAAGTCTGTTTTTTGTCAACAGAGAGCATTAAGAACATGTACAGTTATAACTTGATATTCGCGGATGGTTATGGGCACCAGGGGCCACATGTACAAAAATCCACAAATAATTTTAGCTGACCTACCTTCATCTACTAAGAAAAAAACATGAGTAAATTTTTAACAACACAATTAGCAAAAAAAAATGACTGTCTAAAATACCATTCAATTGATTCATAAGTGTTTCATCCACATATAAACAGAGTTTATACGTCTGCACAAATAAATAAACAACACAAATATTATCATGATGCATTTATGATTTCCCAAACTTTTCAAGTTTTGTTTATACTGCACAGCGTATTTTCTATGATGCTTTTTCTGTGGTACGTTACAAAACTCCCAAAAATTGCTATGAATTATCCAAGACTGAACTGCGAATTATCACAGCCATGTTTTCAAGAAATTTCACTAAAAAATATAACTTTTAATTGTTATCACATCAGCATGTATTGAAAAAAAAGAAAAATCAGAGTAATTTTGTACATTGAAGATAGAAGAAGAATAAATAACATTTTTAGCACATTATGCATTTTTATTTTAACCAGGCACTATAAGCAACTATTTTTTCCAGTGGGAAAATATACAACTATCTCAGCTACCAAGCAAACCCATATATATCTCTATCCATACCAACGCAAGCCTAAAAGCAAATCATTGAATTATAGAAATACAGATATCATCGATGGATATTAAGCAAAACTTGTGTAAATTCAAAGAGAAAAAAAAAAAAATCCTGCACTGACCTTTGTAAATTGCCACAGTGAAACCATTGGCCAGCAGACGTTGGTCACTTACAACCTGATGGGAAGATGTTGCATGATCTTCACGTTTCAAAGACATTAACGTCTTCCAAATTCTTTCCCCTCCAGGCAATCTGAAAACAACAAAAATCTATGTACATGAAATGCTACATGTATGTCTATATTTTGAGTCCGTAACATTTGTCAAGCGAGATAAATATCAAAGTCTAATTATAGAGTAATACACCATACTGATTTTTCTTGCGAATGCATAAAAAATTTGGGTTCATTCTGGTCGAACATGAACAAGAAAAACTGGAGAAACAATGTATTTGATATTTTTCATATTCAATGCAATTGCGAAATTATTTAAAAACTGTTGTCATGTTTCCACCACACGGGGAAAACAAGCAAAATAAATGAGAATACTTTAAATCGCTATATTTTGTTGAGAAATCTTATTAAGATGGTAATCTTCTTAATGTATACCAGTTATACAAGAACCAACTATTTAATGTAATGGTTTTATGCATACCCGACATCAACAAGTCAGTAGGACAAGAAAAAATCTAAAATTGAAATAGACAACTGTTTCCAATTAATCAAACAAGCAAGCAACAAATGAAATAGAAAAATGTATATGTTCCGTGTCATGAATAGAAATTTAACATGAAATATTTCTATGTTGATTTTAAATATCGATATGGAAAATAAAATGCTGAATGAAATTATCAAAATATAGAAAAAAGTATCGGGTTTAAATATCAATTTTCAGATGTCTACTTTTATGATTAAACAAAGAACACACTGTTGCACATTAAGATGCTAATGTACACCACTTAATATAACCATAAATACAACCAGTATGAAGGCACACCAGTTTAAAACACAAACACATTATTTATATATATATATATATATATATATATATATATATATATACACACACACACCCTTGTACAAATTCTAATTATACTGGTCAACTTGTGTTTGATTCTAAGTTCAATCCCACTGATGTTTCAAGCGGATTACTTTCACAGCTGCCTTTCAGCCTATTTTGTTACAAAAGCACATGAAAGAAAATTGGTCAAAAATATTTGTAATGATGAAAATACTCATCTCAGAATCTCAAAACAACTTAAGAGTATTACATCATCAAATATGCAGAATATAAGATGTTAGTATTATAAGAATCAAGTTTGGAATACAATTAGTCCTGGTTACCAGTAATAATATTGATCATCTAAGAAACTACATCTTATACCTAAAATTATCATTAAAAATACCAGCACAAAGTTTGGGCATTGTTGGTCAAAAATGACTATAGAGACCAACAGAAAAGAAAAAAAAATTTAGATGGTGCCTAGAAGTATACTCATGCAAATTTTCAAGTTTGTAACTCAAAAAATGTGATTAGGAGCACACATTAACACACTGACGAGTAAAGAGAGAGGAATCTGTAGCTCACTAAGCTGGCTGGTCAGACAGGCCATTTGTGGGGTAACAGTTATCTAAATTACTACTAGTCCACAGGCTTATCTACCATAATATATCAATATAGGAAATAAATTTTCCAATTATTGATCTTTTTTTTTTTTTTCTAATTATTTATAGTACTTTTGTTCATTCACTATTTTATACTAAATATAATTTATACGCTTCAGAGGTTATATGAAGGAGTGAAGATAACCTTCTTCCAGGGTTAGGATAGGCCTATGAAAGAAGTAACTTTCGGCACATAGGATGCAGGGTAAATTTTCCTGACTTATTTCGTGACAAAAATAACCTCTTCAAGGCTAGAAATACAATATATAATTATAACGGTACCCAACAAGAATTGAACTCGCAATCCATATGCTTCCTTAACAGTCATAGAACGTAAAAGAACTCAAGCATTGTGATATCAAAAAAAGCAACAAAATAGGATGAAAGATAAATGAAATTTATGAAAATGACTCAAAGTACTTCTCATTGAGGATGATTGGGTCTTCGAGAGGCTCTGCATTAACTTGAAAGGATTCCATGAGACGTTGGTATATCAAGACTTCATCGACTCTGTGGGGATTCAACAGCATAAGTCGGACTCCTTGATGGCAGACCCAGGAGTCACGAGATGGCAGATAACCAACAGGCACAAGATGATTAGCAGAAGTCCAGCTACACTGACTGTCAATAAAAAGAATAAAATAATTATTTCATTTTTTTAGATAAAGTACTGTACTCTATTATTGATTTGACAA
Source organism: Thysanoteuthis rhombus (assembly GCA_963457665.1). Taxonomy (NCBI): domain Eukaryota; kingdom Metazoa; phylum Mollusca; class Cephalopoda; order Oegopsida; family Thysanoteuthidae; genus Thysanoteuthis; species Thysanoteuthis major. Next base: position 36,945,854 of record OY735211.1, on the reverse strand, counting down.
TTTACTTCCATCTCGGTTTTTTTAGTTGTTTTTTTTATCACAACTTAATGAAAAAATTCAGATGAACATGAGTAGTCAAAAAAGAATCAAATAAAAAATATACCTACATTTCAATACATTTTTATTATTATATTATTTATTTTCATAAAATTAAGTATTATAAATCATTTTTAATAAAATCTTTATGACTATTTTTTTTTTCTTCTACTCAGACCAATATTCCTCCGGCAGTGAGATAAACGATAAGCTCTTGGTGGGATTTGAACACCCCCCCCCAATGCTATTTACTCATTGCCAGAGGGAAATCAGGTCCAAGTAAAAGTTGTGATAAAAAATGAATAAGATAAGATAAAGGTAAAAATGTAGTCATAAAAATTTTTAAATGATGAGGATTAACGCATCTGGAATTTCTAAATGATGAGCATTAACGCATCTGGAATTTTTAGATGACAAGCATTAACGCATCTGGAATTTCTATGTGACGAGCATTAACGCATCTGGAATTTTTAGATGACGAGCATTAACGCATCTGGAATTTCTAAATGATGAACATTAACGCATCTGGAATTTTTAGATGACAAGCATTAACGCATCTGGAATTTCTAAGTGACGAGCAATAACGCATCTGGAATTTTTAGATGACAAGCATTAACACATCTGGAATTTCTAAACGATGAGCATTAACGCATCTGGAATTTCTAAACAATGAGCATTAACGCATCTGGTTGTGTCACTGTATCAATTACTTATAATCATCAGTTCTGACAGATCTGTTTGATAGATCCTACCAATTGCATCACAAGTTACATAACATATAATAAATAGAGAAAAAGAATTCACAGGTCAAACCTGGAGTTGTATTCATGAGATAGTTTTTTCTTCAGTTGGTTCATACTGAATGGTATCACTTGTACTTTTAAGTATCGTCGTTTTGTGGGCTCCTGTATAGTCAACTTGCATGTCTTCAGAAGTTTTTCTCGGCCAGGCGTATTTCCTGGTTTTACTCTCTGGAAAAAAAAAAAAAAAATGTTAAGAAGAAATTATAATTCTCATCTACTATTGTTAATATCGAGAGAGACAGTTTTGTTTTGGGTTATGACCACTTGCCAGGTTAGAGGTACTTTAGCAAGCTAACAATGACATGACGAAATTTTTGCTGAGCTGTAGAAATGCAATGACTGAAATTGTCACCCTACACAATTAATTGGTTTTAAGTTTTTACGGGGAATGTATCTATGATTGAGTAGATATATTACTGTATGGCCATATACCAAACAAAGCTAAGTAAACATTATCCTGAAAAGATAAAACTTACCGTAGAAACTTTAGGTGTAGAATTCATTATTTTATTAGCTGCTCTTTCTTTCGCCAAATGCATTTGCTCTTCATATCTAAAAAAGAAAATAAATCAGTGATTGAGGAAGAAAGGAAGGAAGTAATCTGGATTATTATTCCCCATTCTAACAAAGAATTCTGCGTAAACTGAATAGATACTTAGGAAGCTGCTTATTGTGATCATTTTGGGACAGAGTCTTTCAGATAACAATAACAAGCCCAAAACATTAAATAAAGGATACATCAATCATAACTATTGGTATTCGTACTTAAAAACAATTTTACTTTATGAAAATTTAATTCAGGTGCACCCCCCCCCCCCGCATTATAACACAGGTTTCGGGGTCCAAGGAAGCCAACTGCATTATAACCAAACCAAGATAACTGCAGGGCGGGTATGGGTGACATAGATGAAAGAAGGAACAAGTCTCATCTAAAAACTAAGCGAGATTTGAATATATAAACCACAGTATTCTTTAATGTAAGTTTTTTCGTTACACTCCAGTTAAAGTCTCGAGTTGGCTTTGCCCCCCTCCCCAATATTAAATAACAATTCCCACCAAATTAAGAGGAGTAAACTGTTCACTGTTTGTCTATCCTGTCACATTAAACCAAACCGATAAAAAAAAATAAACATTTCCCTACCGTGATTTGAAATCATGACCATGCAATCAGTAAGCAGTTCTCTTAACAAGTGAACCAAACTAACAAGTTTTACACCTTCAGTAGAGCAAACTCAACCTTCAAGAACAAGAAAATCCCATTGGTCCTTAAAAGAAGAGTATACAACCAATGCATCTTCCTGATAGTCATCTATGGAACTAAAACATAGAACCTAGCCAAGAGACTGTCCCACAAACTGAGAACCATGCAACGTACACATGAGAGAATCATATTCAATATCCCATGGAGACACCACAAGACAGCACAGTATATGAGGGGAAAAACAAGAGTCCGAGATATCATAGAAACCATTAGGAAACTCAAATGGCAATGGGCTAGCCATGTTGCAAGAATGGCAGACAACTGATAGACATGATGACTCACATCTTGGATCCCCAGAGATCAAATGTGGGACCGAGGCCTGTAGAATATGAGATGGCGAGACGAATTGGACAGGTTGAGAAAATATTGGCAATGCCCACGATAGAAAGATATGGTGAATCCTGGGGAAGGTCTATGTGCAACAACAGACGATATCAGACTGATGATGATGAATATTTGTGTAACTAATATACAATGGCTTATTTCATTCTTATTAATAAACACATTTATACCAATAATATATTTGTTTTATAATTTATAAAATCATTTATCATATATACAATACAAAAGTTGCAGTAATCATCTACAGTCAGAATAGGAGTAGTTGAGTTCAAGTCTGCAGCAGTCATACTAGTAATTAAAAAATAACACAAAAAAAAACATTATTATACAAAGCATGCCAAATTTCACTGTTCAAAATTTAAAATATGTACATTCACTTAACCCTTTCAACCAGCAAGCTGCTGCCCTTTCAGATATCTTGTATCTAAGCTCTTAAGGGGAAGTGGAAAAAAATGTTGTCTATTGATTACTGAAATATTTTGTCTAATTCCTTTCATGTTAACAGTTGCTTTGTCAGCATAACTCAAATATAATTCTTAGTCGGGATGGGATGGGAGTTGAGTCACCTCCGTCATCAAATGAACTTAAAATGCTTTCTAAGATGTATAACGATAATTTCTCTCTTTGTAATGAAATACCATGAAAATTTCGTTGAACTGGAATTACCTTCCCTTAGATGCCAAATGGGTTATATCCCTTGAAAGACTGAAATTGAAGGTTTACGATGTAAAATTAACAACACAGATCTTGTCCTGGTCAAAAGGCAAGCAAACAACTTCCAATCTTAAAATTTGAAATAATAACTACAAAAATAAAACAACAGAAAAGTTTGTAAAAAAAATTATTCAAAATCAGAAACGTCCTACAGACCAGGACTTCTCAAAGTATGGGTTGGTACCACTCTGGGATTTGCATTGTTTTTAAAATAATTATGTAACTAGTATTTTTTGTTTTATATCTATGGTGAGGAAATGGATGAGATTTATTCAACATAATGATAATGGTGAATTTAATAGACAATGTGGAAATACGAAAGTTCAAAAACTGGATCATATTTATTTCCATTACATGTTTTAATAGACTTTTGTCTCTCATTGTCAACATCAAATGGGAAAAACAATCAAATTTTGCCAATAACAAGGTTTGGAGAGGAGGGGGGGGTAATGCAAAGTTATTATTGTTCTAAACTTCTTATATTTTACTGACAGAAAAGGAGAAAATTAATTAATTCCAAGTTCAAATCATTTGTGTATTGGGAGTGAAAATGAAAAAGGTTTGTATATGTAGTTGAATCTAGTGACGCTTATTGAGAAAAAATGAATGTGTACTTAATGGTGTGTTGTTGAGAGGAAAATGTGTCCTTATTGGTATTTTGCTGCATGAATACGTGTGTGTGTAATCAAAGATTTTAGAAGAGTGTTGTACTCCTTCTGGTGCTTATTGCAAAAAATTGATATTTTCATGATAAATTTTGTTACTGTTATGTTTTGGTAATTTTTTTTCTCATAACAATGTAAAACTTGATATAGAATATAAGTATACTGCAATTTTCAACAAATTTGGGGCTAATTTCTATGTTTAATTACTGTCATAATAAAGCTAAAGACCAAGTCTCAATACCTATTGCTGTCTTAACAGTGAATGAGGGGGCACAAACAATTTTATTTCATCAAAGGGTCATGAATGAAAAAAGTCTGAGAAACCCCCGCTTAGGATTTAAACTCCTAAAGGTTAAAGAGTTCAATAACAGAAAATGATAATCATTTGATGACATATGAACAAACTGTTTTTCCAACTAATTTCATGATTGTTACATGCTAGAGGTCAGTGGTCTAGCCAAAATCTAAATTCCAGGCTCTTCACACTTGGACAATTAGAGTAACAACCTTCCTCACAATATTTCACTTTTTTTGACCCGGTGTCATACTAAGCTCTGCTTATTGATTTTGAAGATTTTTTTCTCTAAAAACATATATTTTTTTTAAATGCCTGGTAAGAGCCTTGCACATTTCAAGAAGTGCTTAAATACAACTAGAGAGAACACAGAGCACATACCTGTACCAATGCCATATTCACTAAAATCTGAAAGAAAATCATTTGTAAAATCCTAAACACAAACTGAATGAAAATCAGTTCATACATAGCTATGATGCAGCAGAGAGTGTGAGTTTAAAATTTTCCATAATTCTGACTATTGTCTTGATGTATGAATAAATCTCTCTCAATCAAAAATGAATCCCTGGATGTACCTCAAATTTTAGTCAATTCATCCTTAGCCCATGCACCACCCTTCCACAAAATGTTATAAAAATCCATGGAGAACCTTTGGAGAAATTGTATAGACAAACAGAAAAATACTGACAGCTTAAGACTATCATGCATACATTAATTTTAATCTTTGGACGCCTATCTGACATGGATAGCACCCTACTGATTTGGCTAGAATTTCACAAAGCAACAACTATTGGAAATAAAAGAAATTCAGACAACTCAAGACTATAATACTACAGCTAGATAAAAACTAGTAAAAAAATTAATCATAATGACAATGCTTCATCTAAGAAATTCAGACAACTCAAGGCTATTACATCTACTACACCTAGGTATAAAGAACCAACAAAAAAAAAAGAAAAGAAAAACTAATGAAAACAAATAATGAAGATACTTCATGCAAGAAATAACTGAGAAATATCTTGTCTATTAATACTATTGGGTGTAAACAAGCAACTAAAATGAGATTCTAGGAAAACAAGTCAAAGTTGTCAAGTTTTACTCTTCTCCATTGTTAATACTACTATTGATAGGCATATGGTAACTTTCAATATGGAGGGCAAAAGGCATGATTTGCCAAAAATTTTCCACCGTTTTGTCTTAATTTGGGAAGGGGGCACTTACTCTCCTGAGTTTTATGTAGATGGCAAGCCGTACAGAGATATATACTTTATTTATTATGATCAACATGCCCACTATCAGTGAAAAACAATTACCTCTTAACATCTTTCTCACAAAGATTCTCATACTCGGCTTTCTCCTCATCTGTCAGGGATTTCCACCTTTTAAAGACGAGTTCTGATAGGGTCTTGTAGTCTGCATCTGGATATTCTTCCATAACTGTAAAAAAACAAAACAATTTGAGAGTTAAAACAAAAAAAATTTTTTCATCTTAAGTTCTGAATTGCCATCATTGAGAAAATTATTCAAATGAATATTCTTTTGCTGTTTTGATTCCTATTTTAGTATAATTTGTTCAAAGGACAAGTCAGTTATCTTCCTATTCTAATGAGAAGGTTAAGAAAGATTGAAACTCGGACCTCACTCTGGTTAAAGTTCAATATTTGTTGATGATAGGATAAGAGGTTGAACAAGGGATAAGGGTTTCTCTTTCATTCCAATTTGTATGACCACTCCCGAGAGTAAGGTATAAGCAAAATCTAACTCCACCTGCTTCCACTTGGTAGTTTATGCCCTTGTTGCTAACTGGTCATCTTTTTCATATGTATTCACAGCCAAAGCCATGTTTTTCTCACATACATGGGACCTGGCTAGGCTTTGGGGAGACAGTCTCCAGCCCTGCTTGGCTCTAAAGAAATGGTCTTCAATTCATCATAGCTTTTAGTTTCAATCTTTGATGTGGCAAGGATTTGAGGAAAAATCTCTATTAGGGTAATCTCAAGGTTTTGAAAATTCAATGAGGTACAGGTAGGCTTTTATCTTCTAAATGCAATTAAACAGAATTTTCACCACACATGTTCATGCAGTTGAATATATTATAGTATGTTTATAAGGGGCTTACACTTTGGTTACTTACTCTTTGGTTTGATCTGCTTGGAGAAGATGAGAAATGATGTTTCAGGACGTTTAACTGGCTGACTCTCAACTAAATCGTACATAGTTGTCTGCCCTTCCATTAGGTTAATCTAAAAAAAGTAAAAATAAAAAGTAAAAGAATTATTTCAATTTTTAATGAAATTGAGAAACACCATTTTTTTTTGTGAATTTACTAAACTAAAACTTTCCGTCTTCATGGTTCCAGTGATGAACAAGTAGAAAATAAATTTTATCTTCCAAAAGTTTCTTCGCATTACTCAACTCATTATCAGCATTGCTTTTTGTTGTAACCGCATTTCAGATGATCCATTCTTCAGCTTTCTTCAGGTGTACAATCCAAAAGGAGAAGGATCTGATTCTCAGAAAAAAAGTTGAACAGAAAGGACACTAGCAAATACCAAGGGGCTTGGCTCATTCCAAGTAATGCAAGCCACACCAGCGATATCATTCTCAGCAACCCTTGTAAGACAGGTGATTCCATATTACACAGCGAGCCAGAATGGATTTCAGTACTGTTGTGTTTTTTTTTTTTGGCTCAGCAGCGTTCAAGGTATTATCAAATGGCACAAAAATTGAAATTAATCTGCTTTCCTCTTCCCAGGGTGGTCTTCAATTGGAAAAATTGATTCTTTTAACTCCATGCAAAATAACCGTTGTCACAAAAATTTGTAGTTCATTACTTTATTGGTATGAGCCAACCAACCAGCCTCAGTGGGGTGATTGATATTAATTGTGGTGAATTCCCATTATATTAATGGAAATATTGAGGAAATCCATTGACAAATATTTTTACAATTTACATAAGGGGAGGCTTTACTATCCTCAGGCTCGCCCGCTTAGGTGGGCACACCAGCATGTCTTTGGTATTTAGAAATACCCTTTGTCTGTTTCTCTCAGAAGTCATCATGGTAACACAATCAGACAAATCAACGTTTCTGAGCAGGAACAACATTCATACATTAAATAAGAAAACAAAAATTCTTTTTAACTAAAAAACGCATGTTTTATTCTTAAATTATATGAAAAATACTATCATTTCTTGTCTTCACATTGTATAACATACCCCCGAATATTTACGCTGAGAATAATGCATATATTCCCATAGATGATTAAACACTTCAAGCTCAGCAACAGATCTACATTTTTTAAAAAGGTAATGATAAATGTTGAAGTGAAAAGCAAAACTTCTAGTCAAATTTTCTCCACAAGATGAGATTTCTGAATAAAAGGTAGGATTTTATCCCTCAATCAATAGCTAGACAACACATGTTTTTCACAGTCTCTCAGTAGCTTTATTTCCAGTGCCTTGAAAAGTAGCTTATTCATCATATTTTGTTTTATTGTATATTTTAGAATAAAATTAGAGATGTATTTATTAATTCTTTTATGAATTTCATAAATTATTTTCAATAAAACTAACTAAAGCATAAGCAAACAGAAACAACACAGCAATAGGAATCTGAAATAGACTGACAATACTAAGGGTGGGCCATATGTTTACATAGGGGTTCCCCTTAGGGGTCAATTTCTGTCTTCCAGCATTATTTGGTAAGTCCTAAGGTTGTCGGATCAAAGAGGTACAAATGTATGTACAATTTACCTTCGGTCCAATAGTTTTTTTCTTGGCTACAGGTGCCAGTTCCGAATCACGGGTAGGAGACAGGGGCCGTTTTCCAGGAGTGTGATGAGTAGATGGAGCAAACAGTTGCACAGGCTGGGAATGGAAAAAGAAATGTCAACTTTTTAGTCTTTTGATTTCGAAAGTGGACAGAGATAATATTGATTGTACGGGATTTATGACACCCACAAACAGGAGCAGTGCAAAGGCAACAAAAAGAATCTGATACATTTGTATTCCCTCTCATTCTAATGGAGCCTATTTTGGCAAAACATTAATAAAATAAATCGTTCATTTTTACAATATATGTACATATATGTATCAAGAAATGGATGTATATGAGCCAAAAGAATGATTATGAATTGCGTTATATTATATAGAAACTTATTTGAAATGATAACCTATCATTACATATGGATCACTTGAAAAAGGTTTCCAGATTTCGATTCCTTCAGCAGTCCCATTTTCTCTGATTGTTTATTCTATTTGGGTTGTCTAGGGCAAGCGATACATTAACCATGTAATGACAGGAGTTCATTTTAAATAAGTTTCAATATAATATAATGCAATTTATAATCATTCTGTCAGATTATATATATCCATTTCATAATTCATAACTGCTACATTGAAAGAAGCGAATAGACTGAGAATAAATGAGATGAGAATTTGGTGTGAAAGCAGTTACTTACGCCTTTGCATTACTGGCAGCTGTTTAGCTCAATGGTAAGAGCATCATTATGTTGAAGCAGCTACCCTACCAGTCACAGGTTAGATTCCTGCAGCAGCCCCTTTTTCTATAATTGTTTATTCTATTTACATTGTGTAGGGCAAGTGATACGTTAACGGTGTAATGACAGGAGATTGTTTCAAATAAGTTTCTATATAAAACACAATTTATATCCATATATGTACATGTTACATACACACAAAGGTTTTTATACGTACATACACACACAATATATATGGATGACACACACATTTATGTACAGGACATTGTTGATGCCTAAAATATCCCACAAATATACAAACCTGTACAAGATTTCCCTCTGCCGATTTCAACTTCCCCCGGCTCCACGTTTCTCCATCCACAGGTTCATGAAAAGAATCGAGAAAATCTGCCGCACGCAGATTGTCTTCAAGAAGGCTTGATCCTTGTGACTGGGTTTTTATCTTTTTATCCGATGCTGGTTCTGCTCCAGCTGGTGTGTCCAGAGTAAAAGACCCAACCAGATTGTCAAAAAGTTCACTGCCAAACGTGTCATTCAACTTTTCTGATTCTGGTCTTTGAGATTCAGGAAGGAGATCCTTGCCAGTGCTAAGATCAATTCCAGGGTTTTTAGCAGTAGCTGATGCCTTTGTATCATTTGAGGAATTTGATTGCGAGAACAAATCGACTGTGTTCGTAGAAAGTTCCAGAAGGAAACAGCTATCAGCACTATTCGGAATTGGTTTATCTAAAGGAATGTAAAAGAAAGAAAAAGAATCGTGAAATTGGCCAAAAAGTTTAAGATATCCAAAGTGAGTACTTCATTATGATGTAATGGTCAGCAAGTTTGTCTTGTACATCATTACAGTTGAGTAGCAACTTCAATCATCAGTGGGTTTTGCTAAACTATGTCTGGTCAATAGTTATTAGAACTCGTCAATATAATTTCAATCCAAGTTATTATATTAGTGTTATTTTGTAGTAGTAACTTCAAGGAATACATGCGTATGATCACATAACAGTTAAAAAGAAATTTAACGACAGAGTTCAAATTGTGGCCTAGGCTGTATATCAGCTTCATACTAACACCTTTGGGAAAGGAATGAATCTACTCTCCCTGTGCTCTGCCCAAACCAGATATCTTCTCAAATGTCTCTTCATTGGCATGGTTTGAGACAAGTGCAGTCAGATCAGAGTTTCTTCCGTGAAACTGGTACTATGTAACCCAGAACAACCTGTCTCTAGTTTGTTGAAGAGGAGATAGGTGCTGCCAATTACTACTTCTTGCTCTAGAGATAACATGGAGGGTTCAGTATAGCTCCCCAATGGTTCCCTAAACAAACCAATTCTCAGCAAAAGCACATATTTTTAAAAAGATATTAGTTTTTTTTTTATATGTTAAGCATAATTCATAAGCAATTCCAAACATTGCAGTGAATATTCAACAGGGTAGATAAGAAAGATTATACTCAGGACTTGAACATAAGAAATTTCATAACAGTACCCCACACATGACCTTGTGACTGAATTTATAGTTAGCTGTTGCCTTACCATGGAACAATGGGTAGCAAGCCAGTCTAACAAGCCATTACTTTTTTAATAAATCTGTAGTGAGTTCAATCCTCACTGGGTGCCCCACAGTTGTTGACTTGTGCCAGACTAAGCTAGCCTTAGTATATACTTTCATGTTGTATTGTAACAAACAAACAAAAATTCCTTTGACATTTACAGAAAGAGAAACTGATCCTAAAGAAACAGAGGCCAACAATGATAAGAAAACTGTTCAGAAAGAATCATTGTATAATAGTAACAACATGAAGAAGGCTGGATGGTAGAGCGGACAAAACGTTACGATAAAGACAACTAAGACAATGAAACTGGTTCAATAGGTTATTTTATAACAGGAATAATACGTAATCTCAGAAATTCAGGTAAAAATTTCTTTTTCATAGTTTTTTTTTTCTTAATTCACAGAAATTTTGTGCCTGTAAAAATTTGAGGAAATCTATAGGTTCAACACCTCTCCAAGGAGCAATGGTTAGCACGCTCATCTCACAAGCCTATACTATTGTAGTGAGTTTGGTACTTGCTGGGTGTCCAAGAGAAAATGATAGCGTCTCACTGTGGAGCAATAACAAAAAGAACTTCCCATTTAGACCATTTAGATCATCAGCTATATTTAATTTACAATCTGAGGACAATTATAGTCATGATGGAAGAGAATTCTTTGCCAACCAAAACGTCTTTTCTCATCCAATGCATCATTCAAATGAGCCAATAGCTCACCGTATCCTTTTGCATTTTGTCCAAGTTCCAGTAATTCCTTGTAATGAACTCCCTTTGAATCCTACCAAATATAAATAAGACCCCCCCCCCATATATTTTTTTTGTCAAGATTCTAGGCTGTTCCAAATCAAAACATAATTTTCTTCAATACGGATTCTCGTGTGAAATCCATTTTTCCTCACCGGAGACATTTTGTACAAAAATCACTCTTTTCTGTCTAGAGCAAGTGTTTACATGCTGACCAATGTTCATTCATGTGAGTTTGAGTGGAATGTATTTTACTAGCTTACGATTTTTCCCAAACACTTGTAACTGACACATTGCAGAAGTAATAAAGAACTTAGATAATGTCAGACACTTTTAAGATTTCCCTCACAATGCACAAAAAAATGGTGGCAGGAACTTTTACATTAACCTCATAAATTCACATGATATAAGATCTGTCTGGAGAGTATCAAGCCATTAAATATTAACAATAAATTAGCCTAACTAGAACGATGATGCCTTAGTCCGCTTCAAAGTACTCTCTTTGAGACCTCACACTCTTATAGCAGAGTCATTTCCACATTTCAAAACAATCTGCAAAGTCCTCTTTCTGAAACGCCATCAACTGCTTCGTTGCATTCTTCTTAATCCCATCCACAGTCTGAAATTTACGATGGGGATTTTAGCTATGAGAAAAGCCAGAAGATGCAGGGAGCCAATTCTAGACTGTAAGGGCTGACAGACCTGGTTGAGGTGATGCTTTGACAAGAACCCAGAATGAGACATGAAGAATGGATATTGCAAATGTGATGATTATACAGTACACAAGCTCACTCAATGATGTCTCACTGCCAACTGAATAACCTCATGGGAGAGTTTCAATTCATAAAAGCACCTCAAGATTGCCTGATTGGTTGCCAAAGGCTGCGCATACAGTTTTAAAGATAATCATGATGGTTGGTTTTTTTCTAGAAAGTCCTTGTAAAATATCAAGGGAACTTACCTGGTGAGGGAGGAGGAATACTGTGTGTTTTCTCTGGATTTGATATAACAGAACTCTTGTGGCTTTCATCAAGATCATTGCAAGTAAGATTGATTTCTGTAGATTTCTGCCTCTCAGCCAGAGTTGAGGGTTCCAATATAGGTTCTGTAGTGTGAAGGAGTGACCCAATCTGTGGTGAACATGAGTCTTTAGTAGTACTTTTCATATAATTATTGTTTAGCGTTTGTGGGGAGTCTTTCAAGTCATCCATAATGACAGAATTGTGGGTTTTATCCGATTTGTTTTCACACACTTGTTTTTGTCCAGAGACAGAACCAAGCTGACCATAGACACTTTCAAGAAGGATTGTTATGACATCCATCACAATATCCTGCAGAAAAATCAAAACAAAAGAGAGAGAAATTTGATTAAAATTCTATCTAGCCTCCCGTCATGCAACCTTCTTTTAAGATAGTCAAAATTTACTCAGATATGCTTACACTGCCATTGAAATTGGAGATTATATATATATATATATATATATATATATATATATATATATATATATATATATGGTCACATCTTTCTGTCTGTCTCCATCTGTCAGTCCATAAGATATCTTTTGGAGATATCACCAAAAGTACTCAATGACATTAAATTAAATTTTGTGGAAGGATAGGTTATGGGGTGAGGAAAAATTGGTGAAATTTGGGGGCAGATCCAGGAATTTTATTTTGATTGTGAGATATTTTTCATTTTACTTTTTCTCACATTTATGTTTACGCACATGTGTGTCCATACAATATCTCCGAAAGATCTCAATTCATTTTATGGAAGAGTAATTAATAGGCTACGGTGATAAAATTTTAGGGTGGATCCATGTACAACTACCCCCCCCATCGTAGTTGTATGTCCATACAACATAATTTCAACAAAAGATCGGGTCTTTTTGAACAACATCTCCAAAAGTTTTCAATGAGATTCAATGACATTTCGTGAAAGGGTGGACAACGGGTTATGATTAAAGTGATTAAATTTTTGGAATGGATCAATGCACACTTACTTCCCCTGACGATGACATTGACAATACTATGCACTTTCTGAGTGCTTTCCAGTTCCCATTTATTGTGGCTTGTTTCTATCGAAACATGGTATTTTATGTGTAAGCAATTTAAACCCAAAGTAAGAAATGGCGCCTAAAACCTACAAAGAAATTTTTTAGAGATTTAGTAAAAGAAATCTCTTTTTTATTTATTGGCTCTGAGGTAAATTCCTTCAATTTTCATTTTATTTTACTCTTTAGTTGATTCTATTTCTGGAAAAAAAAAACAAAAAAAACTACAACTCGAGTGTAAGTAAAACAAATGCTGGGTCACATTTCTTATTTTTGATGCTTGAAATTTGTTTTCTTCCCATGAATTATACTTATTTGTAAAATAATTTTTTTCCATTAGGAACCTCCCCTCCTGCTCAATGTTTTTTTCTATTTTGATTGGATTATTTCAAGTCCTACTATTGTCTAAACAGTTCATGAAACAATACATTTCATATATGTTATTTGAATATGTAAGAATAATAAAAAAATTTGATCTTAAAAATTTATCGCAGTTGCTAGAAATTTAAATGCATGTATATGAACTTACTATGAACTCTATCTTAACAGATTGCCCATCCTTCAACTAAATTTCATTGAAATTCATTCAGAACTTTTGGAGATATCTCCTGGACAGATGAACCAACTAAACAAATAAACAAACCAACAGCCTAACAGACACGACCAAAAACATATCTCTTCTCAATTTAGTTGACAGAAGGAAATCAGGAATGAATGAGAATGCTCAGCACAAATTCCAAATACAGCTTTGTATTGAAGTCTAACGTCATATTTCCTTCCAATTGATAGTAAAAAAGGGGAAAACAGAAAACCCGGTGGGGCATAAACATATTTGAGCTGCCCATACCTACCATGACAGACAGGCTGGAAAAAGAGGAAGAAAAGTAGTAGGGTAGTTGAAATATAAATACCATTTGGCTATCTACAGATATTTATGGATTGCTAATCAACTCAAACTGATTCAGTTAAAACATATAACAAATTTATGGCAACTATTTTTTTCTTTGTTTTTACAGGAATTGTTCACACATTGATATATGGACAGACAACCAAATTTATGTATACACATAAAGATATATTAGAGAGAGAGATATCATCTTCTAAACTCTTTGAATGAATGATGCACAAACAAATTGCAAAAAGAGCTTCAATTAGTAGCTGGAAGAATTTTCTATATAAAAAAAATAACAAACCCTACATCATTATGTATGAGGACTTGAGTTTTGTTTGGATCCAAATTGACATCCACTTCTTTTTGAGGCAGGGATATCAAAGCCACAAACAGCGGATACCTATTGGTGTCACAGTTATGGCAGCTGCAATAATACTGTCGAATCACCTTCACAAGAGAAAAAGAGAAAATCAATTACAATACATAAATCATTTCAAATATCTACTAAGCTAAGGGCTACATGAGGTTAGGGAGGAAGATTGTGCAGTACTAATATTACCATTGAAGAAAGCCTGCTTGGTTTGCTTCCTTGGAAATCAGCATTCTAATTTTTAGTTTTCATTTGGGCCCAAGATAGATCACTTGAGCAAGAAGGAAAATATGCAATTACCTCAGGCTATAGTACAGATGATTTTTTATCTTATTGGCTTTTGTCAAAGTTGACTATATAATAGCTTTTTCTTACTATTGCTTGGATCAGATAAAGAAGCTAAGAAGTAAATAATATGATAATATGACTTGCCTTTTGTACATTTTTCAGGTTTACAGGTCGTTTGTTAACATAAACAAATCCTTGGTCTCCTCCTGTTTTGCTCATTGACATCACATCAGAACCACTCTTAGGGACAAACATCTCAATGGATACCTGAGGAAAAAAAATATATATATGTCTTTATTCAAGGTATATCTTGAAAGTATCAAGCAAGTTTGAATAACTCAAGAAGCAGCTATGTGGTCTTTGTGCAAGTGGGAACTGACACTACCATAGTGTTACTCACTTATGCTATTGAGGGAGCCCATTCTTCAAATCTTATGCAGGGTATTTTGGCAAAACATTAACCAGGACTCTCAGCCACCCCTACAGTCAAGAGTTGGTTTATCAAGCTAAAAACCATCATAGAAAAGGAAATTTCAGACATGAGGATGAAATTAAGGAGAATTGGACAAAGAAGCTAATGGTAATCCTTAAAGAAAATCTTGCAGACTATTTTGAAAAAAGAGAAAGGACGATAGGATAAGTGTTTGACATCCCAGAGTACTTTAAATAGGACTGAATGCTGAGCAAGAAATTCAAAAAGGATCAAGCCAGTATGTTGGGCCAGAAATAAAAAAGGATCAAGCCAGAGTGCTGAACAAGAAATCAAAAAGGATCAAGCCAGAGTGCTGAACAAGAAATCAAAAAGAATCAAGCCAGAATGCTGAGCTAGAAATAAAAAAAGGATCAAGCCAGAATGCCAAGCCAGAAATAAAAAGAGGATCAAGCTAGAATGTTGAACAAGAAATCAAAAAGGATCAAACCAGAATGCTGAGCCAGAAATCAAAGAGGATCGAGCTGGTATGCTGAGCCAGAAATCCAATAAGATCAAGCCAGAAAACATTAAAATAAAGAACATTTGATTTGTATACCTGTGGGTCCTCTTTTGTTTGCTGCAAGTGTTCCATGTGTTGAACCACACCATAGCCCCATGCTGTGAGTATAGACGAGCGAATGGTGTCCATGGCAGCTTTCTGCCAGATCATATCTTTGTTATGACGCAAGGTAAATCGAATCTTCGGTTTGATAATACCAAATGCCATGATTAAGTTCTCAACCTTCTTCAATTCTTCCTTCCGTCTCTTGTCATTTTTACTGTACTGTTGTCTCACAGGGAGGTTCTTGAATAATTTTGCTGCAGAAATTGTTGTACCTAGCAGCACGAAGAGAAAAATTATAGTATCTTTTAAATGGAGACTAATTATATATATATATATATATATATATAAGTTACATCCTTTATACTTATTGATCCCTCATTGTCAAATATTTGGCTGGGGGTAACTTACATGAGTAAGCCCTCTGTTCCAAAAATTAAATGAGTTGAATAAAATAACATTCATATACAATACATTATGATAATACCCTATATAGAATAACATGTAATATGACATAAACTATATATTAGATACTTGAAGGGGAGGTCATGTTTGATCAACACTGCTGGGAAGCTATGTTAGTATAACTGTTTTGTTTTTAAATCCTGAAACAGATATATGGTAAACAACTGAAATCCCAACAAGAAAAATTCGTACACTCTGCCATATCAAATTCAGTGTAAAACATTTGAAAAAAAGATTAAAAAATAAAAATACTAAAGAAAATTACATCAATTTCAGTAATATATATTGGGAAATAACAGACTGAAATAACATGAATTTTGGGGAAAATGTTTTTATATATTTAGTGTTTGAAGCAATAAAGCTTTCTAGAATAGATATATATATATATATATATATGAATAAATTTGTTTGCATGTGTGTGTATGTATGCACATATATATATGTATATACACACACATTAGATATGCAAGTAAGGAGTCAATGGATTGCATGTGCAGTAAGGAAGAAATAGTGGTCGGTGGCAGGTTTTTCCTGTCACTGTCTCTCCTCCCCTCTTCACCTCGACCCTCCAAGTCTCTGATTTCTTCCAGTCCATTTCACGCATGTTGGTGGTCAGTGTTTTCTTCTCGTAGCATGTCAAGTCGACAGCCACTGTATATATATATATATATATATATATATATATATATATATATATATATATATATATATATATATGTGTGTGTGGATGTGTATGGAAATACTTCACATCAGAATTTTACGAAAACAGGAGGAAGAATATATCAACTCAAACATTGTACTATAAACAACTAAAATGTGCGGATAATTGAAAATATTTAATCTCTGAACATGCCACAGTTAGCTGATTGTGAATGAAAATAATTTATTCTTTATTGAATTATTAAGCAAGGGAGAAGTACACTTGAAGCATTTAATTCTTTTTTTTCATTATTGTTTAAATTTCACTCGCATAGGTAGGTCCTTATTAATCACTTTTGAGTCAAAAAAATTCCAACTTTTTCACAAAAACAAAAAAAAAATAGACTTTAAAATGAATAAAATATAGAGAAATTTTGTAGAAAAGTTCCGTTTTTTCTCTTTTAGGTAAAGTCACTTTTTATCCTCAGAATGAACAAGTTTTACATTTAGTTGCCTCGTATGAACTTACAAACAATATTTGCTTCAAGCTGTTTATGTAACAAACCAGTGACATGACAGGTAGGATTTATAGAACAAATTCATCAAAAACTATCTTTCTCTCTTATGACTGCATGCAAATTGATGCACTATCAAATCCTCACTATCGAGAGAAAAAAAAAATCAAGCAATAAAAATGGCTGGATTTTAATGCAAACAGCAATTGAATCGGATATAAATAGGCAAGGTTATGACCTTTTCTATTTCTGCCCACTCACTTTACTACCATTCAACCATTCCTCCTTAACCACTCTTAAAAATAGCAATAAATAAACAAACAAAAAGGAAATCAATGATTAAACTTCAAATTTTGCAATATCTTACCTTGAATCTGTTTTAGCAAGGTATTACAAATCTATATTATGATATGAACAAATGGACATATGATCTGACAGAATGATTATAAATTGTCTTATATTATACTGAAACTCTACTTGAAATGATCTCCCATTTTTACATGGTGAATGTACTATTCGGCCAAGACACCATAAATAGAAAAAACAATGAAAGAAAATGGGGGGGGGCAGGAATCGAACATGCAACTGTTAAAGAAGCCACATCAACATAGCATTGCTCTTGCCAGCTAAACAGTCGCCAGTAATGCAAAGGCCCAAATAACTGTTCCAACTCCAAATTCTCATTTTTGTTCATTCAGTCTATATCTGCTTTATTTGTTTCTTTCAACATGCACAATTTATCCATTTCTTAATAATATAATATCTTAAGTAAGTATACAAATATAAATGGACACATCATTCCATACAATTCTGATCAAGATAATTTTCTAAAATAATATTAATAACTCTTGAGATACAAAACACATCTTGACTGTATTTAAGGATCAAAACAGAAAGCAAAAAAAATATTGAAAAATCCGATTATGTTTTCATATATAGACTGGATATCAACCATTTGTCCAATAATCTATTTTTTCCTAAACCTTGAAATGTCTGTTCTATGATTGTGCTTGTTAAAAGGCTGTAATAACGTGAGATTGGGTTAATTCAAACCCTATATTACACCTAGTGCAGTTCTGAACCTGGATACTGGGAATAGAAAAATTGTAAATACAATAAAGAGACAAACGAACGCATTCTCTACCCAAGTATGACACTAACGATTCAGTAAGATGCTTTATGTCCAGATTCAAACTCATTTTCATTTATGACAAAAACAGCACAAAAATGTTGAGAATCCGATAACATGTTTTCATATATGGATATACAATATAATATACAAGCTTGCTACCTAAATCACAAACTATTTATTTTAGTTATTGTTTACTTGAGCAATAACCGTATCAACATGTGTTGATTATTACTCTGCAGTTCTGTTTTTAATGCTGAAAGGATTAACAGGTTTATTTTTGATTTCAAGTTGAAAATTTGTGAACAACCATTCAAGTACTTATATTTTTTCTTTGATTTTATACAATGAATCATTATAAATCATTAATTTTTATGACTACTCTTCACTTTCAGCTCAATTTTTTAGTTGCTTTTTCAATCTTTAAACAGGCTTGAATTATAGTCATGAACCACATAAGCTCCCCTTTTGATTATGCATGGAAATCTTTTCTTAAATTAACCTGAATCTTCCTTCTCATTTTATCAATAAACACAGATGAAGTATTGTAAATTGGATAATCCAAGTCAAGGGATGAAATTATGTTATATACCATTTTGTGATCTGTTCTGTTTTCACTAGTATACTAAATACCCACCCTAACAGGCAGAATACATTGATGTCCAAAAAAAGGAATTAATAAAATAAAAAGATAGCCAGATGGATATTAGATAGCATTAAATAAAAAAAAATAAAAAAGAACTACAGAAAGGAAACAGTAGTAAATACATCAATTTAAATTAAAATTGAACAACTGTAGCCATCAAAGATGGCAAAGGGTTTTATCTCTTTTTTTTATATGTACGTTTGTTTTTGTGCTCCAGTACTCCTGGCCTTACTGTTTTACAGACCTGAAAATTGACATCAGTACTCTATTAGACACTTTCTAAAAATGTTTTTGATTTTTGGAAAAAGTTTTCTTTTTCACCTTCTTGTAGCCTTATTCTGACAGGTTTATTGATAACATCTAGGTCTTCCAGAATCTAGATGTTTCAATGTGTTTTTTGTCTTTTCTATTTTAGATATTTTCCAGTGAAAAAAAAACATGTGATGTCATAAATAGAATTTATTCTGGTCTTATCTATTCTTCAATAGAATTTCTTCGCATGATTTCAAATTTTGACATTATAATTGTTCAATTATTGACTGTTAAGGTGATTTGGCTCTAAATGTAAATACATCTCTTCTGAGAGAACAATTTTTTACTTGGAGCAGAGAAATCGCTATTAATTTATTTTGACAGCAAAAGAAAAATAAAGAAAAGCAGCTCTTACACTTTTATAAAGAGGGGGAGACTAAGAGCCAAAGCTTTTAGGGAGAGGGACGGGAAGAGAAAGAAAGTTTCTCTGCAAACAGCATTCTGAGGTATTGAGAGAAAAAGAAAATCTCTCTAACTTATGTTCTCCCTCTTACTCTCTGACCCTCCGTAGGAATGATACACAGCAACTCCCTGCTCTTCGACATGTTGGGCATAAAAATTGTATCCGTTTCAATATGGATTTTTTTTTGTAAATCGATCAACCCTTCCTCCCAATACATTTTGGGGGATGGTTTTCAAAATATAACTTGCATGAAGAGGTACCGACAGAAATTTTCATGAAGTTATGTCAAGTAGTTTTTACAGTAGGCAGTCACAGACAGACATTTAGTGAATCTTTTTTATTAGGAGTCGAAATAAAGGCATGCTTTAATTTCATTATATTGTTAATTTCTAATGAATATGTTGTTTGATTATATATTTTTTATAAAGAAAATTTTTTTAGACACTCTGCATGACAACTTTTTACCTTCAGCTTAATTTTATTGAATTCTAGTGAATAAAAACACTAGCTTAAGTGAATCATAACTTTAATTCAAGCCAATTAAAAAAAATAAGAAAGTAACTAACAGATCAAACTGAAGGTAAAATAATAATTCATCAAATAAAACTAAAAGAAAAATATCTTTATTTTACCACACATATAGTTCTATAAAACATATGCATCTGAATGGTCCAAAAAAATTAAATCAAAATAAAAGTATTTCAATTAAAAATAGAATGGGAATTAGTTTAGTATGAAAGCATTGTTAATTGAGAAATTCCACAAACTATCGTATAAATACTTCAATGATGGTTTACTAATTTTCAACTTGAAATTAAAAATATAAACATGTTAATTCTTTCAAGATTAAAAACAACTTTGCAGAGTAATAATCAAGACACATTGATACAGTTATCACTCAAACAAACAATAACTAAAAGTTTGTGAATTGGGCAGTAAGCTAGCCTATTTCATGAAATAGACAATTTCAATGATTTGGCACAACATATACACTAGAGATTGACTGTTTGTTCAGTATTCTTCTCTGTTGGCACATCATTCCAGTTCAAACCTTCATTTTGAAGAAATGAGTCTTTTTCTCAAAATACTCATCACCATCAGAGTCTAAGTCTATCTCTCCCATCTCCATCTCTTCCTCCTCATCCACAGGGTCAGAATGATTTGCTCCATCCTCAAAAATTTTCTTGTTAAATGCTAAATACCTAGCTTCATCTTTTCGGCAGTAACCTTTATGACAGATAGACATTGACAAGATACAATGTTAGAAAGCTGATAGAATTATCTTCTCAAAATACATATGGATACATCTCCATCAAAAATTAAATCCATAATCTATAGATTGTGTATTATGAAGTACATATATATGAAATTACTTTGTAAAATGCTAGATACCTGTTGAAGAGCTGATAATAATCTCCTCCCAATGATATATTATGTCAAATTAATTACATTTTTTTCCAGGTTGAAAAATTCTGCAGGACTATATTGATGCGTGTCTGAATGCGAACTCCAAAACATTGACACATTTTCAAGGAATTTTCAAAAACTAATTTGCTAAAAAACATGCTTGGGGGTCCCATTAGTACACATAGAAAATTTCATGGGATTATGCTGTGTGTTTCATAGTCACATTCAGAATCACTGACATCCAATTTAGAGTAAAAATGCAATTTTGGCTCTGATTTTGAATGAGCTCTTCTATAATAACAAAAAAAGGGGAATGTCATCTGGTAGATTTAGAATCAGCACCTTTGAATTATCTAATTTCAACAGCATGACAAATTCTACACCAAAATGGCTTGACCTGCACAGTTTATCCCGAATGGGAACAGGACTATAAGATTTTTCCACAATTTTTTTGCAGTTTTTCCTCCTGAAAGAAATTAAGATGTGTTTGTATCTTAATAGTAACTATTTTTCTCAATTGTATTGAAAAAATGTGCTCATTTGTCTTTGCGATGGTGTTTACTTCAAAAGTTATGTGATTTTATATTTTTTTGTGTTTAGTTTCAAACTAGGTATAATATAGGGTTAGAATAAACTCCAGCAGGCATTATTATAACTAGTCAACAGGCAGAATCTTAAAATAAACACTTCAAGAGTTAAGAAAAAAATAGATTATAGAAAAAAAAGTTGATATCTATTCTATGTATGAAATCCTAATTGGATTTCAACATTCTTTCACTTTTTTGTCCTGAAATAGAGACAAGATAATAATCATCATCTTTCTGAATTCTTCATGTCAGAATTGTATGGAAAGTTGTGTTCATTTCTCTCTATGTGTTGTTTGCTTTACAAATTATACAATTATCTACCTTCCAAGTGTTCGGGTTAAGAACTGCAGGAGGTGAATTTTATGGTTAAAAATGACCCCATGGAACATTATTTCAGTTTGGGAACAGGCAGAATCATAGAATAAACACTTCAAGGATTAAGACAGTGTGAACCTATTCTTTTAACTCTACAATATGCTGAAAATTAGGAAGAAAGGGACTATCAGTGGTTAGGAATTAATGCAAGTGGTACTGACAAAATAGAGGTACTATACATATAATGAACATGCACAGCTAATGATTTTACT
Organism: Thysanoteuthis rhombus; assembly: GCA_963457665.1. NCBI lineage: Eukaryota > Metazoa > Mollusca > Cephalopoda > Oegopsida > Thysanoteuthidae > Thysanoteuthis > Thysanoteuthis major. The sequence goes on along the minus strand of OY735211.1, from coordinate 36,923,619 downwards.
TTTGAATGCATTGAAAAATAGGTAGAAAGGGATTATCAATGGTCAGTATCTAATATAAGGATTATTAGCACAATAAGGTTATTATGGCTTTGATTAAAACACATTGCTAGTAATGTTACCATAGAATTAAAAATTAAGAAAAAAAGGGTTAGAAATCAAAGCCAACATTATTGCCAGAATAAGGTTGTTATACATATACCTTCAGGTTGAGGAGAAAATTTTGTGGAAACAACATCGCCAGTGTTGCTGATGACAAGGGAACGTGCCACAGCTTCACCTGCCGTTCGTGTGGTAATAGTCACATCACTCACAGCACAGAGAGAAGCTGAAATTAATAAAGATAAAGAAAAGGAAATAAATCATTGAGCCTTGGGAAACATGTTTCTATGAATCAATTAAGTATATACTATAGGTATGAACTTTTTGCATAATAGTACCAACATTAGAAAAGCCAGAGAGTAGAGCAAATGTAATGTTGATAAAGACAACAAAGATGAAGAAACTAAAACAATGTATAGCATATAATAGTAACATAAATTAAAACAAAGATGCCAAAAGCTATTCAATAAACTTTTTTTTTAAATTTTATTTTTCTTTCAAATGTTCCATAATTTTTATTTTTCAATTGTGTTTGTAGAATTATTTCTTACATTTAATGTTTGGTTTATAGAAAAAGCCTTGAGCAAAATTTTAATATGATTAAAAAGAAAAAAAAACAAGCTTCACCAAGGGCTTCTCCACGAAAACCATAAGTCAGTAATTGCTCCAAATCAGTAAAAGCCGAAATCTTGGAAGTGTAATGACGCTTAGCCACGTAAGGAATATCATTTTCAGGAATTCCTTTTCCATTGTCTTTGATCTCAATACGATCCAAACCATAATTTTCCTGAAAAAAAATCAAATAAATTAATATCCCATCTATCTTGGCATAAAAGGAATGTGAATGTATCGATTAATGAATGATTATTTATGAAGTTTTGCTTGGTCTGACGGTGTGAATGTAGTGCCCAGGAAAGTTCAAACTAATTACACTCTTAGACTGACCTTCAATACGAACTCAGTAAACCCTTCCGCTATGTTAAGAGAGCGTGGTATATGTATATATATTCATGTATGATCTTTATAGTAATAGGGGTCAGAAATTCAGTATACACCGCATGCCGATTCACACCGATATTTATGATTTTTAAAATAGACACTTTTGAATTTAAACTTTTGAAATGCCTGTAGTAATGAAGAAAGTGGCTTATTTTATGTCATTCTTATTTGAAAGGTCTATTCTGATGATTTGATACCAGCTCTGTGCAGACGATTTTTACATCAAACTTTTTTTCATTTATCGGTCGAAACTCGAGTGAATGTAAATATAGCACACTCGGTAGTAACCGGCAAGCCGGCCGGCGGTCCCACTTTTTAAAGCTTTGATAAAATAGAATAAAACTAATTCGATAAAACTGGCCTAATTTTTCTGAATTCAGTTAAAATCGCTGTTTCTTACTTTTTCTTTCTACGAATTGAAATTTGGTGTTGCAGGCCCAGTTTTTCATTTCTGGTCCATGATGAAAAAAATATTTTATCGAAAAATCAAATATTTTCGTCATGCTAAAAGTGGAAGTATGTAGTAATGTTGAGAAATTGAAAAGAAAATCTGAATCAGAAAGGGCTGTAGGCGTATTTAGTCAATTCCGCCCTACCGTACCTGATTTCGTAAATGGCTGATTCTGAATCGCCTGACGATAGCGAAAGATTGCTGTCGTCCCCTTCAAAACAATAATGCTATGAACATGACTGAATTTTAGGTTTTTCGGGAAGAGAGAAAGAGTGGTGATTCGTTTAATTGTTTTAAATAAATGTAAATTCTTTAAATATCTTTCTCTTATTTAGAACAGTTATTCAACTCATCTAGTGATTCATATTTAAAATATAATAAGCATCATTTTGCAGCAGAATAGAATAATTTTAAATTCAAGAGAACATTTATCAAATTCTTCAAGATGCGTCAATCCATTCAAAACATAACACGCTTCTTTTGCCCATGCATTTGGTGCTAAATCTCAACAGGTTTTTATACACCGTCCATATTTTTATTTCATTAATGAAAAAAATCAACTATCCTCTTTTTTTAGCGATTAAATTGAAAATGAATTGAAATTATTTATCTAAAAACAGGTTCCCACTGATTTGTAGTCAACTCCGAGACAAGTGAAAAAATTAAAAACTTCGCTACTTCATAAATACATTTCTTTAAATCTCCAAAGGATTTAACGAACAAAGCAGAGAGATTTTCAAATTGATTCCTTTTCTATGTTGACCTTTTAAGAAAAAAATATAAAACTGAAATTAATAAGGTTGTAAAAAAAACAACAAATCTTTGTAGAAGTTGAGTATTAAGTACAAACCAACTTGACATCAACGCTTGTAGCACCAGCATCTAGAGAATTTTCAATCAATTCCTTGATTACACTACTGACAGAGGTAATAACCTGGGTGCTACCAATCAGTCGTACAGTGTCCGAAGACAACGCTTTTAGAGTTGTCATTATCGTGGATTAATAAACAAAATCGGTTCGATTTTTTTCAACAACGTCAATTTCCCGCCATGTTGTGAGGCAGGACACCCAGCCAGCAGCGGTGAACATGGGGCAGAGAACCGTCCCTCTATGCGCAGAAACTGTCTACCTGTTATTGTTCTAAAAGAAACATCCCCAAGACCCCAAATTTTTAACCCCGAAGAGTTCAGTGATTGCTGATAGTTAATGGAGAAACGACTCAATCTGCTCGATAGCATTTTTTTCTGAAATGAACATGAACACAGATAATTACATTTTTCTTCTGAGTAAATATGCTTATTCAGTCATATTGGGAGCACCTTACTTTCTTTTCTTTTTTTTTCTTTTTAAATAAATTGTCTATCGAGTAGTAGCTACCAAAGTGACCAAGGGTTCTTGCCTTTTTGTACGTACGTACGTACGTACGTACGTTTGTTTTCTTCTTTTTATGTGTGTGTGTTCCAGCTATCCTGGCCATACCGTTTTGTCCACAGACGTCAATATTGGTACCATTACTCCACTAGACCCCTTCTAAACTTCTCTTTTAGGGTGGGGAGGGTCTTTTTTTAAATTTTTTTTAGAAGTTTTACTCTGCTGTAGATGTTTCTAAAGATGGAAAACGCCAGTGATGTTTCAATATTTTCCAATTCCTCCTGGGGGAGGGGGCTGCTCTCTGTTAGGTGACACCATTAGAGAGGGTGACACCAAGATGACAGCCTAAAAATGTTTCATATAGTTTCTGGATAATTCGTTTTTCTAATTAAACATCTGCCTGTCCATACAATATCACTGAATGTATTTTTATTTTCCCAGACTTTTTTCATACATTTTTGTATATATCCATGACTTTCCGTGCTATATCTTCAGAAGTTCTTCATGAACTTCAATTAAATTTAATGGCTGGGTGGACTATAGACTACGATAGGAGCGGTAAAACTTTTGGATAGATCTATGCACAATTACCTACCCTACATCATATTTATAGATCTACACCACACAATATCACCAAAAGTTCAATACTGTCCACACAATATCTCTGAAAGTTCTCAGTGAATTTCAATGGCATTTTATTGTAAGATGAACAATAGGCTACGGAAGAAGTGATTAAACTTTGTGGTAGAATCATGCATTACTGCCTCTCCTCCGTCTTAGTTATATGTTCATACCACATAAAATAAAAAAAATCACTAAAATTTCATCTGTCAGTAGGATATCCTCAAAAGTTCTCAATGAATAAGAATGCAAATTTATGGAAGGGTGAGAAATTTGGTTTCAAAGAGGATTAAATTCTGGGGCATATCCATGCATAATTACCCCCTTTATGTCATATTTACAGGTTCATACCACATAATATCACCAAAAGTTCTCTGAATTTCAAAGAAATATTGTGGAAGAGTAGACATAGGCCAATTTTCTTCATATCATTTCACAAAATCAAAACAAAAAAATTAAAAACTTAAAATGAATAGAATTGTTAATAAGTATAGGCTTATGCTATCACATTGAATGATATGGAAGAATCATGGTGAATATTGAATGGTATTAGTACAAAAAAATCACCAAAATTTTGGCGGGGGCTGATGCCATGAATTACTGCCTCAGATGACACCAACCATAAGCCCACCACTGCAGTATCTGACCCCACAACTCTCAAATGACTGCGTCTTAACGTAAAGAATTGGAATATGAAGTCTTGCAGCATCTTCCACATTCACCTGACTTTTCTCCTAGAGATTATGATATTTTAAATCCATGATAAAAGGTCCAATGATAGAGAAGCTGTAATTTGTGCTTTTATTGAATTTTTAATAACTAAACCTGAAGAATCTTACGGAGATGGCATATTTTCATTAGTAGATTGTTGGGAAAAAAGTTATCGCTTCAAACGAGTCATATTCTGATTGAATATTCAGTGTTCTTTATTGTCTTTATCATCCTCCAGCTTGACATTTCATATATAACAACCCAATACAAGAAGTGATCATTCTGTTACAACTTATTTCTACAAACTAGAGAGCACTCAGAGAGTGCATACCTCTGCCAACTCTGTAAAATAACTCAAATTCTGGTTTTTACTTAGTGACTCTTTTGTGAGTCCTGGTATTTACTTTTTGATTCTTTTATAAGTCCTGGTATTCACTTTTTCACCGTTTCATGAGTCCATGCATTCACTTTTCAACTCTGTAAGCTCTAGCAAATATTTTTCGACTTTTTTGTAAGTCATGGTATTCACTTTTGGTCTCTTCTGTAAATTTTTCTCCCCGACTCTTTTGTATCTCTAAATTCTGCAGATATCGTGTGCACAGACATGAATGCATGAAAAAGAGACTGTAAAATATCTTTTGATCAAAAGAAAACATCTGGATCCAACCAAAAATCTAATCACTTCTCTTTACCCCGTGATCCATCCTTCCACAAAATTTCATCTAATTTCATTCAGAACTTTTGGAGATATTGTGTGGACAGACATGAACTTTTAACAATATTACGTGTTGTGGAAATAGAACTACAAAGTAAGGGAAGTAATTAAGCATGACTCCATCCAAAAATTTAATCACTTCTTCAATAGCCTATTTCACATCCTTTCACAAATAGCCATTAAAAATCATTCAGAACTTTTGGAGATATAGGGTGAATAGTCATGATTGTAGACATATATATATATGGAAAAAAAATCAAAAAATATATCTCAACCAAAAAAATAACCCTGGATCAGCACCATCATTTGTCCAATTCTACTTTTACCGATTGTCAGTCATCTACAAAATTATATTTCAATTTACAGTACAATTGGATTGGTCATTTTTTTTGTCTGGCAGCATTCGTGCTTGCTCTTTTGAAAATTCAGACTTTTTACTGATCACTACCCAACAAAAGCGAAAGAAGTAACTTATTCACTGATCATCCCTTTTTCCAATCTTTTGATTGATAAACCCAACATGGCATGCTGCCAGAAAATGTTGGTCACATGATGTTTCCTATTGAGTGACTAACCAGACCTTTTTCTTGTTGGTTTCACAATCAAAAATATTTTTTCCAGCCTAGAATATAGTCTTCATTTAATTTTTTATGGATTAACAACTCCCTCTCTTCCTTCTGATTCACAACACTGAAACACAGGTTAAATAATTTAAGAGATTACCTAACTGTTGAATAGAAAAAAGTAAGAAAATGGCATCTAAATTCTGAGAAACAAATGCTTCATGATAGTCTTCCTTTAAATCAATTTAATTTGAATTAAATTTGTACTCACTCTCTAAAAATAAGGGAAACGCCAGAAGCATTGAATGATTTTTCAAAGCACTGTATATTATATAGCCTAAAATACAGTTTTCATTAGATTTTTTATGGATTAACAACTCCCTCACTTCCTTCTGATTTGCAATACTGAAACATAAGGCAAAATAATCTAGTAGATTACCTGTCTGATAGATTAAAAAGAAACACAATGGCATCTGAATTCTTAGAAACAATTGCCTCGTGATTGTCTTCTTTTAAATTTATCTAATTTGAATGAAATCTGTACTCACTCTTGGTTCTCTACCTGCTAGATATAAGATAAAGAAAATAAAAAGATCTGTCAAATACTGCTTAAGGTAAGCATGACAACTAGTAGCACACCTGTATAAATAAACATGCTGCAAGGTAACCAGAATATAACATTTTAAAATTCCTTTAGAAAAATTAAAATGCCTTTGCTTGCTTAAAATGTGATTTATTTGTTAGTAGCTGATGTTTAACATTTTAAAAAATTTATTACTTTTTATCTGTTTGTCTGTGGTAAACGAACTCAAAGGCCTGAATCATCAAGTAGAGGTGGTTCATTCTAATGTTGAGTCACCAACTTGTAATGAAATCAGTTTTCATGACAAATATTTTCGAATATTCTGCAGTTCAAATATTCTTAGGGAAAAAAAATTTTAAGTGCATTCAAAAAGTAAATCATGAAGTTACTGATTTCTCAATTACCATCATTGGTATTAATTAAAGAAATCCAGCAGCTTGAGCAAAATTTTCACAAGAGGGTCCTACTTCCAATAATGGGAATCAGATGGTGAAAGGGGATGACCAACCTGGAAGTTCAAAAGTGAGGGGGTCATGATTTTGAAGACCCAGCTCTGCTGGACAGGTCTTGTGATCCATATGGACAATTCACATATGCTCTGTCAAGTCATCTATGGAGCCTGCTACATTTGAGTCCACCGATGACTGCACAGCCACAGACATCATCATAAAGATGGTTACCAACAAAGGAAATTTCCAATATAGTTTGAAGAAATTGGATGATGGAGAATGTAGCCATATGACAGATTCAATTTATGTCATCACTCAATTCAGTTAAAAATCTAAAGAGAAAGTCAATCTTTCGTTAAAGGTCACCAGAAATCATAGCTCACTTTGACTTGATAAAACAGCTTATGGATGGATTGAAAGCATTCAATGGGCTACAATTACAAAACATTTATTGATTTGATATTTAATTTCATAAATTTGATATTTGATATCCATTCATTCAATATCAAATTTTGATTATTTAATGTTTAATGACAGGACTCATCATTTTTGACAATTTTTAGGCAAGAACTAACGATAAGAACTTATGATAGGCAAGAACTTATAGAAACCGTCATGTGACCAATATATTTAAAAAATTGGAAAAAAATGGGTGAATAAGTTACTTCTCTTGCCTTTTGTTGGGCAGTGATGAAAAAATGTCTGAATTTTCTAAAAATAAGCTTGAATACTGCCGGACACAAACTAACAGATAAACTCAGCATATGCTTACATTGCAAATAAGAAAAAAAAAACCAAACGATTCTTTGAGACATTATAAGGATTGAATATTTAAATTTTCAGCCCTGTAGCTCCATTGGTGTGGCCTGTATGCATGATACATATATAGATAGCCAGTCAGCCCAGCTTAAAAACTGAAGAAACCTATGTTGACTGTCTTGGTGACAGTTTTGGTTGACGGTATCTAATATGAAATGAACAACTGATAGCAAATGAGATTCTCATTTCCTGGTGGTGTGATTTCAAGAAATGCATGGCCAGTGAGGGGAAACGCTGTGTAACTTGACAGATGAACAGATTAATCATTCTGTTCAAAGTTACCAAACTATAGGGTAGCACCTCATATACCACTGAAAATTTCATTACCTGTTATTATCATCCTCCATAGTTGGTTTACACATGGCCCAAACAAAAAAAAAAGTATGTATAAGCTTAGAAAATCCTAAGTGCTTTAACAAGCCTTAACTATTAAACAAATTCTTATTCAAATAGTTTTGGGGACGATTGAACTCTTTCATGACGGTTTTGTTGTTCAGTCGTCCAAAAAACTCTTTGAATTTTAATGACCATTCTCAAACCTATAAACAGTATCATATTTTTATATTTTTCAAATATATCTAAAATGTTTCATGGTACAAGAGAAGAATTAGTAATCTTAATTGCCACTTTGAATTAAGGTGTACTTGGGAGCATACAAGGTCTGTCCAGGAAATATCCAGTTCAGCAAGTATTTAATATTACAAGAAAAAAATTTTTTTTTTTAAATAGCCTACCTAGGGCAATGGCACCTGACTCCCTTTAAAGTAATTTCTTTGAGACTCATACACAAGCTCAATCAATAGCATCTTACTGCACACTGAATAGTCCCATGGTTATTATGAATAAGAAGGAACCTGGTTATCCTGTGAACGATGTCTTTGAGCTGGATTCAGAGAAGCTTGGGTAGAAATATCTTAAATACCAATCAAAACAATGCTGGAATTATTAACATGCTACAACACCAAGCCAGAAAACAGACAATAATAAGGTCCAATCAAGAAGTGCTGTTTTGGTTTGTAGTAACTATATAGGAACCGCAGCAGGCACCATAACTAAAAAGAAAAAAATATTCTCAAAATTATAGACTATTTCTCTACTACCACAGTACCTCTCAAAAATGATTTGATTATTTCTATTATGTATGAATGAATTAAAAAAATAAATATCTCAATATAAATGTATTTAATTTTCATAAGAATGCGATGTCCTTTTTTTTTCATTAAATTCAGGAAATACCAAATGGCTGTTGATAAAAAATCTAATTTTCTTCTGTAAATTCAGGTGATTTCAGTCAATGATATCTTCATTCTGGAATTTTCTCAGTTTTGAGGAAAATTGGATCTTCATGTTTTTTTTATCTACATGCTATGAGGGGCATAAAATTACTTCATAAACTTTGTCTACAATTATTTAGCTATTTGGTATTATCCTATTATTGACAGTTTATGTTTTTATCTAGCTTCTTATATCTACCTATATATTTGTTTTGTATATCTATTTGTAATGTATATATATATATATATATATATATATATATATATATATATATATATATATATATACATAATTGTACTTGTTTGGATTAGTCACTGATATTTCTTTTAATCAAATAGTATTGCTCCGTTGATATCATTTTGAATATTGGGGGTTAACCCATTTATTGTATATAAAAAAAGAAATCATCATCACCACCATCATCATCATTATCATTATTTGAGAAAAGGAACAAAGAGGATGTTGGTGAGTGTTGCTGACTGTTGACATCCAAGCAATTAGGATGACATATCACAATCATGTTCACCATGTGCTAACTTGGCGTAATGGTTATGATATTGGACTGTCAACCACTGATCTTACATACATAGATACATCTCATAGTAGGGAGACAGAACAGATAGCAAATAATACATAATCAACAAGAAAAGAAAAAAAAAAAATATATATATATATATATATATATATATATATATATATATGTGTGTGTGTGTGTGTGTGTGTGTGTGTGTGTGTGTGTTCAGTGTTGCCAGTTTGGATTTTTTTTCAATTTTTCGAGTTACTCATTAATTCGAAAAAATTTTTGAAAAAATCGTCTGGATTGGCAACGATGGACTCTTCAATTCAGTCGTGTCGCTTTCTTGTCGCCAGGTATGCGTAACAACCTCACAAGAAAACGAGTCAAAGTTTATTCAAACAAGGAGGGTAACTCATGATTGCCTATTCACTTTTCATCATTCGTCAGCTCTTCCTGCCGAAAACAGGAAGTGAGTAAAAGGCATGCGCATTGCCAGTCGAATGGTAGGCAAAGTATAGAGAGACTAAGCTTGGCGACCAGACGAGGTACGTAAACGAGAGCCTAAAAAAAGATACTTAAACATACTACCAACCCCCTTTCCTTATATTTATTTACCATTTTTCTAACTACAATTCGGTTGCTAGCCTGAGTTTAGCTTCAGTCTGTTTAAATCCATGTAATTCTGTTATTGTTTCAAGTGTTGTCACTAGTGTTCGCGTTATGGCAAATTTTACGGTTCCACCTCTTTCGTCTTTTATTCATATTTTTTTTATTTCATTAAAGTTTTCAATTATTTCAATTTCTTATATTTTTTTACTCGGTAATTTCAAGTTGTTTACAGAAAAATAATAGGATCACTTGACCTTTTTTTTTTATCTCTGTGTTGTGAATAATCAGAATATACTATCGAATAATTTCGACACACAAAATTTTAACTATTTTTCATTTTAAATAAATCCTCATACTCTAAATTAAGCTTTGATAAAAATCGGAAATCACACTGGAAAACATGAAAATCCCTCGAAATGTCTTTTTGTCGGCTTGTCTCCAGTACAGATTACGATATAGTGCTCACGTGACCAAAACATTTTAAAAACCCTTTCACCACTTCATGACTAAGGGTTTTTTTTTCTTTACAGGGAAAAATCATTTTCACCTGCAATTACGTTGATAGTTACTTTTTCCCGTTCTAATTGAGGCAAAACTTATTACATTGTAATTAAAATTGTTTTTTTGTTTTTTCAACTTCTGTAACTCCAAGGGGTGGGGAAAAGGTCACTGACACTCCCTGTCTAAATGCTGTCAAAAGTTTTAAATAAGGCGCAAACGTAAGCATCTGTTCTAAAACTACTACCTATGTCTCATAATAGTTACATTTGCATGTACAATTAATAATTGAGAAAATGTAACCACTATTATGAGACAGAGGTAGTATTTGTGAAAGTCCAAAAATAAAAACTGAATATTTTAAGTGTTGTCAGTTGTTACGCTGCTAATGATAGGTATGTATGGAGGGGAAGAATTGGAAATTCTTTTGAAAAAAAAGTGTATGAAAAATCTTTTTGTAAACTGTAAGTGAAATCAATTTTGATTTAATATTTCCTTTCATTTCCCTCTGTTTTACATAATACTTCTAGTTAAATAATTGATCTGCCACGAACTTTCCACCCATCTGTCCGATTTATTCCTCAACCGAACCCCTTCTCTGTTCTTTCATTGTTAACTTGGAAGGAAGAAGACAAAAGCGGAAAGTCTTTTTCAGTTGACCACTTTTCATCCCATCATTGTATTAATTCTTACTACTAATTTACCTTCCACTGAATGCTGTAGTTATTTATATCATGACTCTACTGAAACATCAAAATCAAGGTGAATAGTAGTTAAAATTAATACAATGGCATCACAATACTTCATCTAAAAATTAATAACCACTTTTTAGTTCTGAATTTTTATTTGTATCTCTTGAAATGTTGAAACTTAATGACAAATCACATGATATCTTAATTGACGTATTCATGAGTACTTTCCTCTTTCTTCAACCAGTTTTCCTAGCAAATGAATTGTGCAGTATGGTCATCAATATTTCGTCTTACAATAATTCGAACGCTTTGAAATGGCTTAAATTAGGCATAGGATACAAAACAAAATGTCTATTTTGGACATCTGCAGTATCGCGAAACACTTAGACAATTAATTCCTTTAGGATTCGATATTTTCAATTATATTGGTATATTCATAAGTTAATTTCAGTTTCCAGTGAAATATAATGAATATGACATGGTGATGATATGACAGAAAAAGCCGGGATGTACTAGTTGAGTAGAGAAGAAAAGAATTTCCCTATTGAGCATCCGTAGTCACTAGTCGGTCATTGTTCAATGTTTGAAATGGCTGATAATTTTTCAAGTGCTCCTTTTTAACTAAAACAAAAGATCGTGTAAAGATATGGAATAACATTTACAAAGTATTTATTTCGTTTTATGGATAACCTTAAATGTAATCTAATGACAGTATGGTACGAAATAAAACTTGATCATGTTTGTCATTGTTCACTGGGGTGGATCCGGGCAGGTGGCCAGCTTGCTTGCTTGCTTTTTTTTTTTAAAACACTACAATCCAACCACTTTTTTTTTTTTTTTTTTTTTTTCAAAATTTCATTTTTTTTCCCTTGATAATCGTTCATGATACGCCATGTGTAAATATGTATTTTGTCTGTAACCATCCAAATTTATCACAATGTTATTCGCACGAGACGTGAAACTAGTTCTTGAACTTTATTGTACGATTGCTTACTAGAGGAATATTGATTAAGCGTCACAAAAACTGTAAAAATGAAATGAACTACACATTTCGGTGAGTTAGAAAAATATCAGTTTTTCATGTGCTTTCACCTAATACGGCGCAGTTACATTTTTGTTCTTAATAATCCCCAAACCGTTCTTTAATCTTATCAATTCTTGAAAATTGAGATATAAAACTTGGCATCGAATATTTCAAACACCGTTTTTAAAATGTAACAGTATGGTTCACAATGATCCAAATGTTTTCAAGGAATTATTTATTTATTTTTGTTATGAATTGTTTGAAGGTTAAAAACGATTATTCATTCTACGTGTTTTATTTTTGTCTGAGTATCGATCGTTGGAAGTTAATAAGGAAAAGCACTACGCAAAATAACACCTGAGCACCTCCTACTCTTGACTACAGGCTAGTTATGGTAATAAGAGTAATGAAAAAAGTGCCACCAATTTAGTTATGTTGCTCTTTGGCGAAAAGAAAATCAATTTATTTCAGGTCTAAGGTTGATATTTTTCATTCGATTTATGCTCTGATAGTTGACAATTTACACGAATGAAAGTACAGTGTAGTTCAATCACTGGCATTAAAGCAGAATTTCTTCTTGAAATTGAGTTTTAAAACCAGGAAATTGTATTGATATTTTTTCTTACCTTATTTTACGTTTTATTTAAATATTTAGTTCTCATTTTAATTCTCTTGTTCTAACTTGTTCTAAGATGTGTTCACACATCTCTATTAATCGCTAGTCGGTCGGTCTCACCCGGTTAAACAACAGAAAGTAGAAAGAGGTGTTTTGTATTTTATTTACCAGCTTCTGTTCTGTCTTTGGTGTGATGTCATTAAATCTGTTCGGATAACAGATGACGTATCAAGCGTTTGTTCCTAAGTGTTGCCAACTATCGTTAGTTCTAATAGCTAAAACTGTCTGCAAAAATCGGCTAAACTTTTCAATTAATTTATAGCTAAAAATGTTATATATACTCATTTAAAGCCTTTAAATAACCATATACCAAGACTCCAGAACAAATTATTGATAAAAAGTCTACATTTACTTCAATTTAGACTTATTGTTTGTTCGTGTTTTTCTTATAGCCAGATTTTTGGGTGAATCCTCCCCACTTTCCCCCTCTTTGTGTTCCTCCTCTTATTACTACCACTTTAAGTATCCCTTTGAAATCAGAAGTCACAGATCATTGAACTTGAGGTTCTTTTGTAAAAACAGATTCAAAAATAATTTAGTTCAAGGAATGCAAAGTACCATACTCCTTTTCAAGTCGAGAGTTGACCATTTTTTTTTAATGTTTTGGCGACCTCAAGTTTAGTACAGTACTTTGATGTAAGGTCTACCAAGACAACACTAGACTCTACTGACCTGATTACTAAGAGTTAGACCTCTGGCGAGGGATGCATGACTTATATATTCCAACTAAGCATAATTTTTTTGGTTAAAACATGAAACAAATTTCAAGTGTCCACCACTAAGCGAAGGACACATGACTTGTATGTACATTTCAAACCTGACCTGATTTCCAAGGTGGATTAAATTAGTATCAAAAGTTCATCTAAACTTCAGTCTGAAAATACCATCCTCAATAATTTTACCCTCTTCAATACTATTGAGAGATTTCTAGGATTTTAAAATTTACTATGTTAAAGTTTCAATACTAGAAGAACTATCTGACAACTTGTTGCTTTAAAAAAAATATTCTGCAAGTTAGACTCCTTTCATGGTGTGCAAGTCAAAACAAGATCAATGTGTGTGTGTATGCTGGATACTGTTTGTGCATGACCAACCCTGAGAACTAACACATGATCTTTCAACTGATTGATGATTATAGGCCGTTGATTGAATAGTTTTTGGACACCAAAAAATCTGAAAATATCTATTAGAATCATTTTTTTTTCTGTGATTTAGATCGAAGTCTATTGAATTCAATTTGAAGTTTTTTTAGGTTTTTTTTGTGTATATAAAGGAAAGCTGAAAATTGACCTTATCAGATGGTTTTCTGCTAGTTCCTCTGGAAGGCCTAACCTCTTTTCTGGGTTGTTGGGTAGCTACAACTTCTGACTGAATATTTGTACATGACCACCTTTCCAATCCCCAGAGACAAACACATGACCTACTTTGACTGACTGCTGGTGACAGGTTAGCTGGATAAATTTCTGGTGTGAAAAAAATCTATTAAAAATAATTTAAAAATTTTCAAGTAAACTAAAGATATGGGCTAATGGTAATTTGAGTCATACTAAATTCGATTATAGTTGAATGTTTTGTCTTGGATGTGTATCTCCTGAATAAGAGACCATGCATACAAATGATCAAAAATTACAACTTAATATATGTTGCGCTGAATCAGTGAAATAACTTAATTAGAGAGATTTACTTTTGTAAAAAAGTTCAATTTCCCTTGGATTACAAAAAGTTTTGATTGTTGGAGAAAAAAATAGTTGTTTTATATTCGTGTTTTGATAAAATCAAAACTATTTATTTATATTTGGTTTGAAAGATGATTGAAATTTTGTCATTTAGGCTATTTCCTCGATTTGACATAACATATATAGGGAAATTTTCCATTTTCATGAGAATTCATTTGTATGAACATCTGTTGTTTGCTTTCTTGGGCAACTAAACTGGCAAAAGCCTTTTTATAAAAGTTCCTTTTAATTTTCATGTGATACACTCAAAGAAAGTATCCAGTATGTGCTTCCATAAAACGAAATGGACTTCATTCTGAATATCTTTGTATATTGGATTCTAACTTCAATGATGGCCAGAAAAATTTTTTTTTATTTCATTACAAAACTGAAAATTATTCTTGTTTTTGTTTGGTTTTTTTTTTTGGTGGTGGGAGTTTCTTGCATTATTTTACGCATACATTTTATGTAAGAATTTGAATGAAAAAAATTTCTTCCATAAAACTGATACAAAAATAAAGCACAAAGATTGATTTGTACAACTACAAGAAGTACATGAAGCCACTTTTCCTACTTCAGTAACTTTCGTAGTGATTACTTTGATATGTCAGCTGGCTTATGAAATTGGAAGAGATCTATTCTTCACTCATATTTGTCTACACCTACTATCTCTCAAAGTCCTCAATGATATTTTATGGAAAAGGTTGGCTATGGCCTAAGGGGAAATTGATAGAATTTTGGATGAATCACAGAATTTTTTTTCAATTAGATTTTTTTTTTTTTTTTCATGTATTGTCCGAAATATGTAATATCATAACTTTCAGTCATCTCCCTTGCATACCTGCTCTTTATAAACTAATGTTCGTTCAGTTTCTTGCTAGGGTATGACATTGGCAGAGGTGTGAGTTTTCTGGATGCTTTCTAGTTTTTGTACTGTAATAATACAGGCACTATGGTTGTAGAGTGATCTATCGTTTGTGGCTAGTTTTGATATAGTATTCTATTTCTTTTTTCTACATTTTGGATAATTCTTCTGGTGCTAGATAGGCAGCTTATCTGTATTGAAAACAAAAACCATTAGTTTTATCTTGAAACAAACTTTCAAACACTTGGGAATCTTTTAGTTTCCTTTGAAATTATTTTGTCAGAGACCACTGTAGCAAATATTTATTCTACGAAGCCATGTTTGACAATAGATTAAATTTATGGAGACCTATTGATGAACATCTTTTTAATGACTTGTGAGATCAGCATGTGCTTTCCTGCATGATATCATATTCTTTCAAGCCCTCTATCTCCAAATTGAATACTTGTTCTCTCCCATGATCTGAAAGTTGAGCTTTCTCCTAAAAACTCATCTTAAGCTGAAATGGCATAAAGTGAATAAGCAATTATTGTTAATTTATATGGGGAAACCTTTTTTAGTATCACCCCCCCCCCAAATAGTTATGATTGTATGTTGAATTGAGTCATCAAAAGTGGGGTAGTGGGAGGTAGAGTAGACTGGGTTGTAGGATAGGGTGTGCACTGCTTCTATAATGGCATGCTGCAAAACACTATTTTCACCTTTTTTGCTAGAACTGAATAAGTGGTATAAAGTTATTTACTGATTTTGGGTCAGTCTGGCATAAGGTCAAAATAGTGAGTCATTCTGTGTGGATTAAACTCATTATAGTAGTAATAATCTGTGGTGAGCTTGCTAATCCTTGCTCTCTGGTGAGGTGCTCAACCTTTTCTCTTTTCTGTATGAATAAGATACTTTTGAGTATCACAAGCATAAATCTAGTCTTGTAAACTAGATGTTACTTAATGATGGTTTCTTGGATTTTTATTTATTTTTTTAAACCCAAACCAATTATTCCAATGGCTCATTAAGCAATAATTGTCTGAAATTCTCCCCAGTTCAGGTTGTGTTAACGAATTTGTTGTTTTTCAGACTCCTATATGTTTGCATGGACTAATTAGTTGGTTTGAGACCTTGAATCTTTCTCTCGGCTGCTTCATAGCAATTTTATCTGTAGGCAGGGCTACATGATGGAAACAAGTGTGGCTAAATGATTTGGTCAGTTTTTAGAATGTAGAATGGCAGAGGATTTTGAGTATCGACATAGTTTTTTTTTTTTTTTTTCTTCTTTTCCTTTCGATGTGTCCACTTGCAACTCTATAATAGAGACTGTAGATTGGTCAGTCCGTTTCCAAAATGATTAACATTGTCAGTACTTGGTAGAAAGCTTCTACATCTTCACCAGGTTCTAACTTCAAGAATAAAACTTAATCATATAGTTTCCGCCTACCACATCATGTTTTAGAAGGATGATCGATGTAATATACAATTATAGGTGGAACTAGACCCTGACTTTATGGGCACTTGATATTTTATCATTCAGAGAATATAAAAATTCAAAGAACAACATCTGATCAGATGTGATATTCTTTCTCTTGGAAGTTTTTTTTTTTCTTACCAACTTCATATTTGTACTAATAGTATTTTTATTGTACCGACATCCTCCAATATAACGCAGTTTGTGATGTCAAAGTTGTAATCATCATATTCTTATTGGTGTGCCCGATGTATCACTGTTTGCAACAGTGATATATATATATATATATATATATATATATATATATATTTATGGTGCAGATCAAAAATATTTGTTATATTGATATGGGCATCCCTGATACTACGTGATTTGTTATAGCGTGGCTCACAATATATATATGTGTGTGTGTGTGTGTGTGTGTGTGGAATGTGGATGCATAGTTAGACCACTGTCCTTGTTTTTAAATTTTCTTGCTAGATCCTTCTGGATATGAGAAAATAAATCTCGATCAGGTAAATTGGTGAAATTTTCTTGACTCATTTATAACTATCAAAACATTGTTTAAAAACTGAAATTGTCAAGTGGTTCCCTTGGATTGTGTGTGTGGCGGCTGTATATAAACATATGCAGAGAAATTGCAGGTATGCCTTGATTAGTGTGGTTAATTCGTTCCCAGATTTTCTTTAATGTTCAAAACCGCACTCTCCAAGGTTTTATTATAATTTAATGCATCTTTGTTTCCTATTTATACTCCTTTGTGAAAAAACTGACCCTTTACTGGAACAAAAACAAAACCCTGAAAATTCTTTATGAATATTGTTCATACCCCCTCCTTTTTATTCTTTTTTTTTTTCATTTTTTATTGTATTGATCCATTTTTCATTTTGCAATTTCTTCATAATTCCAAATACTGTATAAGCACTAATAATAAGTATATTACATGATTACATCATTTATTGGAAAAAAAAACAAATTTTTTAATATTGTCCCATTTAAAATTGCTACTTACAGAAAGCTGAAAGGCAGAACATGTTAGTATAATAAATTGGATTTGAATACTATTTTCCATATTGTCCATTTGATAATGTTGTCGGATATCGTATCCATATACTCGTCAAATTAATATTCAGTTACATCAATTTGTACAGCAATACTATAAACGTACTATATCAGACTTGCTCTGAGCAAAGTATTCCTGTTCAGTACATTTTATAATTTCTAAGGTTGAGCATAAACCTGATGGGGATCAGAGTATCTGTGCACTTTGCCCAGGATGAAAGTGTTGCTCTCAAGCCCTTCCCCTGGGATCAGAGTGTATTACCTGTACTCATTGAAAAGTGTTACACACACACACACACACACACACACATATATATATATATATATATATATATATATATATATATATATATACACACACACACACAATTATTTTATGTAGACTAGTTTTACTCCATCTTATTATTGTTTCTTTTTGTCACAACTGTCTGTGTCAATATACTCCTGAATTGCTTGACCAAACAGCATGAAAAGGCTAGATCTAAAAATTAGAAAAGAGTGGTTTATTTTCCTTATTGTAAAGTGCTGTGAGTTGCTTTTGATTGAAGATATTGAACTATAGAATATTTGCTGTAGAAATGTTTATAAAGAATGAAATTGAGAGTGGAAAAGATGGGATCCCTCTCATTTAATGTCAGAATCACTATTACTCTTCTTTCTGTCATAGACAGGATCACTGAAGTGGGAACCTTACTTGGGGAATCATGAAAGAACTTGCTCTTTGTTAGGTTCAATGTTAGCAAAATACATGTCGGCAAATTGCTTCTTGCATGATGATAAAATTACCTGAGATAACAGGAGATGAGGCTTTGTTATATTTGAAGTACACTTGCAATGTCACAGAAAAGAAAACCATTTTAGTCAGTGGGGATGCAGAAAGATATTTGAAGCTAGCATTAAAGTAGAATCTCAACTTAAGCCCACTCACCCTTCTCCGATTAGTTTAATATGACAACTTTTCAAGTGTGGGGCATCCAGTGAGGATTTAACGCACTTGGTCTGTAAGCCTAGCTTGCTAACCATTTCTCTGTGAAGTTCCCTTACATAGACTTGAAGAATGTGGTTTGGTTACTTCATTTGGGGTTATAATTGAAATAGCTTGATAGTTATCTCCCTTGCAGTCTATAATGTAAACAAAAAACAGATTTTTGATCAAATGAATATTTTTATAAGAATCTAAATTTTCTTCATCTATAGTTACATCTGACCAGAGTGTGTAAACTGAATGGTAGTGGACCTGATCATGTACTTTTACTGAGTCATTTTAGCACTCTAAAGACTAACCTGTTTAGGTGCTTGATGCCAGAATGAAAATCTCCCTGTAGTCTTCTAAGAGAGACCTACTGGACATGTATTTAAAAGCAGTCATCCAAACCTTGAGATGTATACTTGCGGAAGCTTGGGGTAATGAGGCCCCCTTCCCAACTTCTATATGGGCCCAGTGCTGATAATATACTCTTTTTTTTATAGCTAAAACTGTGCTTCAAAAATGGCTAAAATTGGCTAAATATTTTCCTCTTTTGCTAACTTCATGGCTAGAAATGTTATACTCATTTAAAGCCAGATTATAAAATAAAATAATTATACATGAAGATTCCAGAACAAATTATTAATAAAAATTGTACACGATCTTACTGTAGACAGTATATTACTTGAAACGTAATGAAAGGTTGGGCGATAGGAAAATTATCAAATTTTGGAGCAGATCCATGCACAATTATTATCGTACGTTGTATTTACTGGTCCAAACCACACAATTTAGGAAAAATTTAATTTCTGCTCAATGTCACCTGAAATTCTCATTTATTTCCTATGATATTTTGTGGAAGAGTATATCATAGGTTTACAGAGGAACTGCTAAAGTTTTGGGAGCCAATCTATGCTCAATTATCTCCCCTACATCATAGTTGTGTCAAAATCACCTAATGTTACCATTTTTCCTCACTGTCCACAAGATATCGCAAAATTTTCAATCAGTTCCAATATTTTGTGGAAGGATAAACAATAAACTATGGAAGAACTGAATGAATTTTTGAGCCAATCCTTGCACATTTACCTCCCTTACATACTATTTAGTCAAAACATATCGCTGAATTTTCATGTCCGTCCACACAGCATCTCCGAAAGTAAAAAATCAATTTCTATGACATTTTGTAGAAGTGTGCGCAATGGGGTAAGAAAAAGATAATAAAATTTGCAGGTCGATATAGAAATTTCTTTCTGAATAACAGATGTTTCCTCTTTTTTCCCCTTTTTTTTTCTTTTTTTTTTTTTTTAATTACTTCAATGTATACGCTTATGACTGTTCATACAATATTGCCAAAAGTTATCTATAAATTTCAATGACATTTTGTGGGAGGATAGACATTATGCTATGGGAGAACTAATTAAATTTTTGAGTGGATCCATGCACAATTATTTCCCCTTCATTGTAGTTATTCGTTTAAGCCACATAATATTGCTAAATTTCATGTCCTTAAGCTACGTATAGAAGTTCTTAATTGATTCCAATAATATTTTATGGAAGGATGGGCAATAGGCTGTGGAAGAACTGATTGTATTTTTGGTTGGATCCATGCACAATTACTTCCCTGGACAATGGTGTTGGCAAGAGTATGCACTTTCTGAATACTTTTTAGTTGAATGTTAAGTATGACTTTTCACTTCAACTTGTTGCAGAATAAATTGAAACCTCTGAATGTCTTCTTTTGCAAAATGACTTTGTGTTGGTTATAAAGGGTATAGCAAACCCTTATGAACATACTAATGTTTTGCATTGGGTCACAAGGAAAGTATCTCACTTGAAACAAAATGAAATACAGAGGTGGACTTTTGAACCATAGGTTTGGTACTTATCAAAGCTGCTGTAACAAGAGACAAAAACAGAGTTACTGTTGTCCCATGCAATCTCTAATTTCATTTTTTCTTTTCAACTTTGAAAATGATCACTTCCTGCTGCAGTTCAGCATCATCATAGAGAGATAGATGCATGGTGTGATGTGTTCATTTGTAAAGCTTTCTGTGCCCTTGAACTCATTCAGCAGCAACAGCATTTTCAACTCTGTGCTTCATGTTGTGCATTGTACCTCTTTGTATTCCTGTCCACTGACACCCTTGAAGAGCTCTGAAAATTGGTCTAAATCATGAGGCAAGCAGTCTTGGAAATCATTTGGAATTTCTTGCATCAGGTTATTTGCTGCCTTTCAGATCTCATCATTTATGAGCTTAGTTACGTTGTAAAGAAAACTAAACTCGCCCTTGTACATATCTAAACAATGTTGGAGTGCTGAAGATAATTTGCCAATTATTACCAGAAATACTTCAACCCTGAAGTTTGACAAAGTCAAAAGATTTCAACTAATGTACTGCTAAATTCAAAGACAGTCCGCTCCCTTGTAAGGATAAACTAGTTTTCTGAAATCTCTCTAAAAACAGGTCCCATATTTCAAGTAAAATTGCAACTTCCAGTTGTGAGTGTTTCTTCAGAAATCCCTCTGTTTCAAGTCTGCTGACTTGTGGCTGATTTCCATCAGGTGCCAATTTTTCCAGTGTTGAAACATTCCCATAGTATCCTTTTATTTACAACCCTTACAGCATCATGTCTGAGTGACCATCCTTGTGTCAGAGAAGTCATTGTTAACAGGTAACCCTTGCAGATGTTTTCAATGTATCTTCTTCTGATGGATTGATGCAAAAAGCCAGGCATAAAGGCTTTGGAGAAAATCAAATACCTGGCTGTTGCAGCAGGACAACATTCTGCTGCATTTTTTCCAACCCAATTAAGGGAATGTGTCATGCATGTGATGAGCAACACTGAACTTCTCTTGAATGATAGCCTGGATACCATCTTACTTCATGCTCATATTTGCAGAGTTTTCATATGACTGGCTGTAGCAATTTTGAATGTTTATGCCATTTTCTTCTGAAAATATAGCTGTGTCAATTTCTGATCCATCATGGGGAAATATTGGTGTGAACTTTATGAATTATTCAACAGGGTTAGATTATAGAATATAGCAGACCTGGACCACATATGCATGACATCCGGCATGGAGCCTACAGATATGAAGTACTTTGCTGATTTGATTTCATCAGCAATCATTGACAATACCTTTTGACCCATAAGCTCAATCACTTCTTCACAGATAGTTGAAGACAGATAAGACATGTGTCCACGTCCCTTGTTGGTGTGCTGACGGATAAGTTAAGCTAGAAATGTGTCATTATCATTCGATATTTCAAGGAAATAAATAGATAACGAAAGTTCTGTCGAAATCGCCTTATTAGTTGATGTTTTGAATTCAAAATTTTATTGTCTTACACTGAAAACTCTCCTGTGTTAAAATCCATGGAGTACTGGTTTATTGTGTGAAGCAAGTTTTCAAACTGATCAGCTTACAAAAAAAATTTCTCCAGTCTTCTCAATAATAATCCAGGGATTGGTATGAGATTACTTTTTGCAAATTTTCTATTTACAGACACATCACCATGTAAAAAAAAAACTAGCTTGGTGGCAAAGATAAAAGCCTGTGTCCATTGTCAGATAAAAGCCTCAATATAGATAAAACTGAGTTGCATGTTTTGTTGAGTTATTGATAGAAACGCAATGGTTAAAAAATCCGTTATGTCATTTGCTGTTCATGTATGAAAAGCAGCTCTTCTTTCAATTGTTTCAGATGCAGAAATGTTCACAGCTCTTGTCTCCCCCCCCCCCCAATTTAGAAATATTTTTTATTTTTTACAAATATTTATGTATTCACTCATGTTGGTCTTTGTCTTGAAGATATATCTATGAGTTCTCAATGAATTTGAATGACATTTTGTAGAAGGTCAAGCTGTGGTCTGAGGAGGAGTCGATTAAATTAAGGGGTGGATCCAGGGATATTCCTCTTTTTCTTGGTTTAGATTTTTTTCATATATTAAACCAATCCTCAAATGAAGGAAATTGAAGCATATACAGTTACTTCTTCTGCATTATATCTATGCATGTACTGATTTTTCATTCATTGAATGATATCAGGTTGTGTACTTTTTGATCAGCCATACTTCAGCTGTCCCATGAGATGCTCATGGATTTAAGCAGGCTTTCATATGAAACACATTTGACTTTGGAAATGAGTTTCTAGATAGCAGGCAATTGCAGTAAATGAATGTATTTTCTACTATTTTTTTAAACAAAATATTCCAAGATCTATTGTAATCAATAAAGTAACTAAATATCCATTAAACCTTATATTTCTATTATGGCTACTTTATTTTCGGAAAATTTTTATGCAGTTTAAATTTTTCTGCCAGAACGCATGGTATAATTGACATAAAAACAGTCTGAAACCTGCTTTAATTATGCAAAAATAATCCTCGGTTTTTATGACTAACTTCATGCTATTTTCTTGCAATTACAACCAAAATTAAATCTGTATAGATGTTTGAATTATTGCAATATGTCTGTGATTATTGCTACAATTTGTAATGTTTTTGGTACCAATAAGCTATGTATAAATTGTATATCTTGTCTACACACTGAACAAAAACATGGCTTGAAGTGTTTTGTGTGTGACAAAGCAATGGACACTTTTTCATAAATATAGATTACCAAGCATAATTTTCATTGACTAAGTTTTGTTTTTGCAGTGATAAAATGATTTTAGTATGAATGCCCCTTTTGTTTGTTGATAATTCTGTAAATAGAGGGATAGATAATTCCTTTGTATCCAGTTAAGTGGCATCTAAAGAGCTCAATATTTTCATTATTTTTTCTTATTTATTTATTTTTTATCTATTTATTTATTTTTTTTTTTTTTTTTTTCAAAGATTTATAAAAGAAATGATAGTGTTAAGGGGAGAGATGTTACTGAAACTCCTCCATGACACATATCTCATTGTTTTTTTGACTGCTGAGACATATATCTCAGACCTTTAAAAGGTCTACTGGGAGTATGTGTCACGAAAAATGAAGTAAATCAGATAATAAATGTCTAATGGAACAAATGGAACAAATCTTATCCCATTGTGATTTAGGCTCTTCAAACTGGTACATATTTGATTTATTAAATGAGCAGTGTTCTTAACTACTTTGAACACACTCTATAATAAAACTTGATACAGTGGATTTTAGCTTTTGATAAACTCGTGGATCCTCAGTAAATAACTTGAGATACATTTAGCAAATTCTGTTCGATGCAACAAACACCTGGACAAATAATGAACTTGTGGCTCATTAATAGAAGACTAAACGAACAATAAATTTTTTAAAAAACCACAAAGGAAAAATTTGTATGATTTATTTTGATACAGGACAATTTATTATTAACAATACTTTTGTACAAAATAAAGTAATCTTTAATTTAGATACTTTTATCTTAATTTATTTTTTTAAAAACCCTTCAAAGCATTGGGTATTTCTTGGCTCTCTGTGCCATTATATTTTCAAAGGCATTGTCACCATATCTCTGCTGCAAGAGAAATTCATCTGGGTATATAATGGTACCTGGCAGATTTTTTTTTTTTTATAATTTCGGCCGCATTGCTTTTGCTCCTGTCAAGAGCCAATTCCTGATAACTCACGCAGGTTGTGGTATATCAAATCTGCTATATATATGTCATCCATGATATTTTCTTTTTATTATGAATTTCATGACAACTTTTGTCTTGTGAAATTTTAGGAAAAAATTAAAGATAAATTGAAATTTAAAAAAAAAAATTCAACTGGGATACTGTGTTACATCAACTAATAGGGGTATTCATATGAAAATGATGGAATTGTGCATTAAGTTTTGTATAAAAGTGTAGTTACTTGAATTGTTTTGTTTTAGAATGAATAGTTTGCTTTATGGTTTTTTTAATAGATTTATTGTGCATTTAGAATGAAAAATGTTTTGTTTTTAAATCAAAATGGGAAGGCTGTTTCAGTCACGGCAATGAATATTTATATTACAGAATTTTTTTTTAGCTATGAATCCTTTCTTCTGTAGTACTGATTTTTAAAAGGTTTTTTGGTATATCTCTGGACTGATTTTCCTGTAAAGAACCAAATATTCTCCTTATTTACCAAAAGAAGTTTGATAAATGCAAGAACCAATCACTGATTGTTTGTTGAGGGAATTCTGGCACTCGTGTGCATGTTTACAGCTTAGTCTCCTCGGATATTTGCTTCTGCGTCGACAAGTTTTTTGTTCTACACTTACCGTGGTTTTCATTTGTGTGCATTTCTGCTGTGACTCAAGTTAATGATGTAATGTTAAAAATAGAATGAGGGGCAACCAAACTGCCTTTGGATTTACCAAGTATTTTTTTAAATGTGGTAAACTACTAAACATTTTATTTGCTGAACTAGGGTCAACCATCTGGTATAACAAACTTTCAGCTGTATCGACAACCCTCTCTTCCCAAATAGTTTGTTATGGCAAGGGTTTAGCATATTGAACAAAAATTAAGATGCTGATAAAGGAAGGCCAAGACCTTCAGTGGATTTCAACATGAAACTTAGACAAACAAAAAAATCAACAAAACTTGGTTAATTTTTGTTCTGCAGGACTGAAACACGTATTCAATATTTTACCTATTGATGTCTGGAAGTTTGAGAAAATCAATCTGCAGGTTGTTGCCCAATACAATAAACCTAATCAATGACACAACTGCTGTTGCCATTTTCTTCAGTGGAGCAAGCAAATTCTTAGCATACTCTAAATACAGCCTTGAAACTTGCAAGGATCACTAAGCTTATACATGCGACAGAAACTGGGACTTTGTCACCGCCCGTATACTCCATTGGGAGTATTACCACGCATACCCCAATGACTAAATTAATTTCAAAGTCAATGTTCCACTTCAGTTCAGTACCAGGTGCTAAAGGATAACATCACTACAGAAATCATCTCTATAAGAACAAATATTCTACCAACTAATGTGCAACAGTCTTGTGTAAACAGTACCAAAGTTTAGAAGTATGTTGATTTGAACACATATTGTAAATACTGAAATGATTTAGTCATTAGTGTATGGTTAATTGAATTCTATTTTATACTCAACCCTGTTCCCATTATAAATTGCCTATGGGACCAGACTTTTTGAACCATCCTGCATATTAGTCACTCACATGCATACATTTCCCGACAAACACTTGTGCAAAAATAGCAGTGCCTCCAAAAAAGTCTTCATCAAATGATGACCCTGATTTCAAGCATAATTCTTGTGCTGAAACCTCATTACCACTAATCCAAGATGTCCTGGCAATACCCCATTATATTGCCAGACTTTGGTTTTCCATCTTAGTATGGGAAAGCCAGATCTTGAAGCCTGTATCCTAAAGATGGAAAAGGCATTTATACTACCCCACAAATTTTTATTTTTCGACATAATCTCATTTCTTTTCACTTAATTCACGGGTGAATATTACATAGATCAAAATTTATTCAATGAAATTTTCGCTTGATAATTCAGCGAATAACTTTGCGTCAGGCTGTGGATAAATATAGGAGTTAGAAGGGTGGAAAAAATTTTCCCGTAGATTTCTGGCCCCTTGATATTAACCAATTTTTCCTACTCTTCTAACCCTTAGAGGATTTTTCCCTAATTTTTTTTTTTTTTTTTTCCTTTTTAAACCCTTCAAGGGTGGATAAAGATTTTACCTCCGCTTTGACCCTTGAGAGGGTGAGAAAGTTTCCCCTCACTTTTGACCCCTTCGAGAATCATGTGAAATATGTATGAAATATGTATATTGAATTGAGAGTAAAAGCCTGGTCTAGCATTATAGTTACATTATGATTATCCCTCCCTCCCTGTGTCTAAAAATTATTTTCTCTAAACTTTACTTTCATTGTGCATGCCTAATTTGATTGGGCTGCACCCGTGTTTAGAGGGTTTCTATGGATGACAGACAATGCAACACCTCTCACTTATATGTACAGATTATAATAAGATTATTTTAGGCCAGCCTGAATGCAGCCTGACACAAAATAAGGAACCAATTTAAACTTGTATCTTTTTTTTGTAGGACTAAAAAAAAAATACAATAAAATAAAACTTGCTAAAAACATGCTCCAAGGTCCCATCATTTACCACTGAATATTCGTTGGTCCTATTCACCTTAACCCTCACAAGATCAAGATGTGACATGGTCGGGTTAATGTGGACATATCACACACATGAAAGTGCTTATAGGACCTTCTAAAAAATTCTCCTTAGTTGTCGCAAGGACATGAGTGTGTCTGTCCTGAGGGGTCAGGATGGGTCCTGAGCCCTTCAGATCTGATGACACTGATGTATTGGGCCTCATGGAGCCATAGCATCACATCTGCTTCTGTCTGCTCTGAAAAAACATCATTGCAGAATATTTGTTGGTCATCTCTCTGACCATTTTACAACCCTAGATGAATGACATTCAGTTAATTATAACACGAAGATGGATAATAAGTTTTTAAATTGAACCATGTTTACATTCTTTCTGACACCAATACTTCTCAAAATTGTTTCTTTATATCATCTTCAGAGCATTGGAAAGAAAGCAATTCATTGCTCCCACTGATTTGTTTTCAAATCTACTTGGAAGAAAAATGAAGTTAATTGAAAAACCTTGTTGCTTGCTATCACTATTTGATCATCAAACAAGAGAGCATTTTATTATTACAAAGGTTATTTCCATTATTCAATTAAATGAACACCAGTTTATTCAAATCAACCTGGACTTTTTGTAAATCAAATGATATAATGGTAATTGGCACTAGAGAAACATCATTAATGTAAAATTAACATCAATTGATTGATTTTCAGCTAAAATCAATGGTTGCCAGCACATTTGACTTGTACAGAGGAACTGACCGCCAGACAACACTAATTTGAATATAGCATAATGCAACATTGGTATTTTTTCTTTCTTTCTCTCTTTCTCTCCAACCAGCTGTCCCCATGAGATTTGAAAGAACTATAGAAAGCTGCAGTCCTGGAAGAAACTTGAAAACCGGGTATGACGGATCATGTAGAGAGAGGGAGAAGTGTATCTGTGTAACATAGCATAATGATGACATCAAAAAGTCATTAAAATTCATTGATTTATATTCATTAACTTTTTTCGCCTCGTTTAATTATTGCTTGGTTGAATGCAGATACTGCTTTCCCACGCAAAGATATCAGCCAAGATCTGAAAAGGTCAGACATTGACCCTAACAGAGAAATGTAGTGTTGCTGTTTCAGACATTTATATTCAGATGTTTTTCATGCATAGGCACATGAAAAGCTATTGTATGGATTTTCTTGTGTGAGAAAGCAGGAATATGGATGTGCCAAAAAAAGGTATCGAATGACCTCGTAGAGCAAATGGGAGCATAACTTTTGGAGTAATATTTTTAGAATTTCTCTGAAAAGCAGTTGTGGTTTCAACTTTGAGCCAGATCTCACTCGTGACTCCCTTTCTCCCCTGGGTTTCAAGCTGGACACATGGTGAGATGGCACAAATTGATATGTTTGCCTTTCTTCCTCCTTTCTCTGTCTGTCTGTCTGTCTGTCTGTCTATGGAGGCATTTTTCATCCGTTAAGTCAAGTGGCCATGGCTAATGAACATGACTCTTGGCCTCTCTCTCTCTCTCCCTGATATATGGTACATCTTTTTCATTCAATTGATACGTTGACGTCTGTATCTTGTGTGTAGATACTAGATCTATAATGAATAAAAAAGCTACGAATTTCACAACAGAATTGGTCTGTTTGGACTCTGTCGTTTGCCTGAGAATTTTCCTGTAGATGGTTGCAGAGCCAATGACGTTATTTAAAAAATACTTCTGTTTCTGTTTTATCGTGCCAGCTTCTATTGAATTGAGTCAAAATAACAGCATTGGAAAATTAGACAGTTGAAAAAATTGGCACAGATACTATACTGAAATACTGATAGCATGTAATAAAAGTCGCTGATCGAAAGAAAGTATACATAAAAATAGTTATTGATCATATTTTCATAGAATGCTTATAATTTATGGAGGTGTTTCACTATACAATTATTCACTGATAAGAAGACGCTTCTTCAATTTAAAATCCAGTCTGTACCAAGGAGAGGAAAATAATCGCACATAGCTAGTTATAAAATGTCTTGATGACCTACCAGAGGCATAGCTAGAGATTTGGGGGGTGGACTCGTCAGTGGAAATGCAATCGGGGAACTATTGTTGGTGTGTGTGTGTGGGTGTGCTCAAATAGACTTTCCTCCCTCTCCCTTAATAATGCCTCTGTAACCTACGTGCAAAATGCTCTTCAATTATGACTCTGTTAAACACACATGGAAAACTAATAAAATTAATTTTCTGTGTTTGCCTGTACAGAAAGATACTCTCTTCCTATGTTGAATGACGTAACAGTTTTTTAATTTTTTTATCAAAATGCAGGAACCAGTTTTATGTAGAGTTCTACCATTAAACATAGCAATTGCAGCTATGATGAAATGATTAAAAAAGAAAGTATAAATAAAACATGTCTGCATTCATTGCCCTTGGCCTAAGATTAAGATCTGACAGTTGAAAGCGTAGGAGGTACTTGTATCCTGCTATCTTGGTGGCTGTAGGATTAATTCGAAAAGAAATAATCAAGTTAGTGTGCAGAGGGCAGTGTTGTTCTTTGCCATGAACTTTCGACGAACTGATAGACATATGGCCAGTAACGAATGTCAACATACCTGCCAGTGTTAATTTTATAGCAACGAATCTTTATCTCTGAACTTTTCTCTATAGTTTCAGGAGGAGAACATATGTTGGAAAGGTTTTTCTGTTTGATGAGGATGGAGATATATATATATATGATCTGACAGAATGATAGTAAATTGTGTTATATTCTATACAAACTGTTATTTTGAAATGATCTCCTGTCATTAATCGGTTAGTGTATAGCAAGACAACATAAATAGAGTAAACAATTGAAGAAGATAGGGCTGCTGCAGGAATCAAACCCGCGACTGATAGAAATATAGAGCGAGACTGAAGAAAATGAGAATTTGGAATGAAAACGTTTATTTTGGCCTTTGCATTACTAGCTACTGTTTAGCACGATGGTAATGGCAACACTACCCTGAAGCGGCTACCCTATCGGTTGCTGGTTCGATTCCTGCAGCAGCCTCATTTTCTTCAATTGTTTTTTCTAATTATGTTGTCTAAGCCAAATGATTATTTATTTATTTATATATATATATATATATATATATATATATATATATATATATATATATTTTTTTTTTTTAAATTTATTTATTTTGCAATCCTGACAGTCATTTCATTGGTTACCAGATGGAAACAAATCAACTTTCTAGGCCAAAATCTTACTTTTTGTGAAATGGTTGATATATACTTGACTTTCCTTCTAGGGAATGAGGTATTTGTTGTAGAGCTATGGTTAGCAAACTAACTCTGATAGATTATTACTACTGCAATGAGTTTGATTTTCCCTGGGTGCCCAGCACTTGAAGTGGACTAAGCTCCACTAAATATTGATAAAAAAACAAACCATGAAAATGAGGTTGCCCCCCCACACACACACACACCAAAAGTTCACTTAATTGTAATAATACTTCTAAGGAATTGAAATTGGATTTCTTCTAAAAAATTGAATTCCTTACTGGGATAACAATACCTCTGAGGAATTCAAAATTTTAATAATACAGAGATTAATAAATTTAACTCGTGTGTCATGCTGATGTCCTTGCCTGCTACCCTTTTCGGCTAGGTTGTACCCAGCTCCCCTAAGAGAAATTAAGTTAATCATTTGAACTGATTTAACAAGAGATGAACGGAGGGAATGATATAATTACTGAAAGACTTAGCTGCTATTATTTATGTTGAAGGCTAAGTACTGTCCGTTCAGCAACAGATATCGACACTGTCCGCATCAGAGTAATCAGTTTGTTTTTGTTTCCTCCCCCACACACATACCCTTCTACAAGTTTTCCCTCATTTTTTTCCCCTCTGTGTTCAAGTATGTATGTGTTCTTGTGCTAATGAACTTTTCTTTCTCCTTTGGCTCAGTTGGAGGTGGAATCTAAGCAGAATGTGAATTCTGGTTTAGATTGGGTCAGGTCTTCTAGACTCTGAATGGCTTGCTCCGGGTAAATACAGTAGACTCCCATTATTATGGTACCCTCGGGATTTATGCTGTTATAATGAAGTTGTCATTATAATGGATGGATTTTATATGAAATGTATTTGAGAAACCAAAATAATGACTTTTCATTACCTTTACACACTCTAATGCCCCATATGCAAGGTACATGTCTGTTAATAAAATGAATGTGCCAAAAGTAATTACTCTTCTGAGAATATAAAAACAAATGTGCAGTTAGAACGCATCTCCAAATAGTGCCATTACCACACTTTTCTGGAGGCTTTCAAGTTTTTCTTTTTGTTGGTTTGATTGACGTGAGCTACATGAAGATCCTCAGGGACCCCCATACCCTCTACTTTAACTTGCAAAATTTTGAAGGAAAAAATGAACCTAAACTTAAGGTCTGAATACTTTCACTTTCCCTATTCTCTTAGAAAACTCCTTTGATGTAAAGTGCGATATTTAAAACTATGGGAACCAATGTTCTTTGTAGAACAACTGAATACAACTAAAACATAGTGTGTAAGTGTTCATATTTAGTCCAATACCTGCCCTCTAAAGACATGTTTTTCTTCTCTTTTTCAAATTCATCTTGGGGGTTGTTTTTTTTTTTTTTTTTTTTCTTTTTTTTTTTCCTGAAGGGTGTTCAGTTTACCATATTAATCCACTGTAAATTTTACAATTTGTAAAATAGGCTCTTTTATTTTGCCACAGTCATGATGTAGCATTTGACATTTAGGCATTTGTAGAAAAGTTAGGTTAGAATGAGATAGGAGAGAATGAGTTCATGGCTTAATTTTTGCTTTTTTTTTTTTTTTTTTTTTTTTTTTTTCCTTCCGAAATAAAAATTACTTTTTTGTCATACTGGCTCTGTAACACTCATTTCCCATCTGAAACCGACAACTCCATTCGGTTGCGTGTCTGTGTTCTTGATCTCACAATGCCATGTAGTACTCTATGTAAACTTGTATCACTGTCCAAAGAGTCTGGGTGGATCAGTAAAGGTGACTGATAAGCGTGCAGTGGGGGTATTGTGATAAAAATGAAGTAACTATGCTACAGTGATTCATTTTTTGGCAGAGGTGGTAACATTTATGTTTTTATTTATTTACTTTTTTGTTCCAAGTAAAATGTGTACACTTCATTCAAAGGTCATGTACAGTAGTTCAGATTACAGTCTAACATAGATTACCTTCTATCTGGCCTATGAAAAAAGTAACTTTCAGCTGTTGGATGCAAGGTAAAATCTTGAAACTTATTTTGGAGAGAAGAAATAGTTTCTTCACTGGTAAATGACGAGGACGTATAGTTGATTTTTTTAAATATTCTGATGATTATTCATATAACTAGCTGAGGTACCCATCCACCCTGGGTTACATATTTATGGAATGGCTTAAAAAATGTTTCCTGTCACTTTCGATCCCTTATCTTGAATGATAAAGATTCCCAGGTGTATGTTGAGTGCATTTGACTGGGTAACTTGACCTGACCATTTGCTCCTGCACTATCCCGAGACGTGTCATCAGATTCAAGCACTATAGATAACACTTCTTCAATGCTCACAAGACTTATCCACCTCGTTTCCTCTCCTGGACAGCTGGGTTGATCAGTGTCTCAATCCATCTTTATACTGCCACAAAAACGTCTTTAATTATTTGCAGAAATGTCAGCAAAGGGTGCAGCCATTAGCTTTACCCCATTCTTAAGGGGTAAAATCTGTACTACACTGAATACTGTTTCCAGCTATTTTATTGACTGTAAAATTGAGGTTTATGCTCTTACTGGTTTTCCAATAGTGCAGTGATCAGACTCTGTTGTAGTACTAAACTGATACTTTGGGTTCAATGGGTTAATGTTATCCACTATGTTGAGATTCTGTAAAAATGAAATCTAAAATGTTCTTATTCTACTTGAGATGATAGTGTGAGGGGAGGAAACTAAATCTGGTGACCTGTTGATTTAAAAAAAAACAAAACAAAAAAAAGGCAAAACAAAAAACGAACTCCATGTACTAAGTCCTCACTCATTTAATTTCATACCTAGGAATTCTCTTGTGAATAGATAAATGCCAGATCCTATCTAATCTCTCTGGGTTGTAAAGTGGCCATTTGATTTCATTGGGTAGGATGATAGGGTCAACTGCCTGCTGATTCTTTTGTTAATTTGGCATTTGATATTTACACCGTATAGATATTATGGATTTTAAGTACTGACTGCTAGTTATTGTGTTAGTCCTGCTCTATATTTAAAAGACTGTCTGCTTTTAAAATCAGCATGTGAGATAAACATCTACTGGTGTGAGAGCCAGATATGCAATTTATCTCAAACAATCCCCCCCACACACTTTATTGGCATTTGATACCAGTTAGTTTTTTTTTCTTTTTTCTCTTTAAAAAAAGAAGAAAAGAAAGATGATAATTTGAAGCGTGTTCTGCCTTACTGCACTCTCCTGCAGCTTCGCACAACACCTGGTTGTCTCAGATTTTGCCGTCCAATCTGACTGTGCAAGCCAAGATAGGCTGGTGGTGGTGGTGGTGGTCTGTGCAGGCTTCTCTTTTTTTCAAGAAATGGGAATGTCATTGTTGATGTGATAGACGCACTTTGATCTCATTTTGACAGACAACCTAAATGATGCTAAAGTTGGTTATCATCTTTCACGTGTGTATGGCAGATATTGTAATTTGTATTTTTCTTCTAATTTTTAATAAAGCAATCAGTCATAATTTGTGATAGTTTCAAATACTTGGACTATAACCAAACACAGCAATTGTGTACTGTTATTAAGTAGCATAGTACCCATGAAAAATGATGGGATTATTTACATATGAATCATTTCTGCACTAACTGGAGTGCAAAATATATCTACTTATATAAATACAATTATCACTGTGTTAGTCTGTCTGTTCAGCTCAAAGAATCATACAGAACCAAACCCATTTTAAAAAAATTTCCCCTTGTCACCTTAAATCATTTGCAAGTGAAAATTTTGCTGTATAACAGATACATATATAAATAATCCTGTTATTTTTTTTCCATGTATTTTCTTAGTATGTATGTATATAATTAATAGATTCCGATTAAATGAAACAACGGTTACAAGGAATTGCTACTTAATGGGACCAATTGTACAGAATCAAACATATACTAATCACACTCTTGCAAGTCTGTTTAAAAGGAAGGACTGCTTACCGGAAGAAATGAATTGTCAGTGGTCTGGAATTAGTGCAAATATTACTGAAGAAAAAGAGATGATATAAGTACAATTATTTGAGTTTTAATTCAAGTGATAAGAAATGAATATTTGATTGCAATATCATTTTTTTTTTTTTCTTAAAAAAAAAAAAAGAATAAAACAAGTGTCTCATTGGTTTTATGGTACTCATCTTCGTTGCATAGATGTCATGCTATTTTGTTGCCTATCACGTGTGCAGTTTTATTTTGCAAGCAATGGAAAACTGTGGCTGCAAGCATTTACTTCAATTAATGGTCCTAAATAGAAGTGGGGGGGACTCAACCCTCACTCTCTCTTCCTGCCAAATCTGTGCCTAGTTCATTATTCTCACCGACATTCCTGAGACTAAAAGCGAACATGTTTCTTAGGTCAATAACAGGCTTTGAGGGTTATATGCTTGGTCAGTCACACTTGTTTCCTGTGAATTATCTGGCCAACTTTGTCTGCATGACCTGCTCGTATTCATTACTCCCCAGAGGTGTAGGTGGGGGGGGGAGCTATTAAAAAATGCCCCCTGGGCCCGAAACGGGGCAGGGGCAAAGGTAAAAACTTTATAAATAGTTTGACTATTTCTATTGTCATTATACAATAACAAGGGTATGTTTGTACCCAATTGATTTGCATAAATGATAGTTCAGCCTTTGAGGTTGATTTCCACCAATTAAGAGCATGTCTATATATTGCAATCCCCCCCCAAATTTTACCATCCTTTTGTTGATTAGTGCTAATGTCTCTTTGTGAGGACATTGGCCTTCTCTCTTGTATTTCCATTATTGTAGCATTTGATGATGTCTCTAAAGATCTGAATATAGTTGAAAATCAGTTCATAGTTGACGCTATAAACATAGGCAGAACCTTCTTCCTGCCAAACCTTGTTTTCTGCCAACTATTTCTGGTAGCAGCCATTCTCTTCATTACATGAGGATCACACTTAATCTTTTTGGTTGATGATCAGCTTGCTTTGTAGTGCACTTGATTTTTCTTTTTTTTTTTTCTTTTTTTTCTTCCTTTTGTCATTGTATATTTCTTGTATCTGTTTATCAAAATGATAAAGTGGGTCAGAGGAGCAAAAACAGTATCTATCTCTGTCCCATTATAGTGGTTAAATTTAATGTAAGAAATGTATATGCAAATGTAGCGACTATTATCAGAGTATTTTGATAGAAATGGATATGGGGAGGGAGATATATATATATATATATACTCATTTGGGTGGTGGGATGTATAACCTGGACTTTACATTCTCAATATCACTTGTGTCCAAATTTTGCTAGTTCAGTTATAAGTCCAAGGTCAGCTTTGATTTGAAAGCAAAATGAAAGTTGTAGACTGATGAATGTTCACTTTTTCGAAATTTATTTTCGGTGGGATGATACTTTGTGTACAGATGTTTGTCAAATTTGACACCTAGGTTGCCATGATGGTGTGCCTTTTTAATTAGGATCTTTGCAGCTGTGGTATCTTCTTTTATTGTTCAGTTTCCTAAGTCTTTTGGTACATAATGAAATGTCTAAAATCTGCAGCTGTATATACTTCTCTATTCTTACTTTTTGATAAAATCTCATCTTGAATTATGCACCATGTGATAGTTTTTCATTTTGTTTGATCCAAAAGATTTCAGCATTTTTGAAAAAAAAAATCTTCTTCTTCATATAGATTCTTCAGGTAAATTGTGTTTTCCATCATGAAAGAACGATCCTGGTTCTGATTCTATACAGAAGATTTTGATATCTTTAAAACCTTTGGAATCACTGACCAGACAATGAATGTTTATATGGTGCATAACAAGTGATAGTCTGGAGGTGGCAGCTGGTTTGAAGAATATGTTGCATGTGGGCGATGTTCCTTTCCCAGCTTCATGATACTAGTCTGTGTTGCATTTGTCTTGTAGCAAGATCACCAGATGACTTCCTTCCTCAGAAAAAGATTTTCTTCTTATGCATCATTCAAACAAGCCCATTGTTCACTAACATTGCACAATAAAAAGTTGTCTGGGTTCCAGCAATTCATTATAAAGAATATCCTTTTGAGAAGCATTTTTCCTGCAAATTATGTTTAGATTGAGATGCTGTCTTGAATCTAATGATTCTCTTCATTTTTCAATAAGACTGTCTTTCATTCAAATTGACTATCTTATCCAAAACTGATTGAGCAAGAAGAGGAAATGTGTTCGAATGCTGACTATTATTTGTTTCTATAAATTCATGTGAAACCCATTTTTGTAGCTTCAGAATTTTTTTTTATTATCTAAAAGATGCTGTCTCAAAGTGACCTTAATAGCCAGCTTCCTCTGTACTAAAATTTTTGGTTGAGAGTTCACAGCAAATGATGGTGTGTTCATGATGCTAAATGCCTTTGATCTCGGTCAGTACATATCTGGTAACCTTTCTCTATAGCATTTAATTCTTCCCATTCTCTAGCAATGGTTGAAATACAAAATAGAAGCATTTTACTTTTTACGTGATGGTTGTTAACCTATTGCAGATAACTGAAATTCATTTTATTGCCAATGATGGCAACTTGCTTCTATCTGTGAGTCAGAGCTTTTATCTCATAATAGATTATCTTGCAATGGATAACTGATAGACTTGCTGCCTTCTGCTGTTATCACATCTATTTCAGTATGTATGTGACTATGTTCAATTCTTTTTGTGTTTAATTAATTTCTTGGCAGACTACTTCTCCCTAACCTGAGGCTTTGTTTTGTTCACCACCTGAAACACTGGCTGCCAGCATGGTTAAACTATTTTGAGTTAATATTTGAAACTTGAGGCCAAATTTAACTTTTTCTATACGGGTTAATACCTGTAGTAGTAATAAGGCAATTATTATGTGTTGTGTTAGTTGGTTAGATAAGCAATCTTTTTTTAAGAATATATTTGTTTATTTTTCTTTTAAAAAATCTCTGCAGTGTGTGTGTGTGTGTCTGTCAATTTATCTTATTGAACATAAGATCAATTCGCTATGTAAATGAGTGGCCTGTGAAACGAACTTGCTAATTATCCTTCTACTGCTGGTACCCTATTGATTGTAGATATTGACTTAGCTTAGCTTAGTCTGGTACAGAGAGCACAATAGTGGAGTCATCTAGTGAGAATTGAACTTTTTACATGAGGCCTGCTGGAAAGAATCCGGCCATTTACCATTAATGGAAAAAAAAAACCTCCGTAGGGAGATGGTGCTTTAGTCCCCTTCAAAGTACTCCCTGTGGACTTTACATTTTTATCCCAGTGTCCCTCCACTTTTCGAAACATTCCTCTTTTGATATCACCATTAGATGCCCCTCCCCCACTGCATTTTCCTTAATCTTGTCCACAGTCTGATATCATTTTAGGAAAAAACAAGTTGCATGGAGCTAAATCTGGACTGTAGGGGCCCCTTACTCAGGGAGACTGAGAGACCTGGCTGATGCAATGTCTTTCTCCAAAAAACCTATACAAGAAATTGTTCTGACTTTTTGAATGCGACTGTCACATAGTACTCAAGCTTGCTCAGTGGTGTCTCTCTGCCAATACTCCCATGGGAAAGTGTCTGCTCACTTGTACTGTAAGGTCCTCTCTAATTGGTTGCTAATTGGTTATATCAAAGCGGTGCAACCAATTCTTGAGACATTCAAAATGCCTAAATACTCTCTGGACAGATCTCCATATAATTCATATTCTTAGTACATCAACAGCTTCACTCCTATATTTTAATGACCTGGCTTTGTAAATGTCATGTCCTCAAATAGGATCTCTCTGTTGACCATAGAATCTCTCGAAGTCTTTCTTATTTATCAAAATTAATGAGAAAAAAAAACTTGCACAATAATCTTGTGCCCCTCTATATTCATCAAGATGCAACATACTTCAATAACGGATGTTTATTCCCCTCGGTTCAGCTCGGACTAGCTATTTTAATCTCTTCCATAAATAACATGATAGGCTCCAACTGAAGTAACTGACCCCATCTTCCTACTTATTAAGTAATCTTTAATCAACTTCCACTAAATGTTTGTTCCTAATATAATTACTAATGCTTCTGTTGCTATGTACATCAGCATCTAATAAAAAATATTTTGCGTGTAGCATAAAACAAATTTGTGGCAAAGCCAAAGACTGTTGATAAAAGCAGTATTAAGAAGAGTAAAAGCTTGGAGATCTTAAATTGTCATGTCCACCTTAATAAGGTGGCATAAGGTAACTTATACTAGTCAGTAAGTTTGATCCAGACTAAGTGCCCGACTACTGCAGCTTTGTCATGATGAAGTTGAACTTAGTAAATTCTATATATTATCATAGTAAATCTAATCCAATAAACAGCTTTAACCCATTTACTGCAAAGTACATTTTTCGACATAACTCGCGTGTTGAGTTTTTCTCATAAAACAAAATAATGGAAATAGAAAGTCTTCTTTTTTTTTTTTTTCTTTTTGCTCAAAACGGTTTTATTTCCATATAAATTCACAAACCCAAAATAGAACTTTGGCTTTTTTGCTGTCTTTGTTCTGAAATTGCACCAAGATGTGTTTGAATCTTAACAATAACCACTTCACTGAACTCCTTGGGTCAAATTTGTATGATATGTGTTCATTTGTCTCTATATGTTGTTTTACTTCAAAAGTCATGATTTTTTTCATCTTTCTGAGGTCTGGTTCGGTGTTACAATAAATGTATTAATGAACTCCCTGGGACATTATTTCAGTGTGTTACCAGGAAGGATCTTAAAATAGACACTTCAGTGGTTTAGACAAAACAGATGACAAAAAAAGAATCCACTTCATGAGCATAGATTCATTTTTCCTCCTAAACAACCTGGTTTGATGATTGTCCTCCTCAAGTTTCACCTCTTTTCTGCTCTCCACTTTGCCTTGATTTGAGAACCAAGTTCTGTGCTGCATTGTTCTTTTTCTGTGGCAAATGTTGCTGTGCCAAATGTTTGAAATATTGGGAGTGTTGAAAACAATTGATTCCCCTAAAATGGAAACTATAACATAGTGACATTTGAGATCCTCTTGCTCTTATTCAAGTATGAGCATCCCCTTTCATTCTTATCCTTGTTTATCAAATTGCAAGAGTGGATAGGGAGGGAGGGGGAAGAAAAGTTTAAAAAATTTGATAATGAATAATCAGAATAATAATTATCAAAAAAAGATTTTTTGGTTTTTGATTTTTGGTACGTGTATCTTTTTGCTTGCATTTCCCCCCCCCCGTTTTTTTTATTCATTTTTTTTTTCATTTTTTGCTAATGTCTGCTGCTTTCTTTCTTTTCAGTGAATCTCTCTGTTGCAAATCAAGATGAATGTGGGCACGGCCCATAGCGATGTCAACCCAACACATTCCTATTTGAACA
Source organism: Thysanoteuthis rhombus (assembly GCA_963457665.1). NCBI lineage: Eukaryota > Metazoa > Mollusca > Cephalopoda > Oegopsida > Thysanoteuthidae > Thysanoteuthis > Thysanoteuthis major. The sequence goes on along the minus strand of OY735211.1, from coordinate 36,884,217 downwards.
GTAAGGGAATTTGGCTAACTTACATCATTCTCATTTTGCTTGCCCATCTGATGTTGCTAAGTGTTCCCTTCTTCACAGTGCCAGTGGCATGGACATTGACCAATGTTGTACATGATGTGGTGAGTGTAAACCTCCTTTTTAAACCTCCTTCCTACTTGAGCAGTTCTCCTTTACTATTGACCATGTTTTTGTTTTTTTTTAACCTTGATAGTGTTTGAGAAAACTAAATACCTTGGCTTTTCATCCCTTCTATTTTGTTCTAGATATCTTCTACTTCTTATTCTGAGAGACAGAGATTGCAGGTTGAAATTATCATATGAATCTTTCTTGATACCAACTGGTTGATGCAAGATAGCCAAAATTGTTTTCATTCTAAATCTTTTTTTTTTTTTTTTTTCCAACCTCTGCCAAAAAAGGCTCTAGGAATTTTCTTATTACTTCTTCTGCATCGTAGCTATGTATGAACTGATTTTCATTCATTCATCTATTTTTTTGTGATAATGGTGTTTGTATAGAGGTATGTGCTCTCTGAGTGCTGTCTAGTTCTCCATTGTGGACTTTAAGATCTAGTAGAGAAAATTTTCTGAGCAATAATACCAGGAATATTGGCATTTCTAAACATTGAGACATATATAGCACATAGTTTATAAGGCCTTAACGTCAGCGTTTTATTTTGGAGAATCATGTTTATGCATTAACATGTTCAGCACTGAAGGACATTAACGTTCTCACTAATTTACCTATTCGTCATCAGCTTTGTAGGATCCTTGTATATAAAAAATTGCAGGGGTTGCATGTTGTGATGTCCAGCAGTTGTCAGACATTTTTGCAACTTGACTGTACTGAAAAGTAATAATTCAAAAGAAATACGCAATGGAGATAGACAGCAGTGATCGGTAGCTCAAAATTCACTCAGATGCTCTCTGCCTCTCCCTCTGTTTCCTTCCTTTCTCTTGATATCGTGATGTACACCTCTAATTGTTGCATTTGATGAACTAATGTAAGCCAAAACTGACTTGATGAGGCTATCCATTTTTATAGCCACACTCTCAGCACATTCAGACTCATCTCTTGCTTCCCACATACAGCCCCCCCCCCCCCAGCATGTACACACATTGCACCCGGAGCCTCCAGCTGGCTAATAAAGCTTACAAAGTCTTGCCTGAGCAAAGGTTGCCAAACTGAGAATCAAGGTGAACAACGAGTGTCTATCAGAGTTGGATAATGGCTACCACTGTAATGTGTGATATCAATCTCTACCCTACTCCTGATGTCACCCACATCTAGCCTTCCTTTCTGCCAATGCACCAGTGCAGGGTCTACGGATAGGTTTGCTTCACACTTTTTGATTGCTACGTTCGATAAGGATGGGTTGACCTGCCTTGCAAGTATAACTTCTGCTTCACCCCCAGATGCCTACTTTGGTGGTAAATGGTCATTATCTGCCTGAGACATACCTGCTGTATGGGTTCAACACCTCTCCTAACCACATCAAGCCATCTTTCCAGCTCTCCGATCAGCAGGTCATCTCGGTTATGGTCAGATTTGATCAATGCAATGTCCACGGACAGTCTGTACTCTTTTTATCAACTCGACAAGCGTGTAATCTTGCCTTTCCCAGGTCAGAGCATTGTAAATCCACCAATGCATACATGTGGAATTGGTACTCAGATGCAGCACTGTCACTTGCCGGTGAAGTGCAAGATTGTAGCACTTAGCCTCCAACACGACTCCAGTGGCCAGGGAACTTGCATTGATCCACTTGTCAAACTCACGCCCATTTGCACACCAAATGCTTTGCGCAGGTCACTCCGACATATCTCTTGGTGTGTTTTCCAGAAAGGAATAGCTTGCTTGTGGAATGGCTGAATTGACTTGTTAATGTGCACGTGTAGGCAGTCTCATATGGAAACATTATCCTCTTGCTGTCGCCCTCTCTTGACTTTAGTGCGCAGACGTCCACATTGGCTGTACATGCATCAATGAGCTTGTGAAGTTTCCTGTAATCCATTATGAGATTTATCCTCCTGCAGCATGGCCATCAATGGGATCCTTGAGCAGGCCAAGCTTTTTTATGGGATATGGCAGCAGCCAGCCATTGTCCAGCCCTAGCTGCAGTTCCCTCTTCCTGATCTGCTTGGGCACAGAGTACTCTGGCTCTCTGTTTTTCAGTTTCTCTGGTACTCAACCGTTGGACCACTTTCACATGGCGGTCCAAGTAGTTGATAGAACTCTGCACTGATTGGGCTCATCAATCTTGAATGCCACACACACCAGTGCATCCTTTGTTAAAAAGTGCACTTTGCCCAATTCATCAATGCAAACTTTGCTCAGCTCTTTGATGGTGTTCATCCCTAGAAGGTTAAATCACAGCAACTTTCCTTCCATGATCAACTTCACTCTACCGACTGGATGGCAATTCATAATCAAGCTGTTGATGGTAAGCACTTTCTACCTCCCTCTTTCTCTGAAGGTGACAAACTGATGCTCATGAGGGGTCAAGTCTGCACGTGTGACTGGGGCTCATCTCTGCTTGTTGATACGCAATCTCTGGGAAAATTGTTTGTAAGTGTTGCTATGGCATGTGTTGACCTCAACTGGTTGAGCAGCTGCCACTATCAGCTTTCCAGGTGCTGTATCGTCTTTCATTGGAACTCAGGCCGTGGCCAGCAACTGGTTCATGTTCACGTCAGCCATTCTCAATGAGGCGTGAAGAAGTTACTCAACATTGGCCCAGGGTGAGATCTGACATCCCTCTAAACAGTACAAGTTTCTGTAATCCAGCAAGCTGAACGCCTGCAGCATCTTCTGGATGAAGGCGCTGGATTAGAAACTGTTTATATGCCATGAATAAGTCTATAGCAAGAGCTGTTTAGAGGGCATCCTTTATTCGTTCAACTTTGGCTTTATCTTAAGCACTTGGCTGTTAGTAGAGTGTAAATGCCTTGTCCATCAGATGCAGCAGAAGGACCCATTTGACCTTCTTCACCAGCATAGGTTGCACATAAGCACCTATTTTTCTAGCCAATTGATCACAGACTAGCCAATTGCTGAGCCGTCAAATTCTGGAATGGACATGAGTCTGAACATTCTGTCCTCCATGCTGGTCATCGAAATAACATGTAGTGAATATTCTAAAGAAATATACAATGGGGATAGACAGTTGTGATCTGTAGCTCAAAATCTGCTTGAGCATTCTCTCCCTCTGTTTCCTTCCTTCCTTCTCTTCCTTTCTCTAGATATCACATCTTACACCTCCAGCTGTTGTGTTTGAAGTAAAATAAGCCAATACTGACTCATTACAGCTACCCATTTTTATAGCTGTCGTCTCACCACGATCTGCTGTATTTTGCAATTTGAGTTTTCTAATAGATTCTTTGATATCTCTAACTCCTCTTTTTTACCCTAATATATTGTACTGTTTTTTTGTGATCCCTCCATGTTATGTTGAGCATGATTCTCTCCTGTGCCCATTGCATGGTTCTCAGTTGAGGGTCAATCTTTTTGTTAGGGTCCATGTTTCAGATAAATAGCTGATGATTGGGAAATGCATCAGTTGTATACCTTTCTTTTCAAGGCTAATGGGATTTTCTTCTTCTTGAAGGTTGAGCTTGCTCTATCAAACAATTGCCAACCTAGAATGATTCTTTGCCTGATTTTTCCTTTTTTTAAATGGAAATTCGTTTTCCCAAAATGTTGGCGCTGAAGCTGTTAAAATTATCTCAAGTTGTTGCTTGAGGCAATCGTACCTAAGGTAGAGCTATTTGTTATATAGACCATGTGTGAGTTAAAGTGGCTTTAAGAGGAGAGTAGTTCTGAGGAGTACTTCTACCATGTGACTAAATGTAAACAATTAGCCCATTTCTAAAATTTAAATGATTTTTTGGTGCTATTTTTTTTCTTTTACTATAAATCCCTTTGCTTTTTTTTTTTCACCTCTGCCAACTAAGTATGTCTTCACCCGATTCCATTTGTCCATCTATAGATCTCCATAAGTTCTCAATGAATTTAAATGAAATTTTGCCAAAGGTTGGGTAGTAGGTTATATGGGAATTGGTTAAATTTTGGAGCTGATCCAGGAATTCTTAGTTACATCTCCTCCATCATAACTATTTGTGAACTGGTTTTCATTCAGATTTAGCTGCAATAATTTTAGCACTTGCATGTGTTCTCTGAGTGCTTTCTTGTTATGAAGGTGATGTAGAGGTGTCTAAGAATCTCATGAATTTTGATGCTCAGCACTCATGAGTCAATGTCTTTCTAGAACAGGAAATCCAGATTCCATCTCTCTGTATAACCTGCAAATTGTCTGAAACTCTGGGTAGTTTATTATTTCTGGTATCTTGACGTCAGATGCTTTGGTTGCACTCCATTTCTTGTATAAACTCTACAGTATGGGTGTATCCAAATTGCAATCAGACTGCAAGCTGTGTGCAAAGATAATACCACAAAGTCATGTCAACAGGTTCAGCTTTGTTGCCAAGTGGGGGGAGGGGGTTGAATGTCCTAACCAAACTTAACTTGCTTATTTTTGCCTCTAAGACTTGATTGGAATGTGGTAAAATATAAATTGGATAGTTATTACAACTCTTTCCATCAAGTAAGTTCATAAAAATAGTCAAGTTGGAAATTGTTTTTGATTTATCCGCAATGTACGTTTGTTCTACTTGAAGTAACAGGCTTTCTATTCAACTTTATTTTAAGACCTGTTTGAAATGTTATTACAGGTATCTCTAATATAGTGCGGTTTGTGATATAAGGTTGGTGGTTAGTGAACCCCTAACATTTTTGCCTATATCATCACCCACTTGTGAAATAAACAGAATATCCCTTATGAACCTGTAAGTAAGCTTGATATTTTGGGCTATGCTATTTCACCAGACCCCAAGTCCATTCGATGGCAGCATGACCCCCCCTCCCTCCCCTAAATATATTTGACTTATACTGGCAAAGCCACTGTGAAAATGAAATTGGACAAGTACATCTCTTTAGTCAATGAACAAAACTTGGAAAAATAAGAAAAAAAAAATTTTTTTTTTCTGCTCAGAAATTTAGATACAGGGTATTTGAAAGCACTGCAGCTTGTATTGAACTATTATATTTGCAATGTAATAGTTATTTTGGCTGCATTATTTAAATAAAAAATATATAGAATGCCTTTGTCTTTGTTAAAATCTCACATAGTTTTTATACAATAGACTGTTTGCCATCTGTCATCTAACGCTCACTCTAGAAAATCGCCGATACCCACCCTGTAGATATTGCAGCTCAGTTACATTGCAGTTGGCTTCCTTGGCTGCCTGTATTTGTATTGATGAGGCTTTATGTGCTTTAAGTGTCGTAAAACTTTGAAAAAGTAAAATGCAACCATGTCCCTTAGGTTTGTAAATGCCTGAATTGATCTATAGAGGTCGATGCCACCTCTTCTATGTTTATACTTTGATCAAGTTACCCTTGTACACTTACTCAGAGCCTATAAGGTGCAGCCATCTTTGTTGTATTTGAAAATGGCAAAACTGATCAGACTCCATCAAAATTGACCTTTAGAGATCACCAGTGGTCAGCACCACATGTCCAAGGTTCATCCTGCGATCAAGTTACCCTTGTACCCATATTTGAAACCTGTAGGGTTCAGCCGTCTTCGTAATTGTCAAAATGGATCATCAGAAAAATGGATATAATTACTTTAGCTCGTAATTGCGAGGGGCATGTGTGAATTGCATAATTCTAGTTATTGTTGTATTATAATGGGGATTGACTCATGCAACTTGTCAGTCTTTGTTCTAACTTCTCAGTATCAAATTGATGCATACAAGAGTTGTGTGGTACGTATGAAAAACTGCTGCAAAGTGGGGGTTGTCTTTGGCAGTGAAATAAATAACTTGGGCTTAGGGCACAATCACTGGAAAATATAAAGCTCATGACTTTTGCACATCACTATGACTTTGCAGAAAAGGAAAACATTCAAATGAATCTGCTTGCTTGTGAGCAAACCTTAGATTTTAGCATCCTGCATGTGACCACTCTCATGTAATCAAGAAATAAATATGTATGCCAATTATGAGATAGGGTTATGACTTACAGCAAGATGTGTGCCATGACTATATAGATAGATGTAATTACAGGATTACATATTTTGATACTTGCAGTTTCACTGATTTTACAGGGAAGGGTTGAGAAGCAACGTTGATATCTACGATTGCAGTTATTTTATTACCATGACATTCTCGGAATTTGAAAAAAATTTGCTTTTTGTTTCTTTTCTTTGTTTTTTGTTTGCATGGTTTGCTTTTGTTTTTAGCTTGATGTTTGCTATTTTTAGTTTGTTTGTGTTTTCTTTGTTTTTTCAACTTTATTTGTATTATTTTTTTCCTTTTGGATTTTAGTTTTTTGTTTTGCTCTTATTTTTTTTGAGTTATTAGAATATAGAGGGGAAAGTAATTTCTTCTGTTCAGTTTTTATCCTGTTAGGAATGGAAAATTTAACCATAGATTCTTTCAGAGGAGGATTTTTTTCTGATAATTCACCTTGATATATAACATTACATTTTTTCTTTTAATGCTATATAATGAAGTAATGTTTGGTATTATTGTCTATAACTGTAAAGCTTTGTTGGCATTTTCGATAAAACTTTTACATGTATCGAGTGCTTGACTACTGCATATAAAATTGTATACGAAGTTGAGCCTAAATCATCCTGGTCTTTTCAGAAAATTTAAGAGAAAGTTTCATATTAGCAGATCTGTTGGATGTGATAATTAAAATCTATTTTTTCTCTTTCTCTTTCTCCTTTTCTCAGATCAAAAGTGTATTTGATTCAGATGTTTTCAGTTTGAGTTAACATGAAAGTTTTGCCTTATTTCTCAATTTCTGATCTCCTTCTTGAAATTGAACACACTATACTAAGTGCTAAAACCTGCTGAAATTGAAAACTAACGTTACTCTTCACAAGTTCATTCTTAACCCTGTGAATGAACTTCATCTTCTTGCACCAAAACCACCACTCACCAAGAATGAACCATTGCAAACATTTCTGTGTGTGGGTTGTCCAAAATACATGCTGTCTGCTCTCAAAGCACACCACTGTAATTGATATTGTGCACAAGTATTCTAACAGAACATAGATAACTATTAAATGATCAACTTTTTGAATTTGTATATTCATTGTAGTTGTTTACCTGCTAAATGTCCTATAGAAATTATGGCCTCAACTCGAATCCTATTTATAGGCTTAATATTTGCTGTGTCACTGTTCTGTAATTTATTAGAATGAATGAAAGTTTTTATTTTTCTGTTTGATAGATCCTAACCTTTAATATTACTTAGTGCATAAACAACCAGTTATTGTATAAAATCTTTCTCTCAAACCCTTGATCATTGAAAAAGTATTTTATTTATGAACATACATAAGTCTTTGTCTTACATAAATTTCATAATTTGCTGAGGGTTAGAGAGAAAGTAAGTTTTATAGATAGTAGAGGGAAGTGTTTTCTTGAATGCTCTTGCTAAATGCTTTTGTCTTGTGATTGTTTCAGCTAATGTTCATGATGTTACATGTAACAAAGGGTACGCCCTGGGAACCTGCAGACCAAGGAAAAGCCAGAATGCAAACCCAATGGGAACAAATTGATTATGGGCAACAATTCACAGCTACCAAGAAGTTCCTCACCACAGTACCCATTCTTTTGTGAGTAATTGTTTTAGTTTCTACTCAGAAGTAGCTGGATTTTTCTTTTTGTCCTCCACCTTTTAGTTATTTTTCTTCCCCCAGGGGGGATACTCTTTGCTTTCAACTTTTTTAAAAACTCAGAACATTTTTTTTTTTTTACTTTTGAATTGTTTTTTTTTTTTTTTTTTTTGCCTTTCATCTAATCAATTAAAATTGTTTTTAAAAAGTTCTCTTTTTCATTTTATTTGTTTTCTCTTCTCAAAAACCTTGTTTCATCAATCTGTGATATTGTGATACTTTTGATCTGCATTTTTTTTTTTCTTTTTTTTTTTAATACTTGAACATTAACAAATTTGACCTGTTTATTTTTGTTTTTGTTTTTTTTCAAGAATTGATATATTCATTGCTACCTTGGATTGTACAACAAAATAAGCCTTTTCTCTGCTCAGTGCTGCAAGGCAAGAACCGAGTCTAGCACATTGCTGTAGCTATTTATATTACTCTAAATAAAACTGTGGAATGGATGTGTCAGAGGCAATGTGCAGCATGCCATAAGCTGCACATAATTTTTTTAGAAACTGTCGACATAGGTTTCTTCAGTCGTTAAGCTGGTCTAGTTGCATCATGCATACAGGCTGCATCAATGGAGAAAGAGAAAATTTTAACATTTACTCCTTATGTCTTGGAAAAAAAACCGTTTTGGGGGGAGATAACCTACTTGGGGGGAGGTTTAGTGGGTGGTTCTATGTACAATGTAATTTTATGTTAAATTGATCTGTTTATTTGTGTCTGCTCCTTTTTTTTTTTTTTTTTTTTTTTTTTTTTTTTTTTTTGAAAAAAACTTGTAAATGGATAATTAAGACAGGCAACCATGTCTGTCAGTGAAAAAAAAGACCAAAATAAAAAAAAAATAACACAAGCATATGTTGATTTGAATTCTAAGAAAGCTTGATTTTTTTTTTTTTTTTTTTTTTTTTTTTTGTCCTGTACAAGATGTGGATCTTTTATATCTGCACCCTCCCATCCTTCCAACAAAATGTCTTTAAGAACTTTCATCTGTGAAACATCAGGACACAGTTTCATTCACTTTGAAAAATTGGGGGTGATCAAAATGATTTTGTTTCAATTCCTTTGAGGTTTACCGAGAAATCTGCATGCAGCATCTTCTTGAGCACTTGCTTCCTCTGTTAATCTAATGTTTGTCATTCCTGATCTAGATTTGAAGTTTTCAAATCACCCATTTCTTGCTGCAAATGTCACATTGTCCACTTCATATTTCGTTGCTGTGTAATATGATTTAGTTGACAACAAAAGAAATGAAACAAAGTGATCAGTTTCTGTATTTAAAACTGTCTATCAAAATAACTGGATGGTCATGACTAATATAACCAAAACCACGTTAATCAAAACCCAAGTTGGACAAAACCGCAATAATTTAGATGTTTGTAATTTCTTCAATGATTGCCTTTTACGAACATTGAACGAAATCCTCAGTCTCCCAAATTCTTTCTCCAGATAATCTGCCCACATTTACTTACATTTCCTCTTCTATTCATCTGCCCGTGTTTTCTTTTCCAGGTTCTTTCTGGCCAGTTTCTACACAAGATATGACTTCTCTCACTTCTGCATCAATGTCGCGGTTCTTGCTCTGAACCTTATTCCTAAACTTCCACAGCTTCATGGCGTTCGCTTATTTGGCATCAACAAGTATTAACATTTGCAATCCTACAAGTGACGCTGACAATGCTGATGAAGGACCTCAGACAATGACGACACGGGTGACCCAACCCACACCTACACTCTCCCCAGCACACTAACCGCCACCACCATCACCAATAACAAGCATCTTTTACTGCTCGGAATTATTCCAGTCACATCATGTATAATAACAAAAAAATTAATAAATTTAAAAAAACAACAACAATGAAACGGTAGCAGTGATGATGGAAGAACAATAGACAACTCTTCAAGTTAGTGGCATCTCTTCACTTGAATATAGAATCTAGAGGATTCAGAAGGTGGGAGATTTTGTTACTGTTTTGGCTTTGAGCCTTCCTTATCAGACATATTCAGAACCTAAACAGTGCCCGTCTTACAAGAATTTCTGAACTGCTGGATGATCAGTATATTACAGTTCCAAAACACCTGACAGCAGTCCTGTTTCTTCTGGTATTCTCTCTCTAATTTTGTTAATATCAATACCTGCTTGGAGCATTTCCTGGGTCCCTGCCATTCACCTCTTCAGAGGTGCGTCCACCCAATCCCACCCCCACCTCAATCTAAACACTAAAGCCAGTGAATGATATTTTCAAAAATTGTCAAATTATTGAGTTTTGGATTACAAATATTTCAAACTGTATTGTCTACACCTTTGAGAAGAGGCATCAACATTCCAACTTTTGCTCGGACAATTGAATCTCTTCTTCCTATCTTTGATGTTTTCAATACAACATCTTGGCCGATCCATTCTTCAGCCCTCGTCAGGTGTATGATTTGATTGTCCGAACAAAAGTTTGAATTTCAAACTATATTGTTGTTATCTTTGACTCTTAACACTGTCAGTATAGCTAGCTACCTACCTATTTACCTACCTAAAGGGGACAAAAAAAATAGCACTTATCTTTGTGTGTGTGTGTGTGTGTATATATATATATATATATGTATATATATATATATATATATATATGATTTTATGGCTCTGCTGATATGAGGAAGATTTTTTTCTTTTTTTTTTGTCTTCCTACCTTTCACCCAATATATATATATATATATATATATATATATATATATATATATATATATATATATATATATATAAAAACTGTCAATCTCATGTAAGAATATGTGTGCAGCTGAGTCAGAAGATATTTGCATGCATCTCTGGTTATTAATTGACAATTAGTTATTTCTCCTCAACATTGATAGTGAAAAAAATGGCTGCTGCTTGTAGACCTATTTAACCATGCTGTTGATACTTGGTCAAAAAAATGAAAAAAATAGTTTAAAGCTAGTTTCTAACTGTCCAAATTAGGAGAACCTTTTAATGTGAAAGCATTTTAAACTAGATATGAAAAATCTACCTTTTGATTTTTTTTTGCTTTATCTCGCTTATGAATTAACTAGCCTATTCTTTTAGATTCTTTGAATTTTACAACCATGAGAACTGTCTCCTTGAGCAATGGGTAACAAAGCTATTATAAAACCCCTGCATGTTTCTAAACTAGATAAATCATATTGAAAAGATAGAATAAAATAAAGGACATTTGTCAGTAGCATTATTTAAAACAGGCACAGATATCATTACTGGTTGGTACATTTTATCATGCTGTTAACATGTGTACATATTTCTTGTAAATAAAAATTGCACACAAATTTGTGTTCAAAGAAAAATCTGTATTATTCCTCAATATATTGAAAATGTTTATAACTTGATGTTTAACACTGCTATTGATAATTTGTAACTGTTTTTGTTGTATCTGATGTAATAATGAACAGTGTGATTGTGAATTATTCATTTATTTTTATTTCTCTGTCTCTAACAATGGACACTTCCACTTGAAGGGAACAATTATGCTGATTAAAATATTGTATACCGGCCATTTGAAACAATAGCAGTCATAGAGTATATCAAACTGGGGTGTTGTGGTAAAGCAATAAGATTACGTGAAACTAGTGGTAGGATAAAATATTTGATTTTGCATTGAAAGTAAGTTTGCTGAATTTCTAGGAAGGAAAGTTATTGAAAGCTCTATTCAAATAACTTGGTTAATGTAAACATCAGAGATACTTTGCTATAAGGAAAAAAAGTTTATGCTGTATCTACTCATTATATGGTGCAACACATTATTCATCTTAATGGTATCCATTGGTAAAAAAAAGTGATGCTTTGTTGTGAACCATTCTGCATTTCCAGCAGGTGTCTCTGGGTCACTAACATTTCACCCTGTATGTTTTGTCTGAGTGGGACAGTGATGACTAACCTACAGTTGAGTTCCAACCACAACTATCTTGAGCTGGTTTCAGCTGCCATGGTTATCTCCCTAGTGGCTTTCTTCAATTGTTTTGGTTTCTTGATTTTTTGCAAGAAATATTGCACTGATTTTGCTGCAGAATCTAATTCAATGGGGTATAATTCTGTGTACCCTACCATCCCTTAAAAATTACCAATTAAATACTGATACTTGGCTTTCTTCAATTGGTAAGAGATATCCTTCTTTTCCTTCGAGGGTACCGTTAGTTCAGGTACTAAGATGGTTTTTGTGCTCTTGTATAGCAGAACCATGTCTAGTCGGAGAAAGGTAACCAAGACCTCTTCTGGAAAGATGCCTCCCTTTCTGGTCCACTTGCATTCCTCTGTCAGAAGCTCTATGCAAAATGGATAGAGGGTTCATGGTAGTTGTTGTTCTTGTCCTTGGGGTCTTATCTCCTTTCATTTGGAAATTGATAGCCTCTAGTGATGATGTGTGGTGCTTGATGGCCTTATCATTCCAAGTATTGTTTGGACTATGAATCTCATTCCTTAGTTACCTTGGTTGTTTACACTAGATGGAGCAAAAGCAAATTTCTGAGATGAGGGATCAGTTATTATTGTACGTTGATCGATTGGAATTGTCAACCTTTCATCTGTTACCCTCCAGCCATCTTCAGGAGCCCATGTCATTCAGTGATAGCCTTAGAATTCCACACTTAACCATTTATTAAATCCACAGTGGTAGAATGTTCTCATTCTGCTGTCCATGTTAGAGGATACCTTGTATAAGTTAATCTATCCTAGTCATGCTGATTCTGCTCATTTTGCTGAATCAGAGTAAATAGATTCCATTACCTGACTCTGGCATTGAACCCCTGACAACCAGGTGAACTAACTTGTATCAGCTAATCCATTATCCCCTAGAAAATCAGCTGTTGTAATATTGGAGCCTCAGACCTTGTCTGTTTTTCTTTCTCCAATCAAAGGCCTCCATATGGTGTTCAATTCTATGCTAGGCCTACTGAGGTTATCAGAGCATATCCTGTGCTCCAATTCTTTCAATTACTTCATTCTCCAAAACTGCTATTTATTATTCTGACTTCATTCTATTGGGGTTGCTGATTCTCCTTTTCCCCTCCACACGTGATCAGCCACACCTAAATATTTCCTGAATGTCTCTCCATGAACTATGACCTTTTGATGTTCTTCCAACATTACCTTTAGATGGTGGCTGGTCTTGCCTTTGTATTCTTGGTCACAACTGCATTGAATTGTGTACACAGGTTTTGGTGGTGTTTTCATCTTGGCTCTGGTCAGGTATCTCCGAGAATGTAACCGAATACAGTAGGCACCTGAAGAAGGCCAGAGATCACAATGACCAAAAATATTGTGACTATAACAACCAAGATGAGGACAACAGTTCGAATAAATTAACGTGTAATAATAACCATTTCTTTCTAAGTCGTAGATTGTTTAAGAGTCGGTGAATTTATTCTCCCTGGATTTGAACTTGTTTATCCATCCTTTTTAGGATACTAACCATAGCATAGTATCCAACCTATTTCTACTCTCATAGAAATGGAAAAACACTGCTTTAATCCTTTTAGCCATTAATATTTACTTCTTTAAAGTTGAAGAGGATAAACTTATCTGTTGGCTTTTTTGTTTCATTATTCATATATGCCAATTGCCATTCATTTTCTGTAAACTATCACTGAATATATTGTCTACTAGCTGAGATACTTGGAGTTGCCCAGGGAAAAAATGTGAACATGTCAACCCTGGGAAGCAAATGATATTTCAGAGATTTCTAAAAGATGTTGGTCCGGCATTCACAGCCCCCACTTGAAACCTTGAAGATTAATTTTTCTGAAAACTGAATTTGTTGGATCACTTTTTGCATTGGTAGTTTGTATGTCAATGCAGACTACAAGGTTTAAATGATGCCTGTTTTATTATGTTTGGATTAGCGATAATGTTTTTACTCCAAGAAAACCTGCTTTATTGTCAGTTCAAGGTTAGATTCTTGAAAAGATTCTGCCAAAGAGGTATTGGCACTGATAGTAGAAATCCATGTCTATGATCACCTGTGATGAATGGAAAGTAAGGGTTCAGTTTAGCACCTACATTGTAAATAGAACCCCTTCTTATAAAACCTTCAGATATATATTTTCTCATAACTGATAGATTTCTGGAAAATTTGAACGTTTAATAAATTGGAAGCACATGGAACAGAAAGAAAGTAAAATTTTCTTCAACCGGTCTGAACTTGGTCCACAGACTGTATTTACCGCATTTCTAAACACTGGTGTGTTATTGCACTCACTGATTTCTTCAGCATTAAAATTAGTTTTCCTTATGTAAGCCGGTGGTTGATTAACCCTTAGACTCAATGAGCCTTTTCTGTCTTTCTCCCTTCTTGCTTTTGAGGTTAGAGGTCTGATTAACCATTAGGCTGAGTAGGCATTTTCTTCCTTTTGTCAAACTATTGAACTCTGACTTGATTTTGGTGTGTAACAACAATGATGGATGACAATGACTTGAAAGCATTGACGTCAAGAACAAAGAACAGTGTCACAGTGATGTATGCAAAAATTGATAACTAATTCACTCCCACATCTGGGGCCCAACTCGGGCTGACTCGTCTTGCAAGTCCCATTTACTTATTCTTTTATTTTTTTTCTCTTTTATCCTTAATCTCTCTTTCCTTTCGACCAAATGAGAGAGCCTTCTGGAAAACTTGGTTTCTGAACAAATTCAACATAAAGTGCTTTCTAACCTCACAGGCCATGTCTACTTTTCATCTCCTTCCCTTGGGGTTGGCAGCCCTTTTGCATTCCAGGAGGTTGAATCTCATCAAGTGGACAGTCATGGGCTGCGAAACAAAATGATCAAGTTACAGCATCAAATTCAACTTGCGCGGAATTGATTTCATTGAATGTACACTTGTTTAAACTTTTCTGGGGAGATTTATATTAGAAACCGTCAACCAAAACTGTACATAGTTTTGTTCAGTTTCCCAACTTAGTCTGGCTGGCTATCTATCTATGTGCACCTATGAAGCCACAGGGCTGAAATTTTCAACATTTACTCCTTATTCTGTCTGGAAAATTTTGGTTTTTGAAAATCACCCACCTAAATTTTTTTTTTTTTTTTTTTTTTTTAATGTTCAATTTACAATGTAAGTTTATGCTAAATTGATCCTCTAGTTTGTGTCAGTTTAGGAATTCAGACTTTTTTCATAACTGTCGAACAAAATGTGAGATCAACTTATCCATTAATCACCTTTTTTTTTTTTCTTTTTTTTTTCCCTAATTTTTAATTGATCACCCCACCCCCAAACATGACATGCTGTCAAAAGATGTTTGTCATGTGATGGTTTCCTATTGAGTGACTAAACAGACTATCAAGTTGGTAGAAAAATAATTGCAGTTTTTCAACATAACTTTAAAGCTGTATATATCAGCTTGGAATAAAAGTTACCAGTCGAAATAAGAACCTTTAGAATCTACACAGTTTTACAAATAAAATCGATTCCATTTATTCTGGAATCATAGAATCATGAGGAATTTTGAGCTGGTGGTGGTTGAAGACCTTCCTTTGCAAGAAGTGGTCAAATGTTTGGAAGAGTGGTGATAGATCAGAGAGAGAGAGGTCTGATGAGTATGCTGGATAAGCTAGTTTAGTATACTAGATCATTCAATTTTTGCTTTTCCAATTTGGTGCAAATATGGAATTGTTAAATAGTAAACATTTAGTTCCTCTGAAATCTTTCAAGTTGTTTTGTAGGGGTCCACCTCAATGATCATCAACAGCAGTAGCCTTTTATCGTCAGTTGTTGGACATAGATCTTCCCCAGGATTCGCCAGACTTCTGTCATGGGCATCGTGAAACCAATACTTTCTACACTTATCTAGTTAGTTTCACCATCTTATATTCTACTGGCCATAGTTTCACCTATGATCTCTGGGGGTCTATGTTGGGACTTGTGATGTCCATTGGTTGTGTGCCATTTTTTTGCAACATGACCAACTATTGCCATTTGAGTTTTTCAATGGATTCTGTCTCAGACTCCTATTTTTTTTCCCTGATATATTGTGCTGTCTTGTGATCTCTACTTGTAATGTTTAGCATGATTCTTTCATGTACTTGTTACATGGTTCTCAGTTTAAGGGCCAGTCTCTTGGGTAGGTTCCATGTTTCAGCTCCATAGGTGACTATCGGGATTGTGCATTGGTTGTATATCCCTCTTCTTTTTTTCTTTTTTTTTTCTTTTTTTTTTTCCAGGACTGATGGGATTTCCTTGTTCTTGAAGGTTGAACTTGCTCTACTGGAGGTTTCTCATCATAGTGTGATTCTTCTTTTAATTTCTTTCTTCTTTTGAGGATTTCATGGAGATTAGTTGTCCTAGGTAGATGTGATGGTATACCTTCTCCACCTCCACATTGTCGTCAATCACAGAAGGATGTCCACATCATCAAGGCTCTTGTCACCTCATACCAGGCCAAATATTTTGTTGATATTGCCTGCAATTTCTGCTGCTTACATACCATATTGAATTTATACTACGAAATTGCTCGAATTTGCTTTTTTCCATCTTTGTTTTGACAGCATCTAATGAATAATGGAAAATAATCGTTCGGCTCGAATGAACAGCAAATTTCACGCTTCAAAATTTCAAGTATAATACATATACGTATTTGCATAATAGGGCGGTAACTCTTATTAATAGTTACTGGTCATACCACCGTTTTCCGCTGTCCAAGGGAAGCAACTCCTTCATGTCAATCTAAGGGAAGCAACTTTTCACTGCGAATTTATTTACCCCCTGTCAACGAAGTTTACAAGAGGTATATATATCAGGTCGACTGTCTACACGATTACCCCGAAAATACAAAATGGATTCCCGTGAGATTTTGTGAAAGGATGGGAAAATTTCTTTCTTTATTGATTAAGATAGATTTTTCTGCTTGCTTCCCCCCCCCCTACATTCATGTATACACTCATAAATGTCCACACAATATTTCGTCAAGTTTACAGTGAATTTCTATGTTCAGTTAAGGGGTGAAAAATAAGTTACGGGAGAACTGATTAAATTTTGGAGCGAGTCTATGTACCATTTTCCTCCTATGTCTTACTTATTTCTAAAGCACGCAGTATTACCAGAATATCATGATTGTACTTGAAATATCTCTATAAGTTCAAAATGAATTTCTGTGACATATCGGAGAAGGATGGACAATTGGCAACGGAATAACAGAATAAATTTTGAGGCAGATTCTTCGACAATTATCTCCAATACGTTACAGTTATGTTAGAATCTGATGAAATCGCTATTTTTTTTTTTTTTTTTTTTTTTCCCATTCGCAAGATATCTCCAAAAGTTATAGATGAATTCCATTCAGATTTTGTGAAAGGGTGGAGTACAGGCTATAGAATAAGTGATTAAACTTTAGAGCGGGTCTATACAAAATCACTACCCCTGTGTCGTAGTTAAACGTCAAATTCTCATGATATCGCCAATGTTTCAGGTAGGTTATTGTTATTGTCATCTATGGAGCTGAAACATGAAACCTAACCAATAGACTGACCTGCAAACTGATAAGCATGCAATGTGCACATGAAAGAATTATGGTCAATCTCTCATGAAGAGATCACTAGACAGCACTTATCTGGGGGGAAAACAGGAGTCCGTGACATCATGAAATCCATTATTAACTCATGTGGCAAATAGGCTAGCCATGTTGCAAGAATAGCAGGCGACCGATGGACATCACGACTCACATCATGGATCCCAAGAGATCGCATGCGTAACAGAGGCCGGTAGAATACAAGATGGAGAGACAAACTAGACAAATTCAGAAAGTATTGGTTCTGTGACGCCCATCACATAGAGGTCTGGTGAATCCTGGGGAAGGTCTGTTTAACAACAGACGTTAAAAGACTGATGATGATGGTAACAATTTGGTCAACTAATTCTGACAATGCCGTTGATTGATGTATGCACTTGCTGAGTTAATTTTTTCTCCACTTTACACGATCAATGCCGACATATTTTATCTTCTGTTTCTTGATTGATCATTGGATTTGAATATTTTTCTTCCATCAATTTTCCCTCCCTGTTTTTTTTTTTTTTTTTTTTTTTTTTTTTTTTTTTGAGGTTGAGGTTGAATTTCCTCATTACTATTACTCTTCCTTACAATTCTACTATAACACAGTTGGTATTTTAAGTGGTTAGAAGTATAAAGATCTGTCTCCGGTTTCCGTTAAAACATGGTTTATAATTCAAAGCTGGAAAACGTGTTCATATGGAAATCCCCTATTTACAGCTTCGTTCACACGAAGTTGAACAAATACTTAGTTTATAAACATACATTTCGGGAATGGACAAAGCCGGGGATAGAAAAAATACACATTTTTTGAAGAAGAAGAATTATTATTATTTTTATTATCATTATTTTTATTATTATTATTATTATCATTTTTATTTTTATTTATTTATTCATTCATTCATTATCATCATCTTATATAATGGTTCACCAAATAAAAGGAGATACGTAAATAGACGAACATGATGTGTAGATTATAATCGTTTTTTTTCAGATATTTTGTAAAATACAAATACGACCATAAATAGCCGCTGAAGGATATGAAAGGTTTATGAGATTTAATCGAGATGGGGGCTGCCTCAATAAATACTTCTACAATTCATGTAAGATTATTTTCAGCTTCGATATAGTTTGTGTGCTTAAAGAGGAAAATTATTGTATCTACAGTCAGAAGTTTTAAAAATTTGGGGATTAGCCAGGTTCAGGAATTAAATAGTACTAGTTATTAATAGCAGAGGAGGATATAATTTATTGACTTCTGAGGATGAACAAATTTCTGAGGCTAGTTTAAGGATGAGATAACTCTCTATTGCAACGGTTGAGGGTTTCCTTGGCCAAGTTATTTTTTATACTTCACATCGATTTTTTTTAATGTTAGGTCGATTACCAGTACATTTTTCATTTCGGGTGATCAACAAATGATAGGTATCCATTCATCTTCTTCGTTTAGATATTTTCAGTTAAGCAGCACACTGTACAATAATTTAGCTATATTTGAAATAAATCATTAACTTAACCAATTGGTCTAATATTTTTGAGGTTGATATTTTCTATTTCCAATGCAGTATACCAATATAACAAAAAGATTTTAAAGATTTTCAAAAGAATGTCCGGATTTTTGTAACTTTTCTTTTTCAGTGGTTCTTTATGCTAAGTTTCGTAGGGAACATGACATCGTTTTTTGTTTTTTTTTAAATTAGTATTCAGATGTGAATCTATTTATATTGACTGCTTATCATTTTGGCCGTATGAATTATTTCTTCATTTATTATCTGACTATACAA
Source organism: Thysanoteuthis rhombus (assembly GCA_963457665.1). Taxonomy (NCBI): domain Eukaryota; kingdom Metazoa; phylum Mollusca; class Cephalopoda; order Oegopsida; family Thysanoteuthidae; genus Thysanoteuthis; species Thysanoteuthis major. Next base: position 36,865,185 of record OY735211.1, on the reverse strand, counting down.
TGTTCCGTTATCGTTTCCGGTTCGATTTCTATTTATTTCTAGGTTGATACGAGACAGGAATAAACATGTTCTACCCCCGTCAAAGGAGTAAGAAAGAAGGTGTATATGTATGTAGTTGCGTCTGTTCAATTGTCCACACGATATCTCCGAAAGTGCGGAACAAGAGTCAATAAAATGTTGTGGAAGGGTGGGTAACAGGGGAAGGGAGAGGTGATTGAATCTAGGGGCAGATCCAGGTATTTCATTGAGAAATGTTTTCTTTTTTTTTTTTCTATTACATTTATGAGTCTCCACGCAATATCTCCAAAAGTTTTCTATGATTTTCTATAAAATCCAGTGGAGGGGTGAGGAATAGGCTACGGAAGAATTGATTACAATTTGGAGCAGATCCATGCTCAAATACTCCCCCCCCCACGTCGTTTTGATACGTCCAAACCACATACCTCTATTTTTTTCTGTGGAAGCATGGACATTAAGCTATGGAAGAACTGGTTGAATTTTTTGACGGATCCATGCACAGTTACTCCCCCTGACAATAACGTTGGCTGAGGTATGCACTCTCCGAGTGCTTTCTAGTTATATCTAATGTTTTTATTCGCGCAAGACATGAATAGAAATTTAATGTCCATTTAAAATAAAGCGTCGAATATTAATAATTTTACTATCAAAATGCAGAGGTTATTCGTCGAACGGCGTATCGCCGACTTACACCATGCAGCCCATTCATAGACAACCTTTTCGGCGAAGTGATGTTTCGCCGAATTAGCTTTTCCTTTTCGCCGAATACTTTCTTGCACCATTTAGAGATTAAAAAATGTAAACGAAGAAAAAAAATACTGATTTTTCTTAAACATCCAAGTTTCAAATTTGAAGTACTGCGGATATCTCTGCCGTAACAAGTGAAATTTTCAATACATTTCAAGTTTTTTTTTTGTTTTAAATTCAGTCAATTAATCATTAAATTAACTAATTTTCTCCAAATAGAAAACCTTTTAGACAGAACAGTCTGATTTTTCCATTGATAAGAGAGACACATCCCCCGTAGAAGTTATTTGTTGTTGTTATTGACAAAAATGTGAAAACGCACTTTACGAAAAAACCTAATTAATCTATGCTTATATAACATACAGGAATGATGATAATTTTTTTCGACAGAAAGTGGGCACCTGATGAGAGAAGAAAACTTGCATATGAAAGTTTCATTTGCTAACTTCTCAAATAACATACTACGGTATGTTGGCTGCCGATAATATAAGTAAATAAAAAATTACTTCTTTTATACCTAACTATATTCAACTTAATACTTGATGAAAATGTGTTTTTTTCCTGCTTATTTAGACTGAAATTTAGGCTTTTTTCTTTCTAATAAATCCAAGAAAGAAAACAACATACTATTTCATTTTTTTCAACTTCACAGTGTCAATAGCTGTTGTTCTCTGATCATTCACAAAAATTCATTCTATCTTATGTGTTTTCATCATCCACTTTGCGTCCATCCTAGGTTGTGAAGATGTAAGATATAATTATTTTAAAGAAAATTCAGTGTTTTTTTTCTCTCTTCGTTTACATTTAACCTTTAAAAGTATTCGACGAAACGGCAGTCGGCGAAATATCACTTCGTCAAAAAGGTTGTCAACGAAAGAGTTGTCGGCTGGCTGTGTGTCGACGATACGGCGTTCGACGAAACGAACGAGCTCGCCAGAAAGTAACTATTTAGAGCAATGCTTTTATGTATACAATAAAAGTGGAAGGTACATCGATAAACGATATGAATAAAATCAAACCCCACCCTGGACTTTTTGCCAATGGATTTTCTTGAAAGAGGAGAAGAGTAATTATACTCAAGGACACATTAAAGGAAACATATCAAGTTTTATTGGTGCAAGATGACATGATTATCGTACACGTTATGAATTTGCATTCAACACAGTTTTTTTCCTTCTTTTTCACCAACATTATAATGAACCAATGTTAAGTGAGGACAAATTGTAATAATGGCTAATCTATGCAGATTTTTAGGTGACACACGAACTTGGAAAAAAAAAATTCCTTTTTATTATCCTAGTTTAGGAAGTATATTTTGAATTTTATTAAACCCGATTTCATAAATATATTAGACAAAACAGCTCACTTATCTATATGCATTTATCTAAAACTAAAGTACATTTAAGTGACACTGCGATAACAGGATTATTAAAAAAAAAATTATAATTTCAACTTACTGCACTAAAAAGGTGCACTATCACTGACCTACTGTGATACAATTTGTTCTCACCTACCATGTGGCTTGTTACTAATGATCTCAACAGTTACTTACCAGTATGCATGAAGGTTAGGTGTAATGGCCATGAGGTGAAGGAACGGTTAACAAGTGATTATTGAAGCATTTAATCATAGCCTCTTTCTCTAGCTATCATTCAATTCCACTTTTCTTGCTGTGGTTGCATTTCTAGTCGCTGTCTAAAAACGTGATCATTCAATCAGATGTCTACTTTTGACTTGCTAGAGAACACATCAACTGCAGGACGTGTGCACTTGAGTGTACTTTGCTTTGAGCTTGATTGGGTGATCACAGGCAGCGCCATGTCTGCTTATTTTTTTCTATCACCTATAATTTTCAGTCGACCCCCCCCCCCTGCTTTTCAAAACTGACTGGACTTCAAGTTTAAGACTGACTTCATGGATTATTTCATAGTATTTGATTTTATTTTTTTATCTCATTGACATTACAATGAAATGATGTTTAATGACACAATGTTAAGTGAGGACCCACTGCACTGTTAAAATAGACTAATCCTTATACTAATGATGGTAGTCTGGCTAGACTTTTTTTCTAAATGAGAAAGTACTTTCATATTCAAGTACATTGTACTTTATACAATAAATGGTAGCTACATACATGTTAAGATATCGTACTTCATTCTCATTTCATACCTACAACTTAACATTGGTGAATATGAGGATCGTTATTGATTTTCTAATTCACCCAATCAAAGTAATTCATTTAATTAGGTTAAGGGGAATAATATCCGAACTTGAAGCCGATGATGGTCATGATATAAATGATGATCAAGAAATAGGGAAGGAACCAAGGGCAGGATACAGAGAGTCCTTGTAAATGGTGCTACATCTAATTGGGGATGTGAAGGATATGGTGTTCCACAGGGGTCAGAGCATGAACCAGTATGATTTTTATTATTCATTATCTAATAAAGATCTACTGGAAGAGAAAATTCGATAAATTGTAAAATTTTTGTAGATGATACAAAACTGTACCATCCAATGTTATTGCTAAGTGACCAAAAGTTCAGGAGGACCAAAATAGTTTGACATCATGGTCAAGAGAATGGTTATTAGCTTTTAATGAAAATAAATGTAAGGTGCTACATATAGAAAATAGTAACCCATGTTATGATTACTGTATGGATGGAAATATACTTGATACTGTAAATGATGGAAAGGATCTTGGTATCATACTATCATTTTCCAGGTATAGTGCCAGTTCTATAGCTAAAATAAACAGAGTATTAAGACTGATTAAGTATACTTTCGCTTATATAGGCAAAGAATTATTCCTTGTATTATATAAGATTTATGTCCGCCTGCACATTGAATACTGTGTACAAGCCAGGTTACCATACTTGGAGAAAGTTGCTCATCTCTGGAAGATTTCCATTTAAGTAAGTACCAGAGCTGAAAAGTACGAGTTATAAGGATGGTTAAAGGAGTTAGGATTGACATTGTTAGAAAACAGGAGGGATCAGGGAGTCTCAATAGAAATATCTTAGACAATGCATGGTATAGAATGAGTAGATCCTAATGTACTTTTTCATCAAAAGGGAGTACAAAGACTGAATAGAAGTAGATTGAATACTGGAAAATTATTTTTTAGCAATAGAGTGGTGGGATTATGGAATAGATTACTGCGATCGACAAATATAAAAAAGTTTGAAATAATGTTTATTACACCCCTGCTAATGTTTAAGGACTGAGATATTGCATAAATATGATTATTTGATAAGTGCTTTTGAAAGCAAATTGTGTAATTTTCTTTCATACTAACAATAAATGTTAAATAATATCTTCTTGCGGAAACGGATTGTTTTTTATGGTTTTGTTTGAAGAGATATAGAGTTTTTATTTTTTTTGCTTCATCAATATTTACAGGGAAAAAAAAATGGCCAAGATTAAATTTTCCTTAGTTTTTAATTTTTTTTTCCAAAACCCTTTCAAGGCTAATCTATTAAGGAGCTTAAAGGCCAAATTTTCTAAAAGGATATCAGAAAGCCAAAGATGTGTTGATTTCCATCTAACGATTAAAGGAAACCATTTTTTTTATTGTATAGATTTTTTTCCATATTTTGAAGAACCAAAATCATGATTTGTCCCAATAGACCCTTGTTTTTCATGTTTGTTTTCTTGTGATACATTCATCCCAGTAGACTTCTAAAAAAGACATGTATATACCAGTAACCATAGAAATTTACCGGGTATATAGGTGGCAAGAGTCTCGAAAAGGCTAAGAGAATTTCTTCCAATTCATTCTTACAAATGTATGGATCCATTAGCAACTTTGATAGAATACGTTGATATCAACAGATGAATATCATAAAACAAACAAATGCAGAATACAAATCAAGTTGAAGATAAGAGTCTCTTTATTGCATTGAATTCAATAACAATGTCAAAAGTGGCTGTAAAAAAGAAATAACAATAAAAAAGCTTTGATGTACAAAATAGATGCAAAAGCTCTGGGTAGAAATGAAAAAAAGCAGACATTGTGTTGTTTGTGGAAGCATTACAGCCCTTAAGTGCAAGCATTAAAGCTTTTAAAAAGGCACATGTTAAGCATACTTTCCTCTTGAAAATGTTAAAGGTATATACATAATTACATTTATCTTATAATAAAAAAAAATCGATGAGTTTAAAAAAAGAATTAACAATTGACATTAAAAAATATTTTCAATGAAGATACTCAGTACTTTTTAATATTGACAGAATCTATATTAATTCCCTTTTAATTTAAAAATAAGCATAGTTTATTCTGACACTATTCCAAAGATGAGGATGATTTCCGAAAATTATCTTTATTGCAAAAATAAACAAGATTTTTCTTCACTGAATTCAGTCGGATACTAGTAGCATTTGAAAATGATAGGTCCTGTGTTCAGCCATTATTTTGTATGTATATATGCTGTGGTTTTCAGTTAGATGGGAGATCAAGGAATAGCCAGGACCAATGTATGTAATAATATTCACCTTTCTAAGCAAATCCTTTTAAAAAAATGACTGTTTATAGGGAGCAAAATTTGTGGTTCCGATGCATTTTGCTGAAGTGGAATCCACCAATCATATATATATATATATATATATGTTATTACTTATAATAGTAACATTAGAAATTATTTATCACACTAGGTTATTACAGATTTTAAAGCTTTTATATCTACTTTTAGGAGACAACAATATTCTGGCATCAATTGACAACAATGAGATAGCTTACTGCAATAGTGACAAAAGTTCTATTCAGAATGTTGCAAAATATTTCAGAAAAATTGAATCAAAGAGACAAAAATAAGGGGACCAAATTCGGTTTAAAAGTAATAAAATATATAAGTAATGGTTATTGGTTAGTAAAGATTTGCAAAGCTACAATGACCTTTTTCTTTTTCTTTTCTCAACTCAGAGGAAGGACTGATGTCTCTATCAGATGAATCAAGTTAACACTTTCTATGTTGCTTGTTTTTGTTTTTTTTCTGTAATACTCTCTATTGTGCTACCTGTTTCTTTGAGACCACCAAGGAGACCAGAAACAGGGTCATATAATTACATAAGGGAAGTATAGGAGGTGGAGTGATGCTAGAAAAATAAAGATCTTCATCTTTAGCAGTTGTGATATGGAAATTTATCCATAATGATCTTCATAAAAAGTGCTGAAAGTGCTAATATATCCCGGGAGGAGGAGAAATGCTGATGTGGTTAATTCCTTTCTTTGGTTTACAAATAATCAACACCTGAGGAAACAGTTTCTTCTTGAAGCATTCAGGTGTGGATCCAGCTGGCTGGACCCTACTGCTAAGATAAAGCACGATTAAAAAAACTCTTTTGAATATCTAGACAAAAAATTTTTATAAATAAAAAAACCTACATAACCCCAAGTAATTAATCATAAGTTAATCTTATAAACAAAACTGTATTATTTTATTTTTCATCTGATATGAGTGAGTAAGAAGTCTTATTCAGTCTCATGCTTCAAAATTTTTTTTACTCATTGGTTTTGTGGAAATTTCTTTGATTATTTTTTTTTTTACTTCATTCTTTTGTCAATGTTATTGCTAAAAAGCTACGACTAGAAAAAAAATTACTCTCTTGCTTTTGATGCTCAAAATTCATTTTCTTTTGATGGCTTTGAGAGGATTGTATGGAGAAGAAAAGAATAGACAGATATAAGTTTAGTTTCTCAAAAATTAGAAATGGGATCCAACTTTCCAAGGTATTTATTTTGAGAAAAGATTTCTGTCGAATTCTTTAAAAGCTAGTCACTTGAGAAATCCGTGTCCTTTAATCTAAATCTTTTTCAATTCAGCTTTGAATTAGGAAGCATGTCTGCATACAGAAAAAAAAGCAATACACTGAATATAAATTTTTAGAAACATAGCTCAGATTTTAAATCTTTTCAATTTAGTCCATCCCCATCCATCCATTAAAAACAAAATTTTTTGATTTAGAGGGTTTAGAAAAAGATGAAAAACCAGAAAATCTTTGCAGAAAAAAAACCCCCAAAAACAAAACATTATTTTTTAAAAGTAGATCTTAATTACTTATTAATTTTTTACAAGTATTTTCTTTCATCTTAATTCTAGTTGCTTTTTATTGCAACTCCCTCAGGCAGTCAATCTTTGGCAGTGAGTAAACAGCGCAGATTAGAAAATAAACTCATTGCTATGGATTGACAGCCTGAGCAAAGTTGTGACAAAAACAACTGAAAAATTAAGATGAAAGAAAATAAGTAAAAAAATTCAATAGTAATGGTTGATAATGCTTCATCTAATGAAATAAAGATAAAATTTTAATTCGTTGTTGGCATTGAAATGAGTAAAATAAATTTATATTTAAAAAAACTGGAAATTGATTAGTTTCAAAAATTGGAAGATATATCACATGAATATTATGAATTTTACAAATTCAAGGGCTCTTGGCTCAATTTCAAAATTTTATGAATAGTAACAAGCCTTATCAACTCGGTCAGTTGATTGATTCACAAATATTACTATCACATTTTGATATCGCAATTATGAAGTGACTTTTACAATTAGACAGACCAGAATTGCCAGATTTGGTCATAAGGGGAGAATTCAAACTTTATCTCTGAGTCTTACCAACACATGCATTGGAATTGTGTTGAATTTAGAAATCTAGGGAGTCTGAAGGCAGAAGTCCAATGCTGTCCTAAGGAGACTGATATTGAACTTCTGCCTGCCAGATTTGCAAGATTTCAAAATTCAACGCTATTCCAATGCTTAAGTTGGGTAGATCTTGGATAATAAAGTTCTTATTATCTCTCCTTATGACCAAATCTGGCAACCTGGAGATTTGCAGAAGAGGCCTATCTTTGGTTTGGAATTAAAGTTTCTTATATTGTAAGTGCATAGCAATAAACCCAGCTATTTAGCACTTATAAACAATAGGATATCAGGACTCTCCATTCACCAGTAATTTCTGCATGCAACTGTGGCTTAGAATTGAAATACATCAAACCTTCAATTAAACAACAAAAAGTTTCACTCCTACCAGTGAGTAATCAAGTTGATAAAAATCAGGAAGAGGATACCAAAATAGAGTATATAAATGAATAAAAAGAAATAGTATCTTGGCCGGGCTTGTAAACAATATATTATAAGACAATACAATATTAAAATGGTATAAAAATTGAATTAAAGTCATAGCATGATTTTTTATCATGATTGTAAAAAATACCTGAACCAAATGATGATTCAATTAATTTTTTTTTAATCTTGAAGAGAAGCAACAAAAAAACCTTGCAAATTGAATTATAAACAGATAAATATATATATATTCATGAAAAGAAAAAATAACATTACAGCACATTATTTTTTCCAGATCAAAATTCTTGTCTCAATCCTTTGACACTAAATTCCTATGTAAAATCATAGGTATCAAATTGAAGGGCTATGTGTCAAATAGAGAGGTCAGGAAGAAATCAACAGTCTCCTATATCAACAACCATTTACAGACTGTGCGATCTCTGGTTTGGGCATGTTTTGAGGGTCCCTACAAGATCTGCAAATCAAGCCATCAAATAGATGCCAATAGGCCAATGAAAGAGGATGGCCCAAACTGAGCAGGCAAGAGACAGTGGAAAGGAACCTCCAAATAGTGAAGAGAAGCTGGAATGGTACCACCAGACTAGCTTAGACTGGTACCCAGAGCACCTTGACTGCCTAATGTGTTGCATGATATGAGAGCAACTGAGTCAGGACTCTGATGAGACTTGAACTTATAAAAGTTATCTTGTGTAGTGCAACATTAAATGTATTGATTCTAGTGGCCATATTGATTAATTATACACTTTTGATGTTTATACATGAGAATTCAATAAATATTGCCCAATGTTATCAATCATAAACATCAAAGTTAAATCAAGTATCAAAAGTTGTAAAGAGTTATATTCAAAATAATACATGAAATGAACACCACAAATGTCTTCCATTGGAAAACATTTCAAGATTATATGTTTAAAGAAAAGAAATAAAGTTATTTTAAAAGAATAACAAAATACAATAGTGTGAAGGTAATGAATTGACTACTATTAATCAAAAGTATTTTATCAAATTTCTCTGTTTCAGAATCATTTCTTCATCACTAAACTAAAGATAGGTTGGTTTATACTGTCCTAAGGATTATTCAAACAATGACTATAAGAATCAAAGATCAGGAGGTTTTCTCATACTCAATATTATTATTTTCTCCTATTTTTTTCCTCTTCTAAAACAAAAAAAATTCTTTGTTGTGAATAATTAGGTGCCTCTGCTATATTAGCTGAACAACGAATATTATTGGTTTGAAAAGATCAACCAACCATCAGTGAACTGTGCAATGAAATCAATTTTGAGTGGATAAAAACAAAAATGAAGAAATCAATTGAAAATTTGTAAAACTGAAAAAACAAAATCACAAAATAAAAAAGCACACTGATACAAGCAATATTTTTGCAATAGTTAGCAAAAGCATATAAAAGCAGCATCTATTATTACTAAGTATAAGTATCTTATGATTGCTAGAATCTACATAATATTATGTCATTGCACTTGTTAGTTCATGATTTAGAGTCAACTAATTAAAAAAACACTAGACTTAGCAGTAAAATTACAGATTAAAAGTCCCCAACTCAGAATTTTATCAACGGACAAATCCTGTTATCAAGCAGAGATTTGTTATATTCCTTCTATGTACCTCCCAAGTAACAAACGAATAATAGTGGATTCCAAAAGCATTCAAAAACTTTTGTTTCAATAGATGTCTGGACTGTTGAATATTCCAGAGTATTTCAGAAATAAACTGATCACTGAGGGTCTGGAAATTTCTGTGGTCCATCATGAGTTTGATGTGAGAAAAGAGCAACCAGATTAGAAAGGTTCAAACTGTATGTTTTGAAATACAGTCATACTTCAGATTACATCTGATCACAGATACATCCCCTTAAGAGCATATAGCCCATTAACTGTGGATGACAGGAATTTCAGTCATTGCAGTTTTATGGCTCAACTGCGAATGACGAAAATTTCCATCATGTTATTGTTAGCTTGCTGAAGAGAATGCAGGATATATGTCATGTTTGTTTCAAGTTCTCCAAACAAGATGAGTGGAGAGGAGAAGGTAAAAAAAGCAGACACATTGCTGGGTTGAGATAATGACTTAGTGAAAGGGATATAAAGGATGAAAATTGTTCCTTTCTCATTGGAAAGGTGAGGAAGATGTATGTACAATATAGGGGTTTAGGTAAATATATATGTCATGGTATTTTATGTCGTGTGGTATGTATATTTCACTTCACCCTATGATGATCAACTTGCGTCGATTCAACAAGAACGTTACTCAGACGCAAGTATGGATATATGTCACTGAGTTAGTTGCCTGTGAGGGGCTGAAGTTGAAGAATAAATTTAATAAAATTGGTTAGTGGTTAAAGAGAAGTTAGTCTGTATAATGTAGCTTTAAGCTAATGATTTTTAGAAAAGATTTTGGTTAATGACAATTTGAAACAGTCTTAATTGTTAGCTTATTTGGAAATCAGCAAAAGCTTTGAATGAAAACTTCTGAAAATTTTTGTTTGAATTTCTAAGATGAAAAATTATCATTATTATAGACTAATTTACTTGGACTAATGCCCTCATCATAGTTGTTAAGGTCACAATATTCTGTCTTTTATATAGTCTTTTATATCTTCCAGCTATCTTCAGGTGCCTGACACATAGTAACCATCTGGTAATTTTTGACTATTGGATATAATAGAAGGTTTGGTTTGAAATTCCAAGAACATTAGTAACTACAATAGACACATGCAGAAGGTTGGAGGGTACCATAGCTGAAATGATGTGACTATCACAACCAAGATAAAGACACAGATTTGAGTAAATCAGTGCATAATCCCGAAGATTTCCTTTTCAGTTCATGGAAACCGAGTATAATTAATCTCATTCAAAACAATATTTACAAGATCTTTGAATATCTTAACAATGAGATCAAGTATTAGATTTACTTTTGCTATCTAAATCTAGCATAAAAGCAATTAGAAGACAAATAAAAACACATGCAAAACAAAATATATTGTATCAAAACAATTTTTTAAAAGAATGAAACAAAAAGTATTTTCAGATTAGCTTTACTTATTTGAAAACTTTTTGAAAGCTTCTTTTTTTTACTATGAATTTGCAAAGAGCAAATTAATCAGCTTTTCAAATAGTTGGTTTTTACACTGACCCATTCCAAATATTTTATCAATGAAACACACAAAAGAATAAAACAGAAAAAAAAAATGGTTTCATCCAGTAACAGCAATCACAATTCATTCTTCACAAACACAACAAAAAGAGCATCATTAAATATCAAAAAATAAATAATCTTATTATCATTCATCATATATTGTCCTTATCAGTTTTTCTGTTGCTGTAAATTTATAACTGAATGCTGTTGGGTCAGCCTTGATTATATCAGCTAAATCAAAGTTCAAACTGTGGGGAAAATTACTTTTCTCTTCATATCCTCAAAAAAGATACAATACAACTTTGATGAGATTTTTTTTCCAGCTTCACCTGTTCCTAACAAAATCAAAACACCAAAGCTATGAACACTGAACTATCTTCTTGGTTTCTGCCTTTAAAATGTCTATAAGAAATATAAACAGATCAAGCAAGATTTAAGATTTAGCAACAATATTCATATAAGTAGGAAATGTTTGAAAAGCAACAAATAACTCTACTCTTTGCAAGTAAAAGAAAACCTACCATCTCATTAAATTGTGTGCAACAACCAGAGTGCATTATATTAGCTACATAGATCTGATAACTTTTTTTGATAGCTTCATGATAAAATTACAGCACCAAGGCAGGGTTGGTATTTGAGGTTGAATAAAACACTTTCCAAAGAAATGGAAAATTGACACAAATTTGATATCAAATAATCAATATATCACATCAATTAATCATATAGTATTGATTGATCATGCTAGAAATATAATAATTTAATGTTGTTTCTATATCTGAAAAGCATTACTACATACAACAAAAGCATTGAAATAATGCTAAACCACAGTTCTTCGCAAGTAGACATTAACATTATAGTAACAGTGATATTGACAGCATGAAAACATGAATATAACATGATTATATTGGACTTAAACAATAAAAGTGTTTTTCAAGATGAGTAAAAATCGAAAGAAAAAAAACCCATTGAGTACTCATTGTAAACTGTAAAAATTAGTAAGAAAATAAGAATATCATTTTTTAAGCTAAAATTAAACAGAAACAAACTACTTCAAATGAATAATAATTTCATTAAAGTTAGTAATCTTAGAAGGTTTTTGTTGTACAGACAGAGATTAGTTCTTCAAGTTGGTTATAATGAGTTCTTTGTAGCTGCCAGTAATTCTGGCTGATAGGGAATGAAACTATAGATTTGAAACAGATGGACAAGTTATATAAATATAAACAGAAAATACCCACCTTGAAGAGTACTCATCCTAGAAATAAAAATCACAGATATTTGGGCCCCTCAAAATGGCCATAAAGTGAGAAGGGACAGATTAATTCATCAAGGACAATGGAGAATTGGTTTAGTTCAGACAACATGTCCCTCGGGGTTAAATTCAAAAAGAGGGTACCAGAAGAAGCGCACAGTAACCGACAGAGCCTCAACCAATGTTATCTTGAGAATGTCCTGCACTTCTGCAATTTCCAGCATTGCAGGAAGTTCTCGATTCTTGGCGCTAATTTGCCGCAGGTAGAGTTTGGGTCCAGTGAATGCCAAATTTTCTCCTAACAGGCCTACAAACTCGATCTCATCTCCATCCCGAAGTGTAAGCAGCTGTTCTGTAAAACGGTAATCCGCGAGTAAAGTGCAGGGAGAGTAATCATCTTCTAAGTGAACCTCTAATTGGAAGCTATAGGAGTCGTATCGTCTCAAATGACATAGACGGCCAATTGACACCATCAATTTGCAGTGCTGCAATGCAAGTGTATCATGCATACTCTCATCGGAGCAATTGTAGTAATCTCCGTAGGAGCACCGCACCTGGTTTGCTAAAAAGGCTGGAAGGCTTTCAATGAATTTTTCAACCGAGTTTTCAATTTTCGTAATCTTGATATTGGTGACTGTTCCAGACCATGCCACTTTGATTCCTTTCATGTGAGCACACCTCGTTGCTGTCAGGGCTTCCGTTGTTTCGTTATCCTTCACCACACAGTTGTCATAGTAACTTGACCAATGAAGTTCACTCTGAGTTTCATCGTGTACTGCTGGAATGCGAATAAAAAACAACGGGATGACAGCCAAAACACAGAACATGAAGATAATAATCCGTTTCAGAAATCGATACTTCGAATCTAATTCGTCACCAAGAATCTTCCGGCTCTGTGTCAGTGCTAGAGGGATGCCCAACAAGGCAATAGTGGTGAGAATTTTCCCAAACATAGCCGACTGCACCAACTTAACGACAAAATATATGATTGAAAGGCCAATAGTGAAGACTGATAGAGGTACAAGCAGTGGAAGCATCAGGTAGCCAATTGTAGCCCTCAGCATTGTCTTCCAGGTTGTGTAGCTGAAGAGTACGGTCATGAAGTTCCACCAGAAGTAGCAGACAAGATGTGGGATAAGAATGCGATAGACACCCTTCCAAGATTTTTGCCTAGCCATGAAAAGAAAGAGCAAAGGCAGTAGAAGGAATGACAGAGAAGGCAATCCAAAGTTCACTCTCAGTCCAAATCCCAAATTAAGAACAAACAATGGAGAAGATATCAGCTTGAGGATATGAATAATAACAGGAATGTGAGGAAAACCGTCCAAAATGATGGGTAGTGATGCCAGCATATTGGAACCAACGGTCAGCAGGATTAAGTGGTCATGGCTGTCGCTGAGGGCAATGAAGCAGCTTACTGCAAATATCAAAGCAATGACGCACACCTCCGAGCAAGGGATATAAGACTTGTTGGAGAGAGAGAAGCTGATGACTGACGCTATGACGGAGGAGAAAAACACAATGTAAGGAGTCATGGAGTTCCAGCAGAATTGAGATTCCACAGATTCGACATCGACACCAATGTCAAAATTCTTCAGAGCTGATGTTAGTATGGAGGTGTCCGATAGCTTCTGGCGTCCATAAAACATCTGAAGGGTGGAGATCACCATGGCAGCAAAGGAGAGGTAGAAAAAGAAGAGAGGGACGAAAAAGAATACCAGGCTTGGGGTGATGAAGCCATAGAGAAAGAGCAGGAGCATGATGTAGATTTGATTGGTAGGGATAAGGGAGATGAGCCAACTGGTGCCCTTATTGGAGGCAATCTCAAGCATCTGTTGTCCAATCACTTTTCCTGTAGTGACAGGGTGTTTGAGAATCTGAAATAAGATATGCAGCTATAAACAAGAATATAAACAAACGGTAGAGGGCAAAACATACTGGACGGAAAAAAAAGTTTTTGGCCATTTAGGGGGTGGGGCTGAAAAGAGGGCTTTTATATGCTGTCAAATATAATAATTAAAAATTATTTTCATTAATAATATGCAGAAAAAAGTTTACATTCTTTATGATTACTTGGCATGTTTTTTGCCTTCTGGCTTCAATTCACATACACCTGTTTAAAATGATACCTACTTGACTGAATATCCGCCATAATGGGCGGGAAGATTTACTCGAAAAAAAAAAAAAAATTCCAATTAGAAAGATAGATGGAAATCAGATAGTGTGTAAGCCAATTCGTATTTAAAGAGTGATATTAGTGATTTTTAGAGTTTTTTCTAATGATCTCGGAAAAATATAAAAAGTATATACAAATCAGTGAAAATTCATTTGGGTGAACATATGTAGTTGAATTATGAAAAATGTTTCTTCTGCAGAATGAATTGCCTTGACTGAATCTGATCTTCATATCTAAGAGAAATGTTTCATTTTTGAAGAAAAGAAACTTTTATTAGTGAAGCAAGTGAATTGACTCTAAAACGGGTGATCAATTCACAATGTACATACAATGTAAAACTACACCCTGTGTTCAATTTAGAGTATAAATACTACATGAAAAAAATATTTCTTCATAATTTTTCATATGTCTTTGCTCAAATGAATCTTAACCTTCGTAAATCACACATTTCTTCTAGCTTTTTTTTTTCAAATTTAAAAAAGAATACATTAAAAGTGAGCAGATTAAAAACATTTTAATGCCAGTAATGATTTTTGCAATTCGTTAGTATTCGATTTGATTAGTTTTTAAAAAGTGGAATCTGCAACCTAAAAGCTTTTTGATATGATCTTGTAAAACTGTTACAAGTTTTTCTGAATTATTTTCCTGCAATAAATATCAGAATATCGGACCTAATGGAAAAAAATGTAAATTCTACTGTGGGTCATTTGGAATATCTATATATATTTTCATGAAAGTGAAATATCATCAATAAAAATTCTTCAGAAAAAAGATGAAATGAAACAAACAGAAAATAAACAAACGCTGAATCTTTATTTCAAAGTTTGATCTTCTCCACTGCTTGTCCATTGCTAATGCAACAATCTCCGCCATCATTGATATCAGAAAAATAAGCTGTCACTTGATGCCACACTTGAGAGACGCTTCTTGAAGTAAGGGACCAGTTTAGCATGAATTTTCATTGTAAAGTGAAAAGCAAAAAACAAACAAACCAAGTGGGGGTGACTTTCAAAAACTAATTAGTTAAATACTTGCCATGGGGGGATGTTGGTATACACAGAAAATTTCATGGGTTTATGATGTGTGGTTTTTGCAGTAGGCTGTCACATACAGTTGTATGGATGGATGGACATTAGGTGAATAAATATATAAAATGGACATTCTTGGTAATTGTGTAACTACCAATGGGACAATTTTCAATTTTTATGTATAAAAAAAACAAACCTTTTTAAAGAGACTTGATCTTTTGTATGCTTCTGTCTGTTCAGCAGCTTCCTCTTCTGTAAGATTAATTTTCCCCTGAACTCTTTTTGATACAGTTTTAACGAAAGCATCTTCAGAAATCGCATCACCGATTTTCTTGCCTATCAAAAAGAAATATACCAATCATGTCATTGGGTATGTCAAGCTGTGAACTTTGTGTATAAGTAACAATTAGTTGTTAGCTTCAAATATTTGTCAACATTAATCAGGTAAAGTGAAAAACAAAATTTCTTCATAGCAGAAATAATAGAAAAAAAGATGTATGGTACTTAAAGGATAATCATCATCATCATCATCATCATCATCACCACCACCACCACCTCCATCATCAGTCTTTTAACGTCTGTCGTCAGACATAGACCTTCCCAGGATTCGCCACAATTCTCTATCATGGGCATCGTGGAGCCAGTATTTCCTGGATCTGTCTAATTCAACTGTCCATCTTGTGTTCTGTCGGCCTCGGTTTCTTATGTGATCTCTGGGGATCCATGTTGTGAGACATGATGTCCATCGGTTGTCTTTCATTCTTGCAACATGGCCTGCCCATTGCCATTTGAGTTTTTTGATAGTTTCTATGATGTCACGGACACCCATTTTCTTCCTTATATACTGTACTGTCTTGTTGTCTCTCCATGTAAGTTTGAGCATGATTCTCTCATGTGCCCATTGCATACTTCTCAGCTTGCAGGTTTGTCTCTTGGTTAGGTTCCATGTTTTGACTCCATAAGTGACTATCGGGAGAATGCATTGGTTGTATACTTTTCTTTTTAGGATTAGATATGTTGTTTTAACTTTTTTTTTCAAATTAAGAAAATGTATATTTTCAATTTGATAAAAATATGAATAATTTCTATATCAAAACCTAAAAAAATTATGCAGATAAAATAGTTAGCCAGCCATAAACAGATTTAGCCAGCCGTTGTGAGTGTAAATAGATTTCAAGAGTTTGGTCAGTAATCTAAATACACCTAAGAATGTTTTGTAGCCTCATCAGTAGAGTGTCTGACTGCCTTTGAGTAGGTCACACATTCAAATTTGTACCAGGAGTGTGTCTGTCTGTCGCCAAGCAGGTCATGTATTCAAACCTGAGTATGAGCACTACCAATTTTGATATCGCTGTGCATTATGTACACATACAGGCTTGATTAGAGACAAACTAATATGTATATAAGGATATATTGAATATAAGATGTTGAATAGAAATATAATCTAACTAATGTGATCTATAAAGCTACAGTAAACACCATCGAAAATCTAATGAGTCAAACTTCCAAGTAGGAGCTGCATTTACCAGCTTCAAGATCAGATTCAATAACCACAAAAACTCCTCCCAAAATAAAGAATACAGTACTTCGTTGTCAAAATATATCTAGAAGCTGAGGGATGAAAAAAATTGCACCATTAATTAAATGAAAACTCATAAAAAAATATACTGGTTCTCAGGAATACAGCGAAAAAGTGCTGTCTATGTCTTGGAGAGAAACTTTACATCATTGATTTTCCCAGCAAAAACCTGTTTCTGAACAAAAAATGAATTACTTAAACACAGAAGAGAATTTTTTTTATCAAAATATGTAGATATTAAGACTTCAAGCATCAACAACTAAAAAATAAACAAAATATTGTGAGTTATGTTTGAACTTGATATTTTGTATTTCATTCATTATAAATATTTGTAAATATCTAACCTTAAAGTAATAAACTTAACTATAAACAATATTAGAAATAACCAGTATTTTCCTGATAATCTTGTTATAACAAAGCCAAAAAAATATTTTCAAATTAAAATCCTGAATGCCAAAAAAATTAAACAAGTAAAAGCAGAGTATATATATAAGATCATCTATTGATTTTGTTTAGAACTCATTTGAAAATCACAGAGAGGTGTGAACCAAATTAGTAATGAGGATTCCATAAGGGATAGATCAGCACTCAGCAAGCTGGTCATGAACATTGAGATTAAATTTATTCCTTGCCATGTGATCGGCTAGCTAATGAGATACTTAAAATATGAAAACAAGAACAATTCAGTATAATTACCTGCAGCAACCAGCAGTTTCCGTGTGTGTTTGTCTCCAGTGATTTCTTTTATTGCCTCAAGGTACTCTTCTTTACTCAGGACATCTTTGTGAGCTTTGTTGATGGCACCAAACATCCTGCGAGCAGCATAACGCACTTTCTTCTCAATACTGCTAGTGGTCAGACACCACTTTATCATCTCTTCATTATTCTCAGTGATACCTACAATAATGGCAACAAATAATTAATAGACACCATTTCCATAAACTTTTTGGACTATTCATTGCAGAAGAGCACTTAGTTAATTTGTTGCTGGTCAATTTGTTGATAGAACAATTTGTCACCAACTCAAAGAAATGTTGAAAAAAATCCCTAAGAAAAGACTAACTGAATATAGCCATACTTTGACAAATATCCAAATTATATCATAGCAGTATCGGCAGTATTCAGTCTGGGTTTGAGTTGATGATTATTGAGTGAAGTGAAATAGGTTTCAATCCTACCTCGTGGTACTGAATGGGATAATAGATTGTCTATAGCCATACTGAAGAGTTGTAATACAACAAAACAGCGGTCTGTGGATGATACAATAATTAATGCTCCTCTATTCAGGGTTGAGCACTCTTTAAGTGAGGTAACTCATTCATTGTAAGCTTATGCAATGCTCTTCCATAGGAATAGAGCACTCAGGTGGATGGGGAATTTAAGCTAAAATAAATACATCGCTTAAATTCTGTGTTACTGACCATCCAGTTCCGTGGCTCAGCGGTAGGATACTGGCCTCCAAGTCTGAAGCAAAGGTTTCAATCCAGCCTCGTGGTACTGGATAAGATAATGGATTGTCTATAGCCACACTGAAGAGTTGTAACACAACAAAACAGCTGTCTGTGGATGACGCAATAATTATATATATATATATATATATATATATATATATATATATATATACATATGTACACATATACATGAGCATTCCTTGATGGGTCACCTATCTGCAAAAAGAAGTTATGCAAAGCTCTTCTAACTCTTGAATTGAGCACTCTGGTAGATGGTGAATTAAAAATGTAAAAATCATATCGCTTAATTTTAGTCCAGTTCTGCGTAGAGCAAGGGTAGAATTCAGGACTCCAGGTCTGGAGCAAAGGTTTCAATGCTGCCTAGCAGCACCAGAGTGGATATTAAGTCCATAGTCACACTGAAAAGTCATAATACGACGAAACAACTGTCTGTGGATGACACAAAATATACACACACACACAAATATATATATATATATATATATATATATATATATATATATATATATATATACATACACATTCGAAACAGTGAATTTAAAAAAAATTTTTTTTTTTTTTTTGCTTGATTGTTACACATGTTTACTCCACTTCTCCCCAAATCTTTAATCCCTATTCCTAATTTCCACCAGAAGTGTATACAAGAGTGGGACTTCTAATTTTCTAACTGTACATTTAATTTGGTTGTAATATGCCACTAAACCCCAAAATGAAGATAGATCTTAAACAAAAAAAAAGAGACCCCCGCCCTTCCTGGGTTAAACTGGCCATAAAAACAAATGTGCAGGCACAGACTATCACAGACTGGAATCAAAGGTATCTCGTTAGTCTATTCCGGTTCCACATAGAGAGGCCATTTGTTTAATGCTGCGTGAGAGAGTGAGGACGTGTTTTAGACCTGTTCCTCCGATTACCAGAAGCAGCAGCAACGGAGAAGAAGAAGAGAGGAATCCCGGATTGGCAATGTATTTCGATAGTCCGAAAAGTATTTGACCCAGTTTCTAATTTTTTCTCTCCCCTTCATGGCCAACGAGGCAAGAAGAGCTTTGTTTGCCTCCCCCAATAAAAGGGAAAGCAGAAAAAAATCCCTCAAAAATTCACCCCCCCCACAAACAAAAGAAAATTTTTTTTAAAAAGATGGAAAAAAAGTGAAGAAAAAAATGGAAAAAAAGAAATCTGAACAAATACAAATGACCATGAAGGGAAGGAGGAAAATATGAATTTGTCAATTTCAGCAGGGCAAAAAATGACAAGCGAGGGATCTCCTTATGTTTAGAATTCCCTCTCACTAATATAAAATGCCAATGTGACAGATTTCGTCAAGAGATGCCAGACTTTTACACATCTCATTAAAGATGATGGTCTACAGGGGGTGTCAGTCTTTTTGGTCAATAAAAATTTAAATAAAATTGTCTGATCAACAAAAGAGCTTTGCTTAAGTCACTATCCAGTTAGGGAGTAAAGATGGAACAAGTTGTGAAAGGCGACGGTTTTGCCTCATGGGACGTGATACTACCCAGTGAAGATCACTGCATAGTTCTAATGAAAAGGGAACTTCAGACAAAGGAAAGACTAGCATAGTAGTGCATGGGGTCCTTTTGTATGTCCTCGGAGAACATGTTAGGGCATTTCTCCTGCAATATGGAGAAATTACTTTCCCAGGGGGTTAGTGAAATCGCCACGCAAGGATAAAAATTGAGGGGATGGTATAGAAAACTTCAGGCCCATCACTCTGCTAAATACAGAGTTGAAGATTTTGGCCAAGGTCTTATCAAACCACATTCAGACTGTCCTGGATAGTCTTATTGGCCCTGAACGGACTTGTTCTATGAAGGGGAGGACTATCCAAGATAACCTGCATACAGTGCACATAATCATTGAGAAAGTTGACAATGGAGCCGCACTGATCAAATAAGATCAGTCCAAAGCCTTCAATAGGGTTGACCACCACTTTTTTGAGTCCATCTTGTCCATGGCTGGCTTTGGGCAGGATTTTTGCTCTTGTTACCTGGCTTAACACCTCAGTCAAGTACACCGCCTGTGTTGATGATGTGACCTTGTTTGTAACGAGCATTGTCAAGATTAGGGAAGTCAACAGAAAAATCCAAAGGGATGAGATTATGGTGACATGTCTGAAGGCTTGTTGCTGAACTCATGGAGGGGTTGCCCTCTCCCTGGTCCTTTCGACTGGACAGATGGGCCATGAAAATACTCGGTGCCTGGTTCAGTCTCAACCTCCAGTTGGAGAAAAAATTGGTTGGAGGTACTAGAGCAGGTAGAGAATGCAGGTAATCTGTGAACTCAAAGGAAACTCTCCTTCAAGGGTAGGGCCGAGCTGTGCGCTTTGCACATCTACCCCCTCATCCTTTACTGGCTCTTAATGCTTGCATTCTTGTATACCGACCAACTAAAGTTGGAGCATGCCCTGTTCAGACTCCTCTAGGATCACAGGATGCCTATGGCATGTCACTAGATCTGTCAGCTCCAACCTGTGGAGGGTAGCCTAGGGATGTCAAAAAGCCAGATTTGGCAACACACCTTGTGGTTGACTTTCCTAGGACTAATATGTATACAAGATGAGGATAACGGTGAATTCTGGAAAGTAGACACCAGGAAAGCTATTCTGGCCTTGGGAAATGTGCATTTTGATGGGGGCAAGGCCTGTCATATGCCTCAAAGAGAATACTCTTTCTACAAAAAAAGCCTCTCTGCTACCTGGCCGTTGTCAAGAAGGACATTATACCGGATAATAGTGAGGGGGTTTGTCCAAGACAAAATGGTAGAGGGGCTCAGTTTGATGCAGGGAGAGAGTAGTTCAATCAGACCTTGGATGCCCGGGCTGAGGTGCCTAAAAAATAACGAGGACTCCCTCACCTGGCTAGTTATTTGAATGCACTCTGGGTCAGCAAACGGTCTTTTGCAGCAAGACTGGTAGATTCCCCAAAGTACATACCCTGTGGTGATATGGATGAGTCCATCAAGCATGTCTTCTTTGACTGCAGTGTTGTACACCCATTGTGCGAGCTGATTGAGGGCTACATGTTTTACATCCTCAGGGCAGCCTTCTTCACCCTTGATGCCAGCGCCATATGTAGCAATGTTTTTCCGCCGTTGAATAAGGAGGCTCATCAAGTGCTCATATGCTTATTTGGCATTATGAGAGTTGTGGTTTGGATGACGCACCAGAAGAGATTCCATGAAGGTGAGCATTTCATTCCGATACAACTGGTCACCTACTTTAAGCATCAGTTTAAGGTCAAAATCAGGCTCGAGAGGGAAAGGCTCCCTTCGTCAGAGTTCAACGAAAGGTGGCTCGGTAACAGTTGCACAACTGTGTAGAGTGAGAGCTGCTAAATTAGAGTGGCATCATGGAGTCACTGGTTAAGTGACAAGAACTTTGGGAATCAGAAGAGACTTGTCAGCCCAACTCAAGTTAGAGTAGAATAGATTTGTCCCTTTTGATTTATAAACAATTTCTTAGCAAGGAGAAAATGAGCATTGGTTCACCATTTTTTTTGTCCCCTTTTTTCTTTTGTTTCATGTTTCACCGAACTATCGTAAATATGTATCGACCTGAGGTTGTTTTTTTAAATTATAAATAATTATCATATTTTATACCTTCCCCGACAAAAATTGCAAGTATGGGATTAAATAGGATTTTCATAGAAAAACTATCGTATTATGGTGAATGTAGAATGGAAGGAACCCGGAGGAAAATGTGTTGTTTTGGTGAAGTAAGACTGGGTCAGTAAATGAAACTAGCTAAGTTAATGATAGGAAAAAGAAAAACCATCTTAATTCCCCCCAATGTATTTTGATCTTGATTCATTCTTTTTTGAAAATAAAAAAATTGACTGGAATCAAAGGACCGACCGTCCAAATGATAAATTCTTACTGCTCCTGGCCAGGGTCCAATGCTGAAGTTTTAAAAAAAGGTTTTCAAAGATTTTTTTAACTGTTAAATAAATCACCCAAACTGCAGCTAGAAACGTTGATCCAGATGAGTGCCAATTGTACTTGTTGTATTTGTCTTTTATTAGGTATTTATTATATACATGTATATAAGTGTACATATAACACGTGATATATACACACATATAATACATATGTATAATATATACACATACATTATGCACCTATAATATATACACACACATATATATATATATATATATATATATATATATATATATATATATACATATAATATATGCACATGTATAATATTTACATATATATATATTTATATAGTTATATAATATATACACATATATACAATATATATATATATATATATATAATATACCTATATACAATATACATATATACAATATATACATACATATGTACAATGTATATAATTACAATATATACAATATAAACATTTATAAATACATTCAAACTGTTCCACCAAGACGATACCAAAGTTTTTCTCACTTTTGAATAACTTCCATTGCTCACCAATACTGTACTCTGTCTAACATGTGGTAAAAAGTGATTCATTTCTGACTTGAAGGTTATATTGTCTTTGCTTCCATCCTGTTCACCATAATCATATGTATATAAGCATCCCACTCTCCAACACAAAAAAGATAAAAAGAAAAAATTATTTTTCTCAAAACTTACAAATTTACAGTGGCAACTATGGATTGAAAGCAAATAAAAAATTGCAAAAATATTTTCTTTCTATTTTAATATAACAAATTTGTATTATAAACTTAAACCTGATTTTCCCTGGCAATGCTATGCAATATCGTAATAAATATATATATATATATATATATATATATATATACACACACATACACTCACACATATACACAGTAAATATATATGTATGTGTTCATGTATACAGATATCTGTGCATGTGTGTGAGTGTACTTGAATGAGTGCAATGACAAAGGTGCATGTACATAGAAAAATTATCAAAATGATAATAATGTCTTTTACAAATTTCATAATTAAAGAATAACTTTGTCAACTTACCCAATTTTGTGTCATAGCAATGGCACAGAAGTTCTGTTGCAGTATCATTTCCTTGTTTTGAAGCCAGAATCAACCATTCTGTTGCCTTGATGCCATTTTCTTCAGGCTTCACACCTGATTCTGCCAGAACCATGTATTGTTTGCCCACAGCCAGTTGGTGAGCTTCCTCCCCAGCATTGGCTCGGTCCAGTACTTCTGGATCCATCACTACAAAGGAGGAAAAAGAGAACAAAATTCATGTGTTTTTATACCTAATACATACATCTCTGATTATATTTGAAAAGAAAAAAAGAATAATTCATTATCATAAGTTATTTCATCTGTGATATTGGATTGACTTGCTAAAAACAGTTATCTTATCCACGGTACTGGATTGGAGACTGGCCAAGATGAGTAATTTTAACTAGGGTACTGGACTGATGACTTCCCAAGATGAGCAATTTCATCCAGGGTACTGCATTGGTGACTTGTTAGTAATTTCATTCATGGTAGTGAACGGGTAAAAACTTGACATGTTTGCCAAAATTTAGGCATGCAGTTGTGCTCTTTTGGCTCATATACCTACGTAAATTGTTTACTTTGGTTTATTTTTTCAAAAATAATAAATTCATTGGTTCTCATAATTCCTTTGAAATATTAAAAAATAAGACAGTCAAGTAAAGCAAACATCTCATTTACTATCTATAACTCCCAAACTATCAAAAGCATGATAAAAGGAGCTATAATGAGGACAATAACAACAACAACATCAACAACCGGTTCTTTGGAATGCGGTTTTTCAACCTATGCTTGTTAACAGTGAAAGATAAGTAATTTCCATCTTTTGTAAAGATCAACTACAACAAGACAAACTGGCTGCCTGAAATTTGCATACACCAAATACAGGTAAGGATCCAGGATTGTGAGCAGGGGAGGGTCCAAGAATTTTTAGATTTACTCTTCTCTGCCTAAATAAACTAAGAATCTAATATTTCTTTTGTTTTTAAAGGGTAATTCATGATCATTTGTGATTATGTATGTTTTTTTTTTACTCATAAAATTTCTTTATTCTAGATATCTAAAATTTTAGAGAAATTCAGTTCCACCCAAACAAGGGAGGGGTAGGACCCCACCCCTCACAGGATCCATGCCTGCAGTATATGCCTCTCAAATCAGAAGTAAAGGTACACAAACTCTCGCTTTATGAAAAGACAGATTTATGAATCGTATATTTAGAAATAAAAATTGTATAATTTTTAATGTAAACTCATGCATGCAATGAAGAAATTTACAGTGTTCTGAAGAGGAACCACCTTCCACTCACACCTCTCAAGAACTAAACCATCTGCCGAAAAAAAACAAAAAACACCACCAGAAATTGTATACATTCTATTCCATGTAGCTGTAATAGACACTATAAAGGTCAGTGAAAATGAGAAATGAACAATATAGGAAAGCCATGACACATATTTGGAAGAAGTAGGTTGAGCACAGACCTGTATGGGATGAAGTGCACATTACTGACATACAGAGCAATTGACGAATACAACACCTGAAGGAAGCGGCACACATGCTTTGTCCAGTTAACCCAATAAGCCAAGTGAGAATCAATATCAATAGCATCTGGGAACTTCTCATCAGAAGAGACTTCTCAGAAATAGCAAACAGGTCAACTAATGAAAGGGCTGCAACTCAAAATTTCACACAGATGTAACTTGTCCAGTCTAATTGAGTATGTGCTCTGAGAAGCCTAATAATGATTAATACACCCTATTAAAATTCAAATTCACTAATAAGATTTAAATACACATAATCATTTTATTACCCATTTATTTCTACGTATAAAATATTCAAAACATGTTTAATTTCTATAGGAATGAAACTTCAATCGAAGTATTGTTTTCGACGGATATTAATACCAAACTTAATGAATTGACAATTTGTAAACCTGGGGTATTCTTGAACATAACAAGAACGTACTGTTCAGAACTTGTGATGTTGTTTACACAATTAAAAGAATTTTTTGTTTCTGACGTTATTGACAAAATTACAGAATACCATGAAAATTTCAATATTTTATCAAAAATACAAATGCATTTTATAGTAAAATTATTTGTAATACTTTCCATGTTTAAAAAGCTAGACTTTGTCAGTAACACACGCCTTAATTCCTGATCCCAGTCTATTATATTATCCTTAGATTTAACCCCTAAAAGTGTGTAAAAATGTTTTCCCTCACCCTTAACCCCAACTTTCAATAAAAAGTATCATCAGAGTATGAGGCCATTTGAGAAAATAAACTTGAAAAAGAAAGTGTGATCAGAAAATGAATCCAGGTAAAAAATCGACGTGTAAAGAAATCAGAATAAATTCTCCTATGACATCACAGCATTCTATAATAATGTCATGAAAAATGAGTCAGAAATTTAAAAATAAATATAAATCTATCTCTCACTCAACTATTTTCAATTTCGATCTGGAAGAAAGTGAATTTGGTTTTCAGAGACCTTGCAATATTTCCCGCAGGTAGAAATAACAAGAAATATGGTCATCTACAATATTTAAATATGAGCTCTTAACATACTTGGTAGGTTGAATTAATCAACATGACTGTTTGCAATGATGGGTGTGTCTATTCCAGAATCAAGTCATACTGCTCCTTATAGTCATCTTATAGTTTTTAGATGATAACAAAAATGACTGAGAATTCAGTTAAATAAACCCTTTAAAACGTAGCAGTCATTTAGATATTGCTGTAGAGTTTGGATCAAATGCCCAAAGTACAATAAATAATCTTATATTTTAGCTTTTCTTCATTTTCTGAGAAAGAATTGATATAAAACTTTGATCTTGATGTGTTATGTATATTTTCATTTATTTTGGCAGATACACACACACACACACACATGTATAAATCTTGCTCAAGTATAATGGGATCTTAGCAGTCATTCAATCAATCAACATCATGGAAAAATATGCAAAGGGTAAATACATACTGTATATTCTTAAACATGAGTTTTTTGCAAAAAATAATGGTCCAAAATCAGAAATTCAATTTACATTCAAGTCAATCAAAAATTGACCAATCCATTTGCTTATATAAATAAACTGTTGAAGACACAATGCATATCTAGCAAGCAATAATGCCCATTGTTTTAACTCAATTCATTACAATGGTTTTATATGAAATGTTATGTGAGTAGTATATAGTGTGTATTATGTGTCCATTTTAAATCATATTTTTTTTCAGATAGATTTGTCATCATTGATAAGAGTTTCACTTTTACAACTTGAAAACAATGATCAATACGTTGAAGATGGAAGAAATTCATGATTCAGTGACTGTTGACCAAGTGCCATAAAATCTGTGTATTCATAAGGAGGGTCTATCTCTGAAAGTTGAGGCTAAATAATGGACTAATGATAGTGGGAACAATAAGCTCAATTCAAAATTTGTTAGATACTCATGATCAACTTGTATTCGAAAATATACAGTATTTATATAAATATATTACTATAAAGCCTTTGATTGTATGTTTGTATGTGTCTAATGGCCAGCTAAATGGATGGACTCTGTGGTCAGGAAATTAGTTTATATGGGTAACAAAAATGAAAATGGGATGGGTGGTGCTGACCTCCAAGGTCACTAAAGGTCACCACAGATCAATTTAAGGTCAAAACTGCTACTACCAGCCAAACTGCTAAAAAGAACATCTGTTTATAAGACAACATATAAACAGGAAGCCCTATAGTAGTAGATGCCTATGTGACACTAGGGGGCCAGGAGTCCCCCGTGTCCTGAAAATTACGAAAATTACTATGGCTGTTACCAAAAATTACTATGGTTATTACCAGTAATTACTATTATTATTACAAAAAGGAGTTATCTATGTAAAGGGGATAATGTGTTTTTCGAGATGTCATAGGAAGTTGGGTCACCTGTGCTTTTTCAATCTGGTGTCATCTGTCAAGTCCTGGGTTGCAAAAACAAATGCTTTTGGATTTTTGCGATTCGATGACTATGTCATGGGAAGTTGAGTTATCTGTACTTTTTCAATCTAGTGTCATCTGTCAAATCCTGGGTTTGAAAACAAAGCCAGATATAAGGGTCAGTGTTTGAGGTCTAGAGAGAGAGAGTAAAAGCTTATGAAAGAAAAGTTATTTGCAGAGTCCTTGGGAGAGGGGGAGAATAATTTATGATATTGAACACACCTGCGTTGCGAGATGAACGAGGGTCAATGTTTTGGGTTTTTCCGGAAAGGTCGAGATGGCAGGAGAGGGAGAGATAAGGGAAGTCGGTTACAAGAGATACAGTGTCGATACCAAGGGCTTAAATAAGGGAGATTTTCGTAACAAGCAGTCAGAGTAAAATTTGGGTTTGGAGAAGAGAGTCGTTGCAAGCTCTGTCTCGTGTCAGCCGTCCGCCCTTAGTAACCGTCAACTGCTGCAAGCAGAGTAAAATTTGGGTTTGGAGAAGAGAGTCGTTGCAAGCTCTCTCTCGTGTCAGCCGTCCGCCCTTAGTAACCGTCAACCGCTGCAAGCAGAGTAAAATTTGGGTTTGGAGAAGAGAGTCGTTGCCAGCTCTCTCTCTCGTGTCAGCCGTCCGCTCTTAGTGACCGTCAACCGCAGCTACCATTCAGTAGACTACCGTTCGTGATATGAGAGACCAGTCGTCATTTTGACTTAGATAATAATCGGCCTCCTCTCTTTTCAACTGCGAATCGGCATTTCCCGTCTCCAGAGATATTGATAATCAATATTCTATATAAAACATATAAACGAAATTCCGTTTTGTTGCCTTCTTTTACTAACCCAGAACCACGGCTGGGTTTAGTACAGTCTGGTGAGACCAAAACCCCCCACAGGAAAACCCCACACCTATGTAAACATTTACTTATTTCTGAAAAAAAAAAAAAAAAATACAAACAATGGTGGCTTTTTGGTTAGCAGTACAGAAAATAGAATTGGAGCGCTGAGTTCAAACTTCACACAAAGGAAAGGCATGAATTCTGCACACACAATATAAAACAATAATTCTGGTTTTGCTTTGATTAATTCTTTGAAGAATTTTTACGATACCATGAACTTGTTAGAATTGCTGATCAGACCAGAAGTTTTGGGGCAAAACATATGATATTCTGAATGTGATATTATCATTTACTGCATCACATTTAAAATGATGTTTGAGGAACATAAGGCATCTTTCGTGTGGAAAAAAATTCTGGTACCATTCTTAACTTGGTCTCACTGAGAGGTACTAATCTTTAGTAGGTTATATTGAGTGGTACTAATCTTTGCTTGGTTATATTTACTTATCCAAACTTTTTTGCTCCAGCCTAATACATGAAGTTTTGTTCAGATCATACAAAAGAATTACACTTTTGCTCTTATTAAGATTATTTGATATTCCAAATAGGTCTGAGCTGGTCTGGAAAACCTAACAGATAAACCTATCCAATGATTTTGGCTTGTCCATCACTATTTATAATCCTTGAGGAATAATTGCAGCCACATTTTCCTTTGCATGATTCCTGGACAAAGCGGATAGTATTCACGTATCGCATTGGCCGATTGGGAAAAAAAAAACACGTCACAGCCAAGAAAAAAAAAATCAGTTTCCAGAGCAGGGATACTAATAATTATCAAATTGATGGCAAAGCAAAAAAGGTTTTTTGCTTTTGATAGAAGTGGACATTCCCCTTTTTTTTTTTAGTGAATTCATCCCCCACCACATACACACTAATAATACCTACCAACTTAGCTGTTGGTATTTTTTTTTTTGAATTTGAGCAAATAATGCTTTTATCTTATATGTACCCTACATTTCAGTGCGTGACACACTTCAAGGAAGAGAAGTGAAGAAATTCAAAATTTTTCTTTATCTTATATATGGTCTGATCATAATTGTTAGGCATTTTACACCTAAAATAGCAAGTCCTAGGAGCTAGTACAGTTAATACTTATATGTCCTGATAGATGTTTTCTCTCAATAAAATAGGGATGTATCTTATACAATGTAGAATTTTATACATCCAATAAAACTCAAGAATACATGAATTTCAATAAAACTTTACCTTTCCTTAGAAAGAAGCATTGAGGAACCAGATTAAAAATTAATATAATGTGTTAAATACACTAGGAGTTATGCAAATTGAAAATTATTTGTTTATGTTTTAATATCATTCTTAAGAATTACATTTTTAAAATGAATTTTAAAGAACTGGAAAAAACCTTTTTATAGATCAATATGAAAATTCTGAGAAAATCGATTTAGTATGGACTTTTTTTTTTCACCAATGACACATGTAGAGGTCCTTTAAAACAGCACCAACAATATGACTTAGTACTAAGAGAAACTCTAACTACTGTGAGCAGGAAAAGGAAATATTTCTACTGTCAGTCCTTCTGACCCTTTTTTTTCTTCTTTTAAATATAGAAGCTAAATAACAGAGGTAGATTTTAAGGGTGACAAAAGCAGCTATTTTTCCTTTCAAGTTCAGTTGTAGGCAGCCAATCCCAATAAACAGCCCAGTTCTAATTAATGCTGGCATTGTAATTTAATCATTATTGTCTACCATACAATTAAAGTGGGAATTTTCAGTGGGAATGGAAATCAATAGAGAAAAAAACTGTTGAAAATAGAGCATTTATTTGTAACATGGATCCATTTTGATTCATTCTCAATAGTCTTAAAATACTTACAAAACCCTTGAAATGTTTATTTAAATGTTTTTATATTCATCAATAGTGCATAGATAGTTGAAGACAAGCTTTTCAAATCTACAAAATGGGCTGACAATCTTTTGTAGCTGCAAGGATGTAGATTGAAATGTAAACTTGAAACGTTTGAATTATCTGAATAATTTGGTTGGTTGAAAAAAGGAGTAAATTTATCTTGATATTATCTAAGCTTACCTTAGTATAGCTCAAGGTCATGAGTGTGGGTACCCAATGAGGATTCAAGTGAACATAGTACTAATAGTCAGTGTCGCTAGTTTGCTAACCATTACACCATAGCAAAGCATTTTTTTATTCTTAATCTTATCCAAGTTCTGGGACAAGGCCACAGTAATAGGGCACCCGGTGAGGATTAAGATTAAACTTACCATACTTCTGAGTTGGTTTGTAAGATAAGCTTGCTAAACATTATGGTATGGTAGGCACCCTGCAAAATTAACATGCACTTACTGAAATTTTAAAATTTATCAAATCAATTCTAAAAGATTAAAAGAATCTGATGGGAGATTTTGTAAGTTTCAATATTAATGGTGTAATAACGAATTTACATCTATATACGCTAGTGTAAAAACTATTATGGGACCATGGAAGTGCATAGCTTTGTCTCTTGGAATTTGCTGTCAAGAGTACAGAAAAAAAATATTGTCAGATTGTTATTAGCCAATTGAAAAATTATGTAGGAGCACAAGCAACAAGAATACGATAAAGAAAAGAGTGTGTTACTCTGCTTTGTTTGGGCCAATTTTGCCAGGTTCACATGGTCAAATCACTACTTGTAATAATTGGCAACAGGGTTGAAGACCAAAGTGTCCAGATAAAACACAAAAAGGGGTCACAACTCTCTGGTCAAATTCTTTTGATTTACACAATCCATCGCAGCTATCTTTACTTGTAATTATTTGAATTAGTCAATTATATTTCTTTTTGATTTTTTCCAGATAATATTGATATGGTAAACTCATCACAAAAATTAAATTTAATACTTTCGTTGAATTTTGCATAACATTTTAGTACAGCTGTTAATATAGATATCTGTATATTTAGATTTGTTTCTATCTATTATCTGATTTTCTTTGACGATAATGACAATGTTTCATCTGACTCCAAGAGTTGTCTTCATTATCGTGAATTTGTCGGCCATTGGAATTTCAGATCTCGGAATTTCAGACATTGAAATTCAAGATTTTTCAATTTAAGACATGGATAAAAGAGAGAGAGAAACAGAAAGAGTGTCATGACGTCATGTCATGTCAACTTGTGTTTGCGAGTTCTCAGTATTTTTTGTAAACTTTGAATTTCCGCTATGGAAGATTTTATCTTTATACAATCACAAGTACATATATATTTTTTTGTGGAAAAAATCATGCTATTAAAGATGTTATTAAAACTGTTAATATAAGCTTCCTCTAATGTTTCTGCATCTCAGAGATCTAAAACATTCTGGAAGACACCAGTTGATCTTGGGATCATCATCTTTTTATATCTAGGCGTTTTTGCCTGAAATTTTTTTAAATCAAAATTATTACGTCACACCGTTTTGCACAGTATAAACAATTTTCGAAAACAAATATCTCCGGGTCTGTATGGTAGATATAAATGATTTTTATATAAAAAAAAAATCTCTACAATCTTTGTTCTTACCAATGATACAAAGATTATTACGATAAAATCAAATCGTTATAAGTTTCAGGCGTTTTTATCGACACGTATCACCTTGTCAGAAGTACACGGCGGTACCTACCGATGTATTACCACAGGAGTATTTGTAAGCATCTACTGATATAGCTTAATTCACAACTTGGGTCTTTTTACGGGAATAGATGATGATTACTAAATTTTGAGTAGTATTTTCTTTCATCTTTTTCTTTTACTTGCCTTTTATTGGAACTTTCTGAGGCTGTCAATCTACGACAGTGAGAAAACAGCGTGGGTGATCGGAAATAAAAGATTAGCTGTTCCCAGTGAAACCCGAACTCACGCCTCTCTATCAGATTAACCGTACCAGCCACTCTTGCCGAGAACTTAACGATTGGCGGAAGATCAAATTAAGCCCACTACTCTCTATTCTTCACTGATAGAGCCGACAAAAGCTATCCTGCTAAAATCAATAACGGCTACAGACAGCTATTTTGAGTTTGATAACACTTACTCTTTCTACCAGCTCTATTTAAAACTAACAGCACAATAAACCATTTCATCATCTTCTCATTCATTCATTCGCTAAACTGGGTTGCTAGTACTTATGACCAGAGAGCACGAAAACCAAAGTTCAGTTATTTGGGCTTGCAAAACAACAGGAAACAATGGAAGTAAAGTCAAGTCAAGATGATAATAATACCTAACCGCCGGCCGCCTAGGACGAAATAAAACATTAAAACAAGCAATCACAGTGGCCAAGCAAGTTTCGCCATTGAATCAGGGTGTTACGCGCGCACACACACGCACAAACAAAAAAAAAAACCCGTCGTCATTAATTGGGAACTTGGGAGGATAACAAGGCATTTTAAAATAATTCAAAAGTTCATATCATAAAGAGTATCAACAGAAAATACATCTAACTACGTAATAGGGGTTGTTGGCATTTAGGGAGTGAGTACTTCAGAAATTTTATACTTGTGGTAAACTAGTTGCTAAGTCCTTTTGATAGGTTATTTTTTAACGAGTCGATAGAAATAGAGTCTCGCTGTTCTGCCTGAAAGGAATCTTGATGCCATAAATCTGTTTCTAATACCAAGAAAATAAGATAAATATTAGGCTTCTTGGATAAAAAAAATAATTGAAAGATGTAGAGGTAATAATATCATTTAAGTCACGAAGTCAGTAACATCGAAAAAAAAGTGAGACTTATAAAAATGTATCATTTTCTTACCAAGTTCAGGTAAATAAATAATAGAAATTTTGATTTTGGGATTGTTATCTTGATATCATTTTTTTTTTATTATATTGTAAAACAAAGGTATTTTGTTTAGTTTTGCTGAAGAAGTAGAAAATGACTTAACACGAAACTATCGTGTTGTTTTCTACAGTATACAATGTAGCTAGCTCAAATTTTTTCTCGTGCTAAATCGATATCGAAAAGGCGTCCAAAATGCCAATGTACACTATGAGCCATTTTTGGCTAAAAAGCTAGAATATAGCTAAAATGGGCCAAAAATAGCGTTAAATGTTGAATTATTTCGATACAGCCAAAGAAAGAAGAGTGCTAAATTGGCAACACTGAGTTGAGTATACACTTAATAACCCCATGCTAACTAAGTTTGATATCCTAGTATACAAGACAGCACTGTAGTTAATGTTTAGATGAACTGTGCCCAAAAAGTACTGCGAGGGAAGATAAAAAATGTATTATAAAAAGACGTATACGGTATTATTTACAATCGTATCTCACTGACATATTTTCATTTCAAAAGCAATTCATTTTTTTTCACTTTCTCGGCAACTAAAGCTCTATCGTAGAAACTTAACATCATGATTTCGGACACTTTTTACCCGATAAGAAGGAAGAAATACACACCTCAACCGTACAATTCGCGATTATCAGCAAGTGATAATTATAGAATATAAATGCTAATTGTCATTCTATCAAAACTTTGTACTAATGAACAGCAGAGCTCCTGCTGACGAATAATAATAATCTACGCAGCACCCTTGTCTGGTATGCAATAGATCAGGAAAAAAAAAGTTCACGTTTTAATATAAACAAACTAACAATAAATCTCACTTATAAAAAAAAAATGGCATACTGGCTAAAAAAGAGCATTTGAATCATTAAGATGAATGCAATATGGACTATTTATTCACGGGGAAAAAGGTTGCAATACGTCATATTTCTTCTGGATGTAAGCTAAAAATAAAGCTACTGTACTAAAAAATAACCAATAATTGTTTCATGACAAGGTTAAACGTTGATGACATTTTATTAGCGATATTTTACAGGCTATTTGATGAAAACTTCATCTTTAGTTATAAACATGCAAGAAACAACGAATTTGATAAGTTTAGTTTTGACTTCAGATCCTACTTGTGATGATTTTCTCTATTACTGTAATGAGCCTGTTATCAAAATATGGTATAAATCTTGAATTCTGTGCTTGACATTAAACAGTAAACATCGTTTTAAGTGCAGAGTGAGAGAACAGGATAGGTGCAACAAGATAGAGTGAACTAAAAGCTGTTAAGAATTAACCATTAAAAAAATCATCTGTTTCTTCAGTCACTCAGCATTCAAGAAAGTGTGTATAAGTGGGAGGTAAAGACAGACAAAACAATTACCATGGCAACTTGATTTATAAGAGACTGCTCAGGTGGGTGTGTATATGCAACTAAATCTTTGAAGATTTTGCAAGCATGCACTCAAATGCAGTGATCAAGGGTACACAGAACGAATTTATCAAATGCCTAGATTCTTGCTACCCAGATCGAATTGGAGCTTAATAGTCCAAATTAACAACATAATTGTACCAATGTACAAATAAAAACATTATTTTAGGAAATCTTTTTCTTTTAAAAATATTTTACTATTTGCCTTTTGAAATTGTGAACTTTCGGTGCAAACTGGGGAAAAAAACTAAACGAAACCCAAAACAAAATAGACTTTCGGTTTAGCTTGATTTTGAGGATGCGTTTTCTTTCTTTTCTTCTGAGATGAATGTGTAGGTAGAAATTCCAACCCACATCATCCTAATCACTGGGATGGAACTTGTCTAGCATCTTGGCTTGCAGTCTCATAAGTTGACTCAGTATTTACTCAACACGCTCGAGGAAGTAGATATGTAGTTCTTTTTTCAAAAACAGAAAGCAAGTCAGGCGTCACAACAGGGAAAGAAAGCAAATTAATTTTATAATTCCATTATCTTTCGTTACTGTTTATCCTAACGTTCAAGGTTCGACCCTACCCACTTGTCTACCCTGGAAGAATTAGTCAACAAAAATGAAAATTGAAAATTAATCTCAATTTACGATAAACAGAACCCAAAGTTTTTTAAAAAGATATTTATTCATCGACCAGTTGATTCTAACGAAGGAAAATAAAAAATATAGCGTAGGAGAAAGAAAATCCATTAAACTTCCTCTACTAATATAATGAACAATGAGTTTCTTTTCATTTCAGTGTCCGTATACGATAGACTTTTCCACTTCTTGAACGTAACAATTCTGCTGATAAAATATCTCCGACCTACCATTTGAAACAATGGACTTTTCCACTGAAACACATTTAGCAATTTCTATGCTAAATACTTGGTTTCACAGAAATTCAACTAAATCCATTTTTTTTTCTCGGCGATTAACATAACGCTATATTGCAATACTACCTAAAACCAACCACACCCATATGGCATATAGTAAACTGGTTGTTTTTTTTCCACACAGAGTAAGCTGAGCTTTCACTCTAACACAACTACATCACAATATCACATGTGGCTGCAAACTTAGCTCAATATTGATCAAGCAATGAAGTTGAAATTTCTGATTTATCCACGAAGGATATATTGACAAAAAATTGAAATACCCTATAAAAAGGGTTCTCACGTTTTATACCATCCAATTACGAAGCCTCTTATCAATATATCTTTTTAATAAAGAGCAAAAAGGGCTTACCTGGGGTCTGTGCAGGCTCTGAGTCCATCGTCCTGTTGCGCAGCAGCTACTGGGAGGGGTGGTGCGAAGAGATAGCAAGGGAAGGTAACTCTATTCTCCCTCCAACCTACTTACAGCACCAAGTACATATTTCCAGTGGAAAAATGTATCGCCCACTTGAAGAAGAATCTTATTTTGCAGTTCTAAAATTGGTGAAAGCCGACTGGCTTGCTGAAGCAACATGAAACGACTGATGAAAAATAAACACGGACTCGTATAAGATTCCTAATTTCTTATGCAGTCGACGGACTCAATCTGTTCTCTCTACATTTATCATGGATGACAAAATTAGTGGTGACTATCTATCTATCTATCTATCTATCCATCTATCTATCAATCAATCAATCATTCTATCTATCTATCTATCTATCTATCTATCTATCTATCTATCTATCTATCTATCTATGTTCTTCAAGCTGGTTTTAAAATCGGGATTTAGCACTGAGCATATTGAAAAAGTAATTGTGTATGCGCGCGCGCATCAATTAAATTTTTTTTATTAAAAATAAAGTTTTAGATTTAGTTAAGCTAAGCAAAGTGAGAACAAAACATGGAAAATTATTGTTCTGTCGTAGTATAACTGCTTTGACTGAATCTGACCTTTCATTTATTTTGGAAAATTTTCGCATTGGAGCAATCGGTTCTATAGCAGGTGATCGATGTACAATGAACGCATGATGCATAACTGGACGTCTTCCAGATAACCGATATTCACTTTACAACGTAAATATCTACTAAACTGGACCCTTACTTTGTGCCTGCCCGTGCGAATATAATCGTCTATTTTTAGCAATATATTTATCTGGTAAATTGAAACCCCCTTACTTTAGAGCAGTCATCGGCAAACTGCAGCCCACGGGTCGCATTGAACCCTTTTGACTTTTTGAATGACAAGCTTAATTTTATGTGGAATATAAGGTTTTTATTGAAACTTCGTTTGTTTTGTTTGGTTTCTGCTCGTTCACGAGTCACTCGATAAGCGCAAATGTCCCACTGAACCTTTGTCAGATCATCTTCAGATATATAAGAATACATGGTGAAAATATGAAAATTGTTGTTAACTGCCCACATGGACAAATGAGAACATGAATATTTTGAGAACACCGTTAAACAATCATTCTGCCACTTCTATACAAGTAATAAATATGGTTACTGCATACACATAACTTACTATGCTGTAAGAGACAGGGAAAAAAACTATGAGTACTTTATCTAGCATATTGTTTGAGTGAGAAGCTCTCTAAGTGGGTGTCGTCTTTTTACGTTTTGTATTTCCGGAAATTTCAAGAGCTTCGTAGTAGATGAAGTACATAAGATAGACTTTATTTGATTACATTTTTGAACCAAACTGAAAAGACCAATCCTTGTTACAAAGTTACAAGGCTGTACATGTCATATCAAAGGATCTATAAATGTCGGAGTTTGGAGGGGTTTGGTGTGCCAAAATGCATAAAATTGAGAAAAAAATTATTTTTCTTGAATTACAGAACTATTAGAGATTTAGGCCTAATATTTTGGAATTCTATATAATTTTGGTACAGGAACGCACCAGTGATCTGAGGGCGTCTGGGGGAAGTTCCAAAAATCGAGTGATTTACTTTCTCTTGATTGAGGTTTGATGTAGCTTCTCAGCTAGAGTAAAAAAAAAAATTAAAAAAAAAAAAAAAGAAATAGTCTAATATGTTCTGAATTCCTCTCTGTATTTAAAGAATTTGATAATAAGCGCAATTTAAGAACTAAACATTCCGGTTATGATAATTTCAACGGAGATATCAAAAAGCTTAAATTTGAAACACTAAAGAAACAGATTTATTGCCTTAATAATTTTTTTTATAAAAGGCAGGAAGAGTATTTGTGCATGTTAGCCATGTTGTTAGCGAAAAAATTGTTGAACATTATAAAAATTATTCTGAAATAAGCAAAGTTGAACAATAACGAAACTGGTTGGGGAAATGGCAGCCGATATCGATGGTACGCTCGCAGAAAAATTATCCGAATTTAATTCATTTTCACTGGATGTCATCGAAAGCACCGATGTATCAAATTCAGCTCAGCTTGCAAATTCTATGCGTGATGTTGATAAAACCTTAGATATCATCGAAAGAAAGTTTCATGTTCAAACAATGGAAGATACCCTTACAGGGAACAATATCTAGGAAGAAGTAAAGGAAGTAATAACAAAGTTGAGTCTCTCCTTAAAAGACTTGTCAGTGTATCAACAGGCGTGTTTAATTTAAATTTAAATGACTTGGCAACATTTCATTGCATAATTCATCGAGATAATTCATGTGCCAAGTCGATAAAATTCGAAAATGATATGCGTATAGTTGTGTCAAGCATTAATTTCATAAAATCACGAGCACTGGATCGTTGTCAATTTAAAGCAGTTCTAGAACTTGTATCTGAGTATGTTGATCTGGTATATTAATGAGCAGTTCGTTGGCTGAGCAAAGGGAATATTCTTCAATATGATATAGACCCAGGGGAGAAGTATGCGCTCTCTTGGAAATGAAAAGTAGACTTATCCGAGCTGATAACTGGATTTGTGACCAGCCCTGTTCTTATGTGGGGAGAAAAGAGATGTTAGGAAGTGAATGCACGCCAAGTATGAAGTTGGAAGCGCATTGAAATAACGAAGTGCAAGGAAGATATACACGTATTTTTGGCCAGGGAAAAGACGTACGTTTAATACAAGAATAGAGATGAGGTACATGTAAAGATAACATTAATCACGAGAAGTAATGTTAGGAGAAGAGGTAGAAGAAGAGATGGCGAAAGGTGGGAGGTTTCTTGTCTTGATAGTGCTGGCGTCGGAGTTGTTTGAACGCGTGGTTTCCGTATGGTTGGATAGCTCCCAGGTACGTGGAAACCGGGTTCAGTGTGCAAGCCTTACTGCCAAGTAAGTGAGTTAACTTGGGGGCTCAGACGCTGTTAGACTCTCTGCGGACAGATTATGAAAGACATAGAACATGGAGTTTTATCCATGCGTGTTTTCCGAAGTGAGGATGGTGCTTAAGATCGGATCGGCCAGTGGGTTGGCGAAATGATAACATTATTAGAGAGATGGGAAGAGAGTGGAAGAGTTGCCGGCCGCGAGGGCCGGGGCAAGAGGCATGACCAGCTAGGGGTCCTGGCGCCAATGAGCCTTGGACCAGAGAGAGAGAGAGAGAGAGAGAAAGAGAATGATCGGCCGCAGAGGCCGGGGCTAGAAGCGTGACCAGCTAGGGATGCTGCTGCCCGCGCGTCCAGGGGTTTTATAAGGGTCGGAGGAGGAAGTGACGTTTTCGATATCTAACTAAAACAACTTGTTATTGCACTTTTATGCAACTGTGCCCGAAGAATACTACCTCAATACTGTGTGCTTCCCTAGAAGGTATGCCATTACGTTTAGAAGTACTTATAGATGAAAACAACATTTATTCTCGAATGAAAATCATGAAGTCAATAACAAGGTCATTATTGACAGATAATCATCTCGAAGACAATTTACGGGTCGCAACATCTCAGATATCTCCAAATTTTGGACAACTTATAAAAAATGTACAACGCCAAGTTTCTCACTAAAATTCGTATAGATATCATTCAAGCTTCGGTAATCTGTAGTAAGTCAACATCATACATCAATGAAAATAGTGAATCACGTTAGAGGTTCCCCATATACCCGGAAATCAATTTGTTTTCCTTCCGCTATATAAGTTTATTTTTTTTATAATATAATCTCTCCCGACTTAGCTTTTGTTACCTAAATCCTGTCTTTAAGCTTTCGTTCTGTTTTCATACCGGTTTGATTTACGCCTACAGACAATGGTGGGCCTGTATGCATCAACTCTATTTCGTGGTCCCGTAGGCATTAACTCTAGTTAACCCGACAACTCCTTCAATACGGCAACCCCCTCAAAAGAGCAAAAAAGAAAAAAAATGCTTTATTGGGTTATAGTGAACCGCTCCCGTGATTCACTGCTTCGGTGGAAGCCACTGGCCTTTTCAGGAATAAGTAATATTGTTAGTTCTAACTATAAGTCATATGTACAATGTCGGAGATTGCAGTCATGTTTTTCAGATTACTAACACATAATACCTCAATTCTAGTTTTAAAATTTCACTCATGTTATTAGTCCCATATTCTCTCATACAATTAATCTTTGATCTCGCCCTGCGGGTGTAATATGAAATTAAACTTTAGCGACGAAAGAGTTGATTCCCGAGTACCGAATTTTCATATAAAGTGATCCATTTTATGAAAAAATAAGCAGTAAAAGAATGTATAATCGAACTTTAGTGACAAAAGAGTTAATTGTCTGACACAGAACTTTTGAAATTTATCTGATACTTTATAGCTACGATGGCCATAAAAGTCAGTTCGCGATGAAACGATTGCGTAGTGGATGTGTTGTGAAATAAATGCTAATATATTTTTAGTCTTGATTCTGTTAATATTGAATTGAAAACAGCCTGAGGGTTAGATTGAGGCAGAATTTTGAGTAATATTATTTTATGGGAATAAAATTGAGACTAAAAATAAACCCTAAGTACATTATTTTAAAATGTATTAACGCAATGATCTCATCATCCACTAACTTTTTTTTCGCCACCTTAGATTTATAATGCAAGGGAAGTAACTACTGATGAATGCAAGGGACATAACTCGATACATTTCACGGAAAAATATTTTAGTAGTGTCAACTGCTCGAAAATTTCTCATGCTGTATCGGGGAGAAAAATAAAATAAAAAAAGAATAAATATAGATATATGCATTTTGTGTCAATATTTCAGCATTGAACAAATTGTATTCTTTACTGAATAAATACATATATTTTTGTATGATTTTCTGTAAATTTATTTTTAATCTACTTACAATGTCAATCAGTCGTTCATCTAACCAATGAACAAATAAGCAGTTAATAGTCAAGAACATCCTTGTTGTTATAACTCGAAGTATTGGCAAGCGCACAGTGCGCTCTTGGGCATAGATTTTATTTAGGAGATTTTCATATAATTCCTTGATCTATTTGGAAAACTAAACCCATTCTTTTGTTGTTGGTGTTATTACCTCAATGTTTCAGCCAATAATTTTACAGCTTTCTTCAGGTAGTAACAGAATCAGCAACATAAAGAATGAGTTCATTTTTTTCCGAACGAATCTCAGAATAATATTGACTCTTCTTAAAATTATAGACAAAAAAGCTTTTCATATATTTAATTAGTACATAAGAAAAAGAACTTACATTATTCAAACAATAAAATAATGATATTTCCATTTACGGATGTATGCATTTGCCAATAAACCAGCATCCAACTTATATAATACACATTGTTTGTGGGTTGGTTAGTTGATGCCACAAGTAATGAAAGGGAAATAACCTCTTTATTTTTATGTAAGAGTCACTCCCCTTACAAGACTTTCATTATTGCATTATTTTTAGGAGAGAGATGATTATATACAATGATGTTTGAATTCCATGACAATTTCTGAATTGAAATAGCCTTGCTCATTCTCTTTACATTCTAAGCTTTTACGTAATTACTATTGCAATCAGCTATTGCCGTAATCTTTTGACGTTTAGGGTGTACTAGACCTATTACTATTGACCAAATGTCTATTCATCAGTATCTGACCACATAAACTCGAGTAATGGGAGCCCAGAGCATGATTTTGGCATATTGATCTTCGAAAATTAAAACAAAAATGATGATAATATTGTTGGGTATGGATAATAATGCTCTGATTTCCATCTAGGTATTCTATAAAATGTTAAAAGTCTGATTTTGTTCATCTGTTTGTGACCTGTAAGTAGTTTAACTGGTGCATGTAGGCTTTTTTCAGGAATGAACTGAAAGTTCTGCCTGTTTTCTGCTGTTTTCCGCTAGATACATTTAATTTTCAGCAACTGCACGAAAAAATATTTTTCTGGAAAAATAGGTTCTCTTCCTGCCTCACTGCTCTTTCTTTTCACCTCTGTATTTCGTAATGCTTTGCTTTGGTTGGGTCAAGTTGTCAGAGTCTCTGAGAGGAATTTCATCGAGGTGAGGAACAAAGTTTCTTTCTTTATCCATGAATCATCCTGTTTTTGGCTCTTTGGTGCCCCGTTTTGGATCACTGGGACCGTTTACAATGTACATCCCTACCTGAAACATCTCTAATAAACCTTGTAAGTTGAAGGCAGTCTTAACAAAGTTCGATAAATGAAAAAAATTAGCATAGACAGAAATGTAATTGAAAAAAGAAACTGAAAAACATCTCCCAATCAAAAGAGAATTCGTGGATCTGTCCCCAAATTTCCCCCCACTCCCTCTAACACTTTCATTAACATCTATTGAGAACTTTCGGAAATATCGTGCAGACGAACGAACAGACGCTATCAAAAGTATATACCCTTTTTCAACTTCGTTTTAAAGGTAAATAATGGCCAATTAAACAAATTAAATTGAATAAAAACAGTCAAAGTAAGAAAATTCCCTGATTTGAAGTCAGATTTTCCAGTAATGTTTGATATAAAATCATATAAAAGAATAATTGAGATAATAAAATACCTTAAGAGATGCCGAAGTTAAGCTTGCTTGGGGCAGCGGGAATCCTACGGTCGACCATGCCAGGAAGACGACAAAAGGCATCAAGAGCAGTTATTTTCCAAGCAAGACTTTACGAAAAAACAAAAAAAAAGGTCTGGCAAAGGGGAATTATGAATTTGCCTTAAAGATGAAAGAAGATAATGAACCTAAATGGTAAATATGCTATTCAATAAAATTAACATCGAAAAAAATGTCTTCTACTTTTAAATAATAGACTGTTTGTCCCACGCTAAGTATTGTGTGAGGGAATTAGAGCACCATAATAGGGACTAAAATGTACCATTGCAACCCAGAGCAACAAAATCAGTGATACTTCTTGTAACTCTGGAAGGATCCAAACAAGGACGTCCACGTAAAAAAAAAGAAGCTATTACCGTTGACTTTTATCGGGAAAACTTTTTGAGTGTCCCCAAACTCAAAAATAATCTATTGAATCATACCAAAATGCATATAAAATTTGAATAACTCAAACGTAAAGTAAAGTAAGATTAATATAAGAGAAAGAATGCGTGTGCTGCATCTAAAATGATTTGCTTCAAAACAAACGCTGAACGCTGTTTTTTCTTTTGACTTTCTTTCGTAAAAGTGAAAAAGAGGCATAAAGCGAAGTTTCGAAAAGCAGGGATATCTGTAACTCGCAATGCATTTGGTATGAATATCTAAAGAAATAGAGACAAGCCTTCGAACCCATTCTCTTGCTGACGGTAATATCTTTGATTCTTTAATAGGTTAAACTAATCTCTTCTACGGGTTGTTGTGAATTCCAAGTAAACTTTTTTTTTCCAGCTTTAGCAGACACTTGATCATCAGGATCAGTTCAAGATTTTTTATGACCTGGAAGGCTGCTGTTGTAGAAATTCCCATGGTCATGAAGGCCATCACCCTACAAGTTATCGACCCTGTATACGTTAAAGTACTCCAACACATATACGACCACAGCAACTCATTCATTAGGCTACATAAGGACTCTGAATCGTTTCAGCTCCAAAAAGGAGTAAGACAAGGTGATACCAGCTCACCCAAACTCTTTACAGTCTACCTTGAGATGATTTTCCGGAACATGGACTGGGAAAATGGAGGAATCAAAATAGACGGCGAATACATGAGCAACCTTAGATTTGCAGACAACATCGCCCTTTTCGCAGAGAGCCTACACGACCTCCAACTATCCTAGATGATCTAAACAAAGAAAGCAAAAAAGTTGGCCTACACATGAACTTCAGTAAAACGAAAATCATGTGCAATAATCACGTTGAGAATAAGAGCATAACTATCAAGATAGAAAATGCAAAACTCAGCAAGGTAGACCACTACATCTATCTAGGACAACGAATCTCCATGAGACCCTCAAAAGAGGAGGAGATCAAGCGAAGAATCACTTTAGGAGTGCAAGCCTTCGGCAGAGCAAGCTCAACTTTCAAGAACCAGATGATCCCAATGATCCTAAAAAGAAGAGTATACAACCAATGCATTCCCTCGATAGTCACTTATAGAGCTGAAATATGGAACCTGACTGAGAAGTATGCAACGTGCACATGAGAGAATCATGCTCAATCTTACATGAAGAGATCACAAGACAGTACAGTATATCAGGACGAAAACAGGTGTCAATGGCACTATAGAAACTATTAAAAAACTTAAATGGCAATGGGCAGGCCATGTTGCAAGAATGAAAGACAACCGATAGACATCACATCTCACAAAATGGATCCCCAGAGATCACATAAGAAACCGAGGCCGACAAGATGGAGAGATGAACTAGACAGATTCAGGATATACTGGCTCTGCGACGCCCATGATAGAGAAGTGTGGCAAATCTTGGGGAAGGTCTATGTCCCACGACGAACGTTAAAAGACTGATGATGATGATGATGATGATGATGATGATGATGATGATGATGATGATGATGATGATGATGATGATGATGATGATGATGACTGCAAATTACCCTTCTACAAACTCGAATTTCTAACAGGGTC
Source organism: Thysanoteuthis rhombus (assembly GCA_963457665.1). Lineage (NCBI taxonomy): Eukaryota > Metazoa > Mollusca > Cephalopoda > Oegopsida > Thysanoteuthidae > Thysanoteuthis > Thysanoteuthis major. The sequence goes on along the minus strand of OY735211.1, from coordinate 36,820,783 downwards.
TACCTAAAAAGTTTTTACTCTCTCGGTCTCTCTCTCTCTCTCTCTCTCTCTCTCTCTCTCTCTGTTGTTTAAAGGTGGAGAGAGATGGGGGGGCATCGCCACACATTGATAGTATTATAAAATTGGTAGTAGTAAAAGTGAGTTGGACGCTGAACCTCTCTTGGGGTCCGGCAGGAATGTTTTCGTCTCTCAGAAAAGAAGTTGGGTAAGAACCTATTCTCGCCTATCGTTTGTATATAATGCCAAATGGAAAATGTTGCATTCTAGCTACAGGAATCTTCAGCGACATTTGATCTGTTTTGATCAGTTGCACAAACGAAAGAGGGACATAACAAAATAAAATGGTTTACAATTATAAATGGACTCTTATTCTTGATACGAAACAGATGCAGCGTTTCCTTGTGCAGTCCCGGCGACTGGATCTGAGATCACCGAAAGATTGCATCGACGGTGCGATGCAAGTATAAAACGCACTCAACTTGCCCAAATCATCACGCATCTTAATTAACTTTATTTAGCTCAATATTTATCTAAACTTTCGATAGATAAATAAAACAGGCCTGGTTATTCACTAAATAGTAACATGAACATGTCGGGGGGTGATGAATTAAGATATTGGAAAAAGAAGTGATGAATGAATAAGTTACTTCCCTCGCATTTTGTTGGACAGTGATCCCTCACTCCCTGAAAAAAAAACGTCTGAACTTTCGAAAAATAAGCGTGAGTACTGCTAGACACAAATCAAGAGATCAATTTAAAATGAACTTTCATCTCAAATTGAACCCTCACTAAAAACTTATTGGGGGTAGGGTTAGAAATAAATATTTTTCCTATACATAATTAGGAGTGAATGTTCAAGTTTATAGCTCCATTATGTGTGATGCTTACATATATTGGCAGCCAGCCAGCCAGCTAGCCAGCCAGCCAGCTAGCCAGCCAGTCCAACTTGAAAACTAAAAAACTAAAGAAACCTATGTTGACAATTTTGATAACAATTCTGATTGGCGGTTCCTATGTTTAGTCTGAAAATGCTTGAAAGAAAATGCATAAAACGGATAAATAATATCATATTTTTCATTTATTCAATTACTACTTTTTCGATGCATAAGTCTGAGAGCTCGTTCCCAATCAACCATGAGGAGGCACCACCATGAAACCAGCCCTCCCTCCAGTTGACAGGCCTTCTGCAGATACCCTGGAAGGAGTTACCTCAACCCTGTGAGTCAGGCCGAACTTGCAAAAGCCGCAGAATCAAATCCAAATTTTTTTGTCCACTAAGTCAAGCCATGAGAAATTAATAATTTTGATAAGTGATTGCGAATAATATGATTGGATGAAATGACGAATTTGTGAAAAAGAAAAGGCGATTTGTGTTGGAATGTTCACTTTTGTTTATTTAATGTAACACTGTTGTACAATTATCCAGCAACCGATGAAAAAATAAATGCTGATATTGAACCAGAGCACTTTGGTCTCTGATTATTCAATAACTAACCTAGTGAAATCGTCATTGTCTTCTTATAATGCGAGATTTTATACAAATTGCTTTGACATCAGGTCTAAAAATCTGCAAATCAAAGTTTCCTTCTCCTATATGAGTGTGGAACAGATCGTGTCATTGGGATAACCTATGGGGGAGGGGAAGGACATGAATACGTGGGAGGGTGTACATTTGCATCTATATTTTTTGTCTGAATTCATATTTGTTTGTCCACAGGGTTTGCTAAAAATGTATACACACTCAACAGCCCACGACTCTGTAACGACTTTTCTTTTCGGATCGTGATTAGTTTTCGGATAAAAGACATTTGGATAATGGAAATCGATATTGTAAGAAATGCAAAAATGTGTATGAAGTCCATAGATATTATTGATCGTCAACAATCAAACTGTACATACAGTTTTTGACACTCTATATAAACGTAGCCCCCCCCCAATTCTAAGCATATTTGTTTATCGATTAATGACGTAAGATACATTTTGCAAATCTGTCTTAGACAATAAATAGAAAGAGGGAGAGAGGGTGTTGTCAAAACAGCTCTTCTGCTGTGTGTACGCGTGTTCGTTGGGCTACTGACCGCTGATAATGTTACTATTACTAATACAACTTTTACTACGGTTGTTGATGAGTTAATTTTGTTTTCTGCCTCAGATGAATACAAGAATTGTTGGTAACAATACCTTGTGGCAACATTTCAAAGAGAGAGAGAGAGAGAGAGTGACAGACAGACAGACAGACAGAGAAGGAGAAAAATAAGGAATAAATTTAAAATTTACAAGCCGGGAACACGTGAATTATAGGTAACACAAAATGGCTTGTAATTTACTTAAATGAAGATATGGAATAAAACTGAGAAAAAGAAAACATATTTAAGAATAAAAGAAAGAAAGAAAGAAGTTTCATTTCAACATATTAATTTTATTTGCTTTCAGTACAAGGCGTATTACATTGTGAGGATTCTTGCCATCTTAAAGAGAGGATTTAGAGTCAACCACAGAGAAGTAACCGATCGTAAGTAAAAAAAAATAAAGACTAATGAACAACTTTGGCTATTTTAGCTGTATTTTTTTATGACCGTTTCTTTTGTGATCATTTACGTACATATAGAAATTGGATATCATAAATAAATGTGATACATTAAAGTGAATTTTCAATATGGAAGAATTTATTTATTATTTGATTTAAGAACATTAAAATCCCATAAGTAACATCACAATATATCAAGATAAGATAAATCATAGAATCGTCTTATAAGATTGTAAAACTTTGAAAGATACGGTATCATGTATATCTGTAAGACATAAATAAAACATTGAGCTTGAACGTTTTTTTAATAAAATTAAAATAATCTTCTAGTCTGTTATATTCAACAACTAAGAAACACGTTGATGAAGTCAAAGGAATTTTAAACAATCCTTTTACAAAGGAGTAGCTTAAGCATTGGTTGACTGCTAATCTTCCGGAGATGTCTTCTAAAGAAAATATACGAGGTGCTCTTAGAAGTTCAAGGAATCTGAACAATTTTTCATATTCAATTTCCCAAGACTTTTTCGTAGCACCTGGTATTTGATAACACAGAAACTGAAAGGACACAATGCATGATTTTATTATTAGTACATATATTAGTGAGTTATTTTCCAGAAAAAGTTATGGTTTCACGTAGAATGTTTGATACCGAAGAATGTTCACCGCTATTTTATATAATACAAATTTTAAAAGCAAGCGATAATAGAAAACAGATCAATAAGCAATAGATGCTTACACAAATTCCTTTAAGCCTTAATCAATTGGTAGAAATCAAATGTTAATTTCTTAGGCTGAAGCTAATTAGGTTATAAGAGAAGGGATGCGTCTTTTCGTGATATGCTTATCCAGACCCGCTTGGCCAACTGCACACTTTTGTAGCCTGGTACCATACTAGTCCGGCAGGACACGACAACACAGTCATCTTGCCAGCCCACCCACACACGATATATTTGCTTGGAATTTTATGTGGAAGAAATTCTCCATTTTTGCATTTAGGAGCTCTGGTAGGAGTTGGAGGAGGGGAGACACTATAATTTACATGGGGATTCATTATTAAACCTAACTGTACCGAATCGTGGACGCATGTAAGCTTAGCCTGTAACCAAACAGTTCCTAACGGACATTGCACTGTGAAAGCATTTCCGTGGTTATCACATTGAATGAATGATCTTCTATTGCCAGGGTTTTCATGATAGAAAGGCGGATTCGAAGAACTGCATGGGTTTTTAGAATGAGAAACTACACTAGAATGGTGAACACATGTGTAAGCCTGTTGTGACCAAGCCGTATTCTTTGGACATTGCACAAGGAAAGCAGTTCCCCATTCGTCACATTGAATAAATGTTGATTTGTCTGACGGGTTCGCAAAATAAAACTGTCTGTTCATAATGGCCTTCCTGGTGCATGGGTTTGCACCGCTGTATAATTTGCTGTTTGAGGGAGGACCAGTAATTTGAGGACCGCACACACTCTGAGATTCATCGTATTGCGTTCCTGCTGGGCACTTGACAATTTCCATCTTTCCCGAAACCTTACATTGAATATACTTATTGGGTGATTTCGGATGCTTGAAGCGCATTTTATTATTCAGGATATTTGTCTTAGTGCATGGATTCGGAACGTTGTCATCACCTGGAATGAAATAAAGTAAATAATGAAATTGTTTATTAGGGATTCACAGAAGCAGATATAAATGAAATGGAAATATAGTGAATTGAAGCTTGGGTTACTTTCAAATTGAATCGTGATCAGTAGAAAAAAATTATTATAATGATATGATTTCTGATCTTTTAATTTTCTATCCTACAAATACGCATTTTCCAAAAATCCTTATGTTTTACTTTTTCCTTTGGAAATAACTTGAAAAATGTATTTCTTCCACACGTCTCTCTACTGTTTGTCTCTGATTCTCCCCTCTAACTTGTACGTATATCTACACTTCAATTCATTCTCCCCCCCCCCAAAAAAAACACTATGTATCAAAGCCAAGTTTCATCAAATCCAGGCCATACACATAAAACGAGTACAGAGTGAATACTTTTTGACTTGAGAAAACTTTGAAACCGAGTCTTGATTTATGAAACATTCCGTTATGGCTTGCGAGATTTGTACTCGAACTATTATGAATGTGCGCATAAAAGATGAATATGATAGTCTCAAGGTTAATTATTTTTTGAAAGACAAAAAATATTGCTTGATCATCAAACCGAAAGCCTCCTTCAAGGCGCAAAGAGGATTTATGGATTTTAGCCTGGTTCTCTAAAACGTGTGATTCTAAACATTCAAAACAAAGAAACAGAAGAGGAGACTCGAGGCAAAAATCATCAATTATTAAAATGTTATTTTGGTGTACGGATAGCTTTTATAGGTCCACACTTGATTTGTGAATAATGGGGACACCTGTATATCCATGATTTTTTCTCGGTGACCAACTAACATATATACATAGTTTCTAAATAATATAATGCAATATAAAATATTCTGTCGGATCATATCTCGATTTGGGCCTTTATATTACTGGCGGCTGTTTAGCTCAGTGGTAAGAGTAACGCTGCGTTGAAGAGGCTACCCTATTGGTCGCAGGTTCGATTCCTGTAGCAGCCACTTTAAAAAAAAAATGATACAGTAACTGTGTTATGATGGAAGATCATTCCAAATAAGAGTTTCTTTATGATATAACACAATTTGCAATGATTCTGTCTGATCATGTATGCATTTCTTGATACATATATATAGAGACAATATTCATCTGCAGGTTATCATTCTATGTATGACTTCACATATTTGCAGGGCAGGATCATCTATAACGTTAATCACTCACAGAGGCGTGTATGTATTTCAACGTGCATAAAACCCATTACTTGAAAAAATATTTCTCTTGATTGCCATGTGTGTACAATGAAAATGATATACGTACCACAAAGGGGACCAAAGGATACTTTAATGTCATTAGGTGTACATTCTCTCTCTATTCCATTTTGTCGACAGATTATAGTAACCCCTGAAAAAAGAGTTAGAAATAATAAACATACCAAATGCACAGCTTGTGGAGGTATAGTATAAGAACAACAACATATTTTTATATAGATATATAGATATATAGATATAGATATATATAGATTTTACCACCATGATAAAATTGTGAAACCATACACCAAGAAATTATCAAGTACAACACCGATATTCCAATAACAAATGGTCAGGTGCGGACCTAATGATTTTTATAGGGCCGTGTATGTGTGTATGTGTGCAGGTAGCTAATTTGCTGAAGTTGGTGTGCAGGCCATTGATTTTCCGACAAAGTGAGCATACAGGCCACTAATTTGCCGGCAAATTTGTCGAGATGGCCGACCAAGGAAAGAAATCAGTTGCTAGGTACGGTTTGTTATTTATAGTTACGAATCACTAACATAGATCCCCAGAGATCACATGCGAAATCGAGGCCGACTAAATACAAGATGGAGAGACGAACTGGACAAATTCAGAAAGCACTGGCTCCGCGATGCCCACTAAAGATAAGTGTGGCGAATCCTGGGGAAGGTTTATGTCCAATGACGCACGTTAAAAAGAATGATACTGCCTCGGTATAGGTTTTGAAAAAATTTTGTACACCAAGTTACAGGACATTCTACAGACCCTTTTCTGAGAATAAGCATGGATGTTACGTAGCTTGAATCTTAAGAACGTGATTCACTTGATGCATTACTCTTAACATTTCTCATCTATTCTGTTACTCAGGCTATGTTTTTTCTTTCTTTTTTTCTTTCTAAAAACGTGTACAAAAGGTTCTTACCTCCTATTGATATTTGAAACTTATATATAAGGGTTTGTGCAGCCCAACATTGACATCAACATCCTTTTGTCAGTAAAGTAAATTCATGTAGACGAGTATGCATGAATATTCACATTGCTTGAACCTCAAACACATTATTTACTTAATTCATTATTTCTTAAAACCTCTTATTTAATCTGGTCCTAGAGTTCGGATTCTTTATTTCTTTTTTTTGTTTTTCTAAACCATGAAAAAAAGTTCTTACCTTCGTCTGGTGGATTGAAGCTTACGTTATAATGAGGCTTGGCACACGCTGATGACGACAGATCCAATCTTTTTCCTGAGACAAGTGAGAGGTACAATTTTTTGTCTGCTGGAGAACGAATCCATCCGGGGCTACCATCTGTGGCAACGGCGGAATAGGTATAAATACTGGAGCTTGGTGTATGAAGGTGGTGAGCGTAGATATTCACTGTACCACAAACGACAACAACCTGTAAGAATCATACAAACCTCATGTAACGTGCGTTTGTAATTGTGAAAGTGAAACTGTTGATAGTAAAAAAAGTCCCTAATATTTCCTTTAAACAACATGTAGCTTTTTAGTGTATACGTCTATTATGTAATTTTCTCGATGAAGACAATATTCCAGTAAAAATGGGGGTTACAAAATTCTCTTACTCTTTCGGGAAGAAAGAGAGCTAAAATAAGTTCAATAAAGTAAAGAGAAGAAATAATTACGGTATGTACAAGGAAAGAAACAGGATTTAATACCTTTATTACGTGCCTTTACTTTTTCTAATACATGTTGAGTCAATTACAATATCAAATATGAATGAGAAATATAAAAGTCATCTTACAAGTATCGCATCTGACCTCGAAAGTTTTAATTCATACAACAACATACCTTTACATTGGTCGTATTCGTAGTGCCATTTTGGTTGGTTGGTGTTTTAACTGGATCTACATTGATATTTTGAATTTTGGTTGTATTGTCGGATGGTATGGGATTGTTGTCAATAATAGGGCACTGTACAGGTCCATTATTTATATCCACTGCGATAGGAGCTATAATAATAATAATAATAATAATAATAATAATAATAATAATAATAATAATGATAATAATAATAATAATAATAATAATGATAATAATAATGATGATGATGATGATGATGATGATGATGATGATAATAATAATAATAATAATAATAATAATAATAATAATAATAATACTGGAAAGTAGACTTGACAGCCGCAGGGGACAAACTAGCAGAGGTAGGGATAAAAAGGGAAATCTTCCAAGGAGACTCGTTGTCCCCACTATTATTTGTTCTAACAATGATACCGCTCAACAGAATCCTTAAAAACAGCAAAGGGTACCATTTCTCTAAAACAAAAGGAAAGGTCAACCACCTAATGTACATGGATGATATAAAATAGTTCGCAAAAAACAGGGGAGAGCTTGAGACTCTGTTCAACGAAGTAAAGGAATATAGTGAGGACATAGGAATGGAGTTTGGAATAGAAAAATGTGCAATCATGGTAATGCACAAAGGAAGGCTTACAATGACTGAAGGAATTGAACTCCCGGACAACAGCAAGATTAGGGCATTGACCGCACAAGACTGATACAAATAACTAGGCGTCCTTGAATGTGAGACGATAAAACGGGAAGAGATGAAGGAGAAAATAAAGAGAGAATACCTTAGAAGGATAAGGAAAATATTAGAGACCAAATTAAACAGCAGAAATCTAATAAAAGGAACGAACACCTGGGCTGTGTCAGTAGTTAGATATACAGGACCATTCCTAGGATGGACAAAGGAAGAGCTCCAATCAATGGATAGGGGAACCTGGAAACTTATGACAATGCATAAAGCATTACACCCTAGATATGACACAGATAGACTATACGTTAAGAGAAAAGAAGGTGGCAGGGGGCTCATCAGCATAGAAGATTGTGTCCAGAGAGCTAAAGTAGTCCAAGAAAGGTATGTGCAAACGAATAGTGAAGAAATCATAAAGAGTGCGAGAGATAGTGCAACAAACGACAAAGTAGAAAACAATGGAACAGTACAGCAAACAAGAAAAGAAAGATTGGAAGAGAAAAAATTGTATGGCGAGTTTAAAAGGCAGATACAAGATGTAGCAGACGAGAAATCATGGACGTGGTTACGAAAAGGAAACCTTAAGAGATAAACGGAATCGCTCATCATGGATGCTCAAAACAAAAGCATAAGGACAAACTACATAAAAACAAAAATCGACTGGACACAGACAAACAGCAAATGCCGCATGTGCAGTGAAAGAGATGAGACAGTAAACCACGTAACTAGTGAATGTAGTCAACTCGCCCAGAAGGAGTATAAGCATAGACACGATAGAGTAGCAACGATGATACACTGGGAACTAAGCAAACAAATGGGATTCAACCATGTGGAAAAGTGGTATCAGCACAAGCCAGAGGCAGTCTTGGAGAATGACAACCACAAACTACCCTAGGACTTTGACATCCAAACTGACCACCTCATCAAGGCGAGAAGACCGGATTTAGTAATAGTAGACAAAAAAAGGAAGGCCTGCCAAATAGTAGACGTTGCTGTACCTGCAGACCATAGAGTAAAAAAGAAGGAGAAAAACGGGAAAAATACCAGGACCTAGCAAGAGAGTTAAAGAAGATGTGGAACATGAAAACCAGGGTAGTACCGGTCATAGTGGGCGCACTAGGAACAGTACCCAAAACGCTGAGGGAGAGACTGGAGAAGATCGGGATTAGGGGAAGGATTGAGACCATACAGACCACAGCACTCCTGGGAACTGCACGGATACTGAGGAAGGTGCTAGAGATATAAGTACTGCAATGAATTTTAGCCCTGACATAAAAGGTGAAAGAGAGAGGAGACGTTAGCTGAAGACCTGAGGAGACTTATTGTCACTCAGCCTTCAGCGATAACCACTGGGCAACCGGTGTGAAACTGTAAATCACAGAATTACTGCGACCTATGAGTACTAGGAGAGGAGGGCTGGAGACTTGAGGAGACTTGCTGTCACTCAAACTCCAGCGGTTACCACCAGGCAACTGGTGTGAGATTCCTAATAATAATAATGATGATGATGATGATGATGATGATGATGATGATGATATCAATTGTGATAATGATTATACAATAAAAATCGCATTCAAATAAATCACGACAACAATGATAATAGCAACAAAAAGAATGCAAGGACGGATACGATAACATTCCCAGCTCATTATACATGATACTCATTAGATAATTTCTATTTTAAGAAGAGAAAGAGATTCTATTCAAACTAACTTTTAAGATTTGAAAATGCGTCAGTGATTCTTTATTAACAAACTATCAAACTAAACAATAAAAGAAATAAACGAGAAAGAATATAGTTTATAGGCGTCATCAGATATCAAAAGCAGATGCAGCCAGTAAAAGTCCGATGTTGGACATAAACCTTCCCCAGTTTTTACTTTTGAGCGCTACGGTACCAAAACATTCTGAATTTATTCAGATCATCACGCCATCATACTTTTAGCCAGTCACACAATCACAATGAAATGTTCAGAAACCCTCGTCGCTCATAAAACTTCATGGAGGCTTCTGATGGGAAAATCAATTGAAAAATATTGATACTACTTTGATTAAGTTTTCTTCTCTATCGAGTGATAGCAGTGAAACTCACTGGTAATGTGCAAGTAATCTTCTGAGATGTTGGCGCCGAAAAAGTCAATTAATGCCGGAGTTGCCAATTTAGAAAAAAGTAATCGGCTTGTTGATTTTTAATTCCGGTCAAAGTTGTTTCGCACAAATTCCATAAAGAAAGTCAGGAAACGACCTCACCCTATTGCCAATCACCGTGGCCATGTTCTTATCCACTGTGTGCAGCAAAGTAATTCAGAGATGAACGATCCCCCATAATCATTCTCCAGCACACACGCATCTAATCATGATCCACATAATTTACCAGCCATTCTCCTTTTTATTCACGATGGACGGACATTATTTTCATCAATAATGCATATGAAAACTAATCGAGAGTTTTCTTGTCAAAAAGTTTACTTGTTTGGACTTCGTACCTATGAAGTGAAAATTCGTTCGAAGACTTGACGGTTAATTCAGTTGTTTAATTTGAATGATGGCAAGTACTTTAAACAAGCAACTGGGGATCATCGCATTTTCACATCTGCAAGGGTCAAGGCTCTACGTAGATATGATCACGGTATTTTCGTAAAATTGACTCTTCATATTTAAAGGCTTAATCGATTTTCATAAAATTTATATCACTAAAAAGAAGAATTTTTTCCGTTACATAGGAACAGGGTTAATTGCTTTCGAAATTTGTGCTTACGTCTATAAAAAAATCTTTTTAATAGAAAATGGGATGGGTGGGGGGCATTAGGAATGTAGCCTCGGAGCCAAGGAGATAACATTTCCCAAAAGTTCGAGGACTCTCGATCTTGATAAAAGATGTCTCATAAGACCAATTTTTTTAGCAAAACTAAATTAAAGTACTATCACTATTTTACAATTGAATTCCCACCAGAAGCCTCCACGACACCCCTGCCTAGTTTTATGAGCGATGAAGGTCTCTGAACATTTGTTTTTCGTTCACATTGCCTCAAAACTTTCGCTGACCAGCAGAGTCAAACGCTCTTATGTCTTCAGTAAAGTTTGGTGAATATCCCGGCCCCTGCCAAATCCATCTTCTCGGAAAAATCAAACTTTTCCAACATACGTGCGGCAAGCAACGTGGCTCACAATCTGCCTCTTCTCCAATGAGTTAGCCATCAATCTCCGCAAAAAGATGCTCAAAACATATAACTTATGTTTGTGCGCAGCTCGTTTGACGTGCAAAACTCGCGGAAACGATAGGAAAATCCTATAAGACCACATGCATGATGGTCAATACCGTTACGTTCTAAAAAAAGTAGTGTGCACGCTCTTTTGGGGTTTATCATGAGACACTTTTCATAGTAAGACAAATATACTTGTAAGTTCTGAAATGTAAGATACTTAGTCCCAACTGAAGTCATCGACAGAGAAAGTAATAAATAAATGAATAATAATTGATTGGGTGTCTAATTCCATGTGTGGAAACTAACGTTTAAATTCCAATGATAGGGAGGAGGAAATGCGATAAAATAATCCAACTATTGGTGAAGGCATTTCGGTCGATCAAACTAAAAATTATAAATAATCAATCTTTACTCCTAATAACACTACAAACCAATACATGAGAACCATAATTATTCTCTTGATAGTGTTATCAGTCGATTATATTCAGTGATTGTTTTGAATTATCAAGTTTTTCTCTAAAACATTTCCATCGATTCATTTTCTGTTCGTCTTCAGGTGAAACATTTTCTGATGAATATTTTGCTAGTGGTCTTGATTACTGGATTGCATTGTGAGATGTCACAACAAATCTTCTCACAGTTTCAGCCAAAAATTGATCATTCACAAATTGGGGAATATGATTTATATTGTTGTTTATCATTTGGTTTTGACTAGTCATGTCTCGATTTCGCTATAGAATATTGAAAGACATTATGCTATCTGCAGACGGTTGGTTGCTTAATCCTTCTGTTACTATTCAAGCACCAAAAAGGACAACACACACACACACACACACATACACACACACACACACACACATATATATATATATATATATATATATATATATATATATATATATATATATATATATATATATACATATATATATATATATAAGACAGTAAAGCCACCACGAATTACCAATTAAATGAAGTGGTTTCTTACCTACACAAGATTCGCGCTGGATTTCACGGGTAATACTATCGATTTCATTATAAGAATTCAAGGAGAAGTAATGTGTGCAACTTGGATCAGAAGCGACTGCAAGCATCTCATAAGGATTTACACTACCAATACCAATGGTGAAAATAGTCGTGAGGTCACTTTTTAGTTGATTAGCGGCAGTGATGGTTCTGCTTCGGCTATTCGAATAACCATCGGTGATCAAAACAAATACTGTAGGCACATTTGGACGGGCTTGTTTTGCAATATTATCTCGCGCCAAATATATAGCCTTAGAAGTTGCAGTGCCACCACCCGTGTATAAGATGTTAGAAATTCCGGCGGAAATTTGGGAAGCAGTGTTGTACGTGTCGAAGTTGAAAGAAATGGTTGCACTGGAAGCGTAGCGAATGACTGCAACGCGAGTCATGTTAGGGCCAATCTGTAGATCTTTCACCACATTTTGGAGGAAAGTGAGGGTTCTTCTGAAGTTAGATGATCCAACGCTACCGGAAGCGTCGATTGCAAAGACCAGATCCATCTTTACTGCAGAGCAGCCTGCAAAAGATTTAAAAAAAAAAAACTCATATTATGCAGAAATGAAGTTTTGTATGAATTGAAGTAATAGAGTTAATTCCGAAAGCGGCTGAAGGCATGTACGTTTCAATTGTACTATAAACATTACTAATCATAATGTTGCAATAAGTGATATATTGTATCATTAGAAAATCGAAAGATTTTACCAATATGAATACATATTTATTCAGGCATATATACATGAACAAACATGTTTGCTCTCATGTAAGTTCATATGAGGTGCTACATGGAAGGAATTCGATCTTGAAGAAAAAATACTATCCGTAACACTTAGTTTCAGTCGTCTCCTTTGATGTAGTCCCCTTGGTTCCCAAAGGGCACTGCCAACAAAAAATAGTAGAAAGAGTTCTTACTCTATATGGTTCGCACGAGCTTTTCAACCATCCGAACCTTTGAGTAACACCTTGTATGTATGTATGTCTATGTATGTGCGAGTGAGAGTGTGAGGCTATATAAATGTAAAGAACGTAGGCAACTTTTAAAAAAATGCTTTCAGCTCAATATTTCCATAAGAGATAAGAACTCATTTTGAAAACATTTGAATGTTCATTCACATCACCATTATGCAGATATACATATGTAAGCATGCACAAATATATGCGCTATAGTTTAACGCTTTACTGCAGATATATCATCGACCTGTTTTGTTTTGTTTTTTGTCAGAAATATATCGAAATGTTTACTTACTGATTTTGATGGATGATCTTGAATTAAAATTGTTCTTATTTCCATTTGGTCGAATGTACCGTATCCAGAAGTTTGCTTGGTCATATCTAGAAGCGGGAATTTTCGCCCCACGTGTTCCAAGATCTGATAAGTAGGTATACATTACTAAGGCAGAAAAAAGTGGGATGTCCATTTGTGACATTGTAGCCCTGGTTATATCAAAGGATAATTCTTTTACAATGTTGTTACAAATCGTGCGCATTCTGTACTGACAACTGCTTCGAGCAGAACTAAGGATAGCATTAGTGACCTGAAAAAGAAGAGTCAAGTTTTAAAGAAAGCGGGCCATGTAATCATAATTCTCCCTTATTTTTCGTACTGAGTCATCGGTCCAACAGCGACCATTTAAACATTGCCCTAAAACTGTCACCAAAAGAATAACATTAACATAGGCACCTACAACGTCAGAACACTATCAACTGACATGCACCTAACCGATCTAGAAAGTGATATAAAAAAAATGTCAAATGGGACATCACAGGCATTCGCGAGGTAAGAAGACCCGGAGAAGAACTAATCGAACTGAGAAGCAGCCACGGGCCATGTAAGGTTCTAATAAGAGGGGAACATTAAACTGGACAAGAGAGGGACAAAGAAACCTTGATTACAGACAATGTGACAATTGCATAGAGCATTTCAGCCGAAAAATGATGTTGACACATAATCCAAGCCACAAGATCACAGATCTAATTATATGGATATGAAAAAAAAAAAAAAAAAAAAAGAACGTGTCAGATAGTGGATTTTGACTCTCAGGCAGCCAACAAAGTGAAGCTGAAAGATAGCTAAAAGCTAGATAGCTATCTACACCATAAGAGAGAACTGAATAAATTGTGGGACAAGAACGTGACAGTAGTGCCAATAGTAGTAGTAGCCCTGGGAACGATCCCCAAGAACTTAACAAAAAGGTTGGAGGATCTGGAAATCTGAGGAATTTCCGAGACCATTCAGACGACAGCACAGCTGAAATTAGCTAGAATAAGGAGGAGAGTCCACGAGGATTGAGGGGACTTGTTGTCACTTGATCTCTGGTGAAAATCGCCATTCATGACTGGTGTGAAAATAATTACATTGTTTTTTGTTTTTTTGTTTTTTTATCCCATAGCGTTAAAGATAATTTCATTGTCACGTGTCTCTTTCAAGTCAGCGGAAAAATAATGACTTCAATCCGTGCCCGAAACTGAATCTTAACGGCGTATTAATACAAGAAACCAAGAATTAATTTAGTTGACCTTTGCCTCAGGGTAGAGTAATGGTTAGCTAGCTAACCATACCAGATAATCAGCTGTTCGATCCTCACTTGGTACTCCGCACAAAACTGATTATTGTGATCACTATAAATATAGTCTTTGGGACCGACTTATTTGGATAACAAAACGAGTTTAATAACATTAACCGTGATTATAATAAACAGACCTTCTGTAATAGCAAATGGAGGAAACAATTTACTCAGCATGTTTAAGTTAAAAAATACTGTGCATTTTTCTTCAAGCATTTATGTTGAAAAATCATTTCAGTTATCCTTGGGATTTCCAAAGAAAATAATAGATTTGTATTTCCGTCAAAAGAAGAAGAAATCAAGCGAAGAATCACACTAGGATGGCAAGCCTTTGGCAGAGCTAGCTCAAACTTAAAAGATAAGAAGATCCCATTATTCCTAAAAAGAAGGGTGTATAACCAATGGATCCTCCCAATGGTCACTTATGGAGCTGAAACATGGAACCTAACCAAGAGACAGACCCACAAATTGAGAACCATGCAACGTGCACATGAAAGAATTATGCTGGGCCTCACGTGGATAGACCACAAGGCAGCACATTACATCCGAGAAAAGACAAGAGTCAGGGACATCATTGAATCCATCAAAAATCTCAAATGGTGGTGGACTAGCCATGTTGCAAGAATGGCGGACAACTGATGGACACCACGACTCACGACATGGATCGCCCGAGATCACATGTGCAACCGAGGCCGGCAGAATATTAGATGGAGAGACGAGCTAGACAAGTTCAGGAAGTACTGGCTCCGCGACGCCGATGATAGAGAAGTGTGGCAAATCCTGGGGAAGGTCTATGTCCAACGACGGACGTTAAAAGACTGATTATGATGATGAATGATTTATACGTAAGGATATTAAATGGAGAAAACGTTCCCTAGCAGAGTGTTAGAATTATTGTACGAATATTATATTATATTTTTTAATTAAAAATTTGACTTGACATATTCTCCAGTGTTGTAATTCGCAAACTGATGCTTTGATTGGAACATAAGAAGAAGTAAATGTTCTACTTTGACAGAAATAGATGTTTTTGAAACTAGGGAACTCAGAGAGCACAAAAGCCATCCGCTGACTAAAAACAATGAAAATCTGCGTTTCTATTTGCTATAATTCTGACCATTGTTTACCACTTCTTAATATCTGGAAAAATATCTCTCAATCAAAAATAGATATCTAGATCCACCGTAAAACCCTTCAATTTTTCCGTGATACAATGCCTAGTGGCTGAAATAGTTGTAGTTCTCTATCTATGTAAGCGTCACATGCACAATCCTAACTGTCCATCATAGAAAATTTTGCACCAATACACACAAACACCCTTCAATGAAGAGAAAGAAATTGAGGATCCAATCTCTGCAAAATGTTATTGGGATTAATGGAGAACTTTTGGAGATATTGCGTACATTAGTTTGGTTAGGAAAAGTAAAACGTAAATTTTTGATAACAATAGTACTGGCCGATTCAAGGTCATACACCACTCTGAATACATAGAGAGGAAAATGCAACCATTTTAGCCACTAGACCGAATAAAAAAGCAACAATGATAAACTGTTTTCCCCTTATCATGGGGAGTGCGTGTGTAAAATTTCAAATTTCTGCTATTGACAGTGAGAACTGTACACGTGGCACATACATAGATAGGAAGCGCAACTATTTCAGCCAGTAGGCCGAATTTTCAAAAGATAATAAAATGATTGGAGTGTGTGAGGAAAGTTTCTAATATGAACGGTAAGGGGTGTACAGAAAATTGCAACTATTTCAGCATCTAAGCCGAATTTTCGAAAAGCAAAAATCTTTCTCCTACTCATTCGAGTGTTTGTGTTTGTGTGTGTGTGTGTGTGTAAAATTTTCCCCCTTTCTCAACGAGGGGATGGTCTGTTCCAAATTTCATGTTTTTCACTATGAACAGTCAGGGCTGCACAGGTGGTGCCATACATAAACAGAAAAATAAAACGGTTTACGTTACTGAGCCGAATTTTCAAAATGCAAAATTCTTCTACTAATTGATGGGAGTGTGTGTGTGTCAGCAAATTTTCAAGTCTTTGCTATGAACAATTAGGACTGTATATGTGACATATACTCAAAACATTGCATTTATTTCAGTTGCTAAACTGAATTTCCCAAAACAAAATAAAGGTTTCTCGTATCCATTGAAGGGAGTATGTGTGCAAAATTTCAAGTTTATACTCCAAACGATTAGGGCTGTACACTTGACTCAGGCCTTTTCAGTTTTGGTCTGACACTAGAATGTCATTGCTGTTAGATAGGAAAATAGTCAACTTTAATTGTTGACAATCATCCTTACTGAATAACTAAGATTTTTTTATTACTTTAAAAGAATATATAACGCTGACAAATAAATTGTGCACTAAATATGAAAATAAGAACTGCTCTATGCGAGCATTTTTCTGCAAATAAGTATTACGTTGCTGCAATGAAACTTCAGAATTACATTTTCAGTAAATCACAGATGCAAATCAATACATAGGTTCTCTACATTCTCAGATGCAGTATTATCGAAATAAGGTATAATTTTCCACAAAAGAAGTGACTCCTCATCATGAACTTTTGATCGAATATCTTACTACAATTCACCAAGTGTCCGTCTGTCTGTCATTGCAAGAAAGGCCAGATTATGGCCATCAAATTTTCTGCAGTATTAATGGGACCGCTCCCTAATTTAAAAAAAAAAATACTTATTTTCTTATTTTTTCATTTTTAAGGGGAGCGATTAACAATGTAAATTCATGCTAAATCGGTCCATTTGTTATTGTCCAATTGCGTTCACGCTTAACGAAAAATCACTATCTCTTTACTGTAATTCACGAAATATCAACCTATCCGTAATTGTTTAAATCAATATCGGCCATAGCTACACCCATCAAATTTTAACTCAGGCTATTGATGTTTTTCCGAAGCAGATTTTTAACAAGTTGGTTTTTACCCCCCCACACACACTCCCACAATATTTTTTCTTCTCTTTTCTTCTCAATTTACAACGTAAATTTGCCTAGTTAGTGCCCGGCTGCATTCACACTTGCCTAAAAATGACTGTCACTTTAATTCACCGACTGTCAGTCCGCCTATCTATGTTAGCATAGGAACTTAGAAACTGCACAACATAACCCCATGAAAATTTCCGTGTGCCCTAATGTAGTCCCAGAGAAGGTATTTAGCAAGTCAGTTTTTTGAAAATTACAACACTTATCAAGTTTCTAATTGGGGTCCGATTTACAATGTGTATATCATACTATATTGATCCCTCGCGTTCACGCTTACCTAAAATGTATTATTACATACTTTAATGCCAAATGTCTGTCGGTCGGTCGGTTGGTCGGTCCGTCCGTCCGTCCGTCCGTCTATGTCAACATAACTTCAGAAAGATTTGCGGTTACTATAGCAATCGGAGCATTATTTCCGCATATAAGATGTTGAAAATAAAAATAAAAAATAATGAGACGCCTGTGTTCGCACGCTTCCCGATAATAATGATCTGATTTTCATGCATCTATCTATCTTTATAATTCTAAAAGTCTGATTCTATCCATATGTAGGTGACCTCTAAGTAGCCAAAATGGTGAATTATAGCCTGGTGTATAGAATTAAGGTACCACTCAAAATCAGTTTGATCTCTAATTGAGGTCAAAATGCCCCATTTGGGAATTTTGTCGGAATTAGCTAAAAACACATTAAAATTTTTTTTAAATTATCTTTATACGGGGTTATAAGAATAATCTCCACTGGTATTGTCCATACACACGAAAAATACCCTTACAGGGGCCATTGTTGCAAGATTCCATAATCTATTCAAGAAATTATATCAAATACGTATTGACATTGAAATCAGCCAAACTTGAAACTCTATTTTACAAAATGCATTGTATTGAATTGAAAATGAAATGTAGAGATTTCATCAAACTTGAGCCGTTTGTACGGAAAAGAGATTGAGGAACCAATAAAAATGGTTACACGTTTTCTATGAGTTGTACGAATCTGAAATTTCTTGGTTACATTAAAACATTTACTTTTTCACCATTTCAAGCTTCAACTTGAATAAATCGTGAAAACTTTCCCCAACACATCAAAAAAGCAATTTCGAGAGAATGAATGGCGGTGTTGAGAATGGAAATATGTAAACCTTTCACCCATTTCACCAATAAAACTTTCAAGAACTTGCACGGCGTGCGACTAAAATAAACTGTCGAAATGTGCCCGATAAATTATACCAAACAATTATAGTAGGAGGAGGAGGAGGAGGAGGAGTGCGGGATAAAGATATCTATATGAAGATTGCAGTCTATGAAGCTAAGACTGAAGTTTCTAATGCAAAGAAAAAGTTTCTCACCATCCAGATTCCTCCTGTGTTAGGAACGAGATTTTTGCCAAAATCTGTTTCCACGGCTGCAATTCTTCTCATCAGGTATTTGTCATCGGATAGTATGCATTTCGATCGGATTTTATCAATGGTGGCATCCACGACATCTTCCCCACTGGCGTGTGGCTCGAGAGTTCGATCTGCATTCTGTCCATTGCAGAAGAAAGGCAAACACAAGAAAATAAGAATTAATTTCTCCATCTTTTTCTCCTATATTACTGCATCTGACGAGGAGTTTTCCTTATATAGAGCCAGTGAACGCGGAAGAAAAAACTGTTTCGGCCAATCAGAAGCTTAGCATTTACCTTTTTGCTTGCGCCTATCTCTATTTTCATTTTATTTATCTACTTTTTTTTTGTAAAGATCACCCCCAGAAAAAAAATTGGGGAAATTTTTTTCTCATTGTGAATGTGCAGTCATGCATGGATGTGAGTGTGTGTATGTGCGTCTGGGCTTTCCAAAATGACTAAATAAATAAATAATAGTATTAATTTGAAAATATTATCTTGATATTCCGATGACACTGATTTTATATATTTTCACCACGTCAAGTAATTTCTTCTTTGTTTCACCGAGCGTGAAGCAGACTGCATATTTACGCATGGTTGCTTGTGGTATAAATTTCCAAAGAAAAAATTGTTGCTACCTTCTTTTCTTCATATATACAAACGATATTTTACACTGGTTCTGAAATACGTATCATTTTTTTTATAACTTGTAGAAGTCAACAAATTGAAAAATATTAGAACAATACTTTTACTAGAAAGCACTTGAAGTTAACAAATAGCATACGACAGTATAGTAATTCATTGTTTAAAATCCATCTCATTAAAGGGTAAGAGGAATAAAAATAATTTAAACAGACAATAATTGAATCGCTGTGCCGTCAAAATTTGAAATCATGTAAAAAGAATCTATGGAAGAATAAATATTGTCAGAATAAATTCCATTTATGACATCACTGGCGTGACCCACTTGAAAGGATCTAAAATAGTGTATAAAAAAACCATTTGGACTCTGGAGAGACAAGATATTAATGAATCAGTCAAAATATAGCCCCCTAAAGGTATTAAAAAAAACTTTTTTTTGTCAAAAATTTATTTTTTTAGGAAGGTTCAAGTGTCGTACTGATGCCAATTTTCAAATCTGTGGTAAAAAAAATAGAACACACAAACACATAAACACACACATTGCATGGGATAATGGATAGTCTACAGCCACACTGAAGAGTTGTATTACAACGAAACAGCTGTCTGTTGATAACTCAACTATTGATTATATATATATATATATATTGAAAATTGGCATCAGTACGACACTTGAACCTTCCTAAAAAAAAAAAAATTTTTGACAAAAAAAAGTTTTTTTTATACCTTTAGGGGGCTATATTTTGACTGATTCATTAATATCCTGTCTCTTCAGAGTCCAGATGGACAAAACGATAGAACACACAAACACATAAACACACACATTGGATGGGATAATGGATAGTCTACAGCCACACTGAAGAGTTGTATTACAACGAAACAGCTGTCTGTTGATAACTCAACTATTGATTATATATATATATATATATATATATATATATATATATATATATATATATATATATATATATGCACGTGTGGCTACAACGGAGGGTGTGAATTTTCCTTACCACTTTTGATTATTAGATTTATTTTAGATTTAGTCATGGTGTTAGCCTTTTGTCGTTATCTTTTTTTTCTTTCTCAGAGTAGCAAAAACAAAGCTGCAGTTAAAAAACAAACTAATTCTTATTATAATGCTGTCTAATTATACGCAGGATAAAATCATTATTCGAAATTATTCTTTGTTGCAACTTACTTGAATGGAATGGATGAAACTTATCAACGAAAGTGGGAAATAACCTTGAAGACGTTGGGAACCACTAACTTAAATTGCCATGTAGTCTGGTGTACGCGGCCGAATCTCTATGAAACCCACAAAAGAAGAAGAAATCAAGCAAAGAATCACTCTTGGAAGGCAAGCCTTCGGCAGAGCAAGCTCAACCTTCAAAAACAAGACGATCCCAATAATCCTAAAAAGAGTATACAACCAATGCATCCTCCCGATAGTCACTTATGGAGTTGAAACATGGAACCTAACCAAGAGACAAACCTGCAAAATGAGAAGCATGTAGCGTGCGCATGAGAGAATCATACTCAACCTCACATGGAGATATCACAAGACAGCACAATATGTCAGGAAGAAGATAGGAGTTAGAAACATCATATAATCTGTTAGAAAACTCAAATGGCAATGGGCTAGACATGTTGCAAGAATGAAAGACAACCGATGGACATGACGACTCACAACATAGTTCCCCAGAGACCACATACGAAACCGAGGCCGACAAAATACAAAATGGAGAAATGAACTAGACAAATTCAGAAAATACTGGCTCTGCGATGCCCATGATAGGGAAATGTGGCAGATCCTGGGGAAGGTCTATGTCCAACGACGGACGATAAAAGACTGATGATGATGATGATGATGATGATGGACTATACCAATGATTCTCACCTTGGGCGCTACAACCACCTTGGGGATAGCAGGAAGATTGAAGGGGCTGGTAGGGGTACCAGTCGGTGGCTGGACAAAAGGCATCAAGGCAAGAAGCATCAGTCAGAAGGACATCAGTGTATTGCAGACTACTACAAGTTACAATCACGTCCGGTCAAAAATCATCAAACCAGAATGTCAGCACTGCAGTACAGATATTTTGACTGAATTTGTACAAATGAATAAATTCAATCTAGTATTTTCAGTAAATTCAAATGAATGAACTTTTTTCTTGTGACTTTATTTTTCTATTTCGTACCATGTCATAAGAAGAATAAGTCATAATTATTTTTTAATAATTTGAATAATGAAATAAATGATAATTTTTTATGAAATGAGAAATATTTTCGGGAAATTTTTTACAACTAAAATGAGTAATATCTATTATCTTTTTGCTCTGAAATGGCCCATACCAAAGCTCTAGAAAGTATAATTTTCAATTAAAAGATATAATTATGTCTTTATCAGATTTTCCGATATGGAATCGTGAAATGAATAAGATGTTTTAATTTCATCTTTGCCTTAAATATGTTGTTTGAATATACTTACACTTAGAGCCCATATAAGACACAAAAAATTAAATAAATCCTTTTATTCATTCAATTTTTTTCAAATGGTTAGAAGTTTAGTCTCACTATCGCAAGAAGGGAAACTGAATATTAATGAAATGTCGCGTTAAAATTTTTAACGGAAGATAAACCAATTTGAAATTCTAAAACAAAATCATTCACACCTGATTCGAAAACTGAAAACTAACAAAAAGCTGTTAAAATAATTTACTTATCCATCCTTTGAATATCCGAGATTCTTAACGATTTGAACAACGAAAAATTGTTCAAATTCATTTTTCGCCATTGCCGTCATATTTTGTCGATGAAAGGCGATATTATAGAAATGAAGAAAGAGCAACTGCTTTTGAGCACTATTTAAAGGGACGGACAAAAGTGTCCATTGAAAAGATTAAAAAAAAAGAATTATTGAAAACCTAAAAAAAGGAAAATTTAAAAAAAAACTGTTGTCTATCAAGTTTTTAAATAAAGAAAGAATCAACTTATCAAACGTTTAAAGGTTGATCATAAACTCAACTGATTTAGTTTTTCAGTCAGAGTCATACACGGAATCTAAAAAGTATATTATTTATTCAGAAGATATAATCAATCAATATATTCACAAAATATTTATGCAAAAAGAAATTAAAACCTTTTGATTCATTCAATTTTTCTTTCATTTATTTTTATTATTTCATGATGGCAAAATCTGATAAAGACATAATTATATCATTCAATTGAAAATTATACTTTGTAGAGACTTTGTATGACTTATGGAGAGACTTCAAAGCAAAGACTAACAGATATTACTTATCTTAGTTGTAAAAAAATGTCCTAAAATATTACTTATTTGATTTGAAAATATTGCTTGTTTTATCACTTGAATTAAATATTAGTGCAAATTCTGTTGAAATATTCTTATTCCAGTGTCAACATTTCTGACTGATACCTTTTTACAAAATGCAATTGTCACTTGCAGTAGTCTGCACTACACTGTTGTCCTTTTGACTGGTGAACTTTGTCTTGGTGCCTCTTGGCATGGATTCTGGGAGTCAAGAGTTTTGTAGGGGGCGCCAGAAGGCAAGCGGTGGTGGGGGGTGCTGGAAGGCAAGGTGGTGGTAATTCTATTTTCAATGTATCATTTTCGTCTGACTTGACGATGCTTTAAAAGGGATGGTAGTCTGAAACACTGGATTTTATCAATTATTTCTGTGTATGTATCAATTCACTATAGTCTCTCGCATGCAAGTCAGTTTCGTTTTGAATTGAATATCAATTAAGTGTTGTTTTTTCAATTAGAAATTACATTTAACGTCACATAACTCACCAAATCGTGAATTATAATAAACAACAACACATAATAAAACAAGTCGCTATATTTCTTAATCAATCAACAGAAAAATATTGAAGAATTTTTTTCGATTAACCAAAATATTTGAGCATACCTATGCAACAATTAAACAATGATTTTGAACATGGAAACAATTATACATATAATAGCTCTATTTCATCACGAACGCTTGCCTTAATTCTTTACCACTAACAATCTTTTTTCCTGATTTGCAATGCACTTCCCTAGTAAAATCATTTACGACATATTTTTAATTTTTTCAACAGCTTTTTTTTATGGTAAAATAATTAGTAATGCATTTACATTATACATATGATAGTCTTTTCAGAAAGTAACGCTTGTTTGGATTCCTGACCGCTGACTTTTTTTGCCATTTCCAATATGCAACAAACAGACTGATCGCTGAAATTTACCAAAACAAATTATCAATTGCAAAATTTGGTGTTTTATCATCAAAATCCCTACCACCAGAAATGAATATTTAGTTTGAAAATGCAGAAGATGGTTAGAGCTTAGTGCGAGAGTGATTCGACAGTTGAGAAAGGAAAGTGAAATCACTGTCTACATATACCACATTCAAATGAAGTCGACACTAAAATGCAACTTTAATTACTGCTCCATTTTTGTACTCCCTATTAATACAAGTTTCATTGCTTACGTAATCATTGGAGTGAATTGAACTTTTGGCATATTTGTTTGATCAACTCTTCCCTCGATACATAAACAGCTAGCTCGTGAGTATCATAAATAACAAATTAGTACTAAATATCAATAAACAAAATGATAAAACAATTTTTAAAAAATAAACCCTTGTAAGTATATTTGATTAACAAAGAATATGCGGTTGATTTTGCTAATATTTCCGAATCCCACGTCAAAAAGCCTCAAGACAAAATGTTTCAGTCAAAAAGACAACAGTGTAATACGGATTATTGCAAGTTACAGTTGCATTCGGTCAGAAGGCATCAATCCAGAATATCAAAACGGTAGAATGAATATTTTGTACAAACGAAGGAATTTGATTTAGTATTTCTTTTTTTTTTTTGTAAATTTAAAGGGTAAATAGGGTTTATTGTAATTTTATTTTTCATTTCCTTCCATATGTCACAGGAGGAATAAGTAATATTTTTTTTCAAATTTGAGTCATAGATTGAGTAATACTCTCAAATGAAATGAGAAATATATAAGGCAAATTCTTTTACCACTAAAATAAGTAATATCTGATAGTCAGTCTTTGAAGTGGCTCAAAAAGTCATACAAAATCTCTGTAAAGTATATTTTAAGTATTAAAAAACATACTTATGTATATATTAGATTTTGCTGTCATATCGAAAGATTTTTGGCAAATTTGGATGAATAAAAAAAGTTTTAATGAAATTTTCGCGTTAATAAATGATGAATATGTTGTTGGATTATACCTTTTATTTAAAAATAATACTTTTTTAGAGCCTTTATATGATTTAATGAAGTGAATGTTAAGTTTACAATCAACTTTTGATGAGCAGATTTTTCTTTACTCAAAAACGAAACATTTTCGGTTTTCATTTTTATAGGCTTTTATTTATTCATTTCATTCAACTTATTGATTTGATGGTAACCTTTTTTGCATCTTAAAAAGGTGTTCAGAGGCTATCGATCTTCTCTTCATTTTTATAACGTCACTTTTTTATCAGAAAATATAACAGCAAAAATGTACAATTGGTTTCAACAACTCTTCGTTTGAATTCCTAAGAATTTAGGATATTCATAGTATGGATAAATAAATCATTTTAAGGCTACGTTATTTTCCAGTCTTCGAATCAGGTATACTTTTATCTTGGAATTTGAAATTGTTTTATTTTTATATTCAGCTTCACCTTCTGCAATTGTGAAACTAAATAATATGCATTGAGAAAAAATAGATAAAAGGTCTTTATTTCATTTCCGCGTCATACGTGGGCTGTAAAAAAAAGTATAATTTTTAATTATAAGGTTTAATCAAACAACATATTCTTGAGATATTATTGCAAAAATCCGATAAAAATCTTTTATATATCCTATAATTTCATGGCGGCAAAATCTGATAAAGGCATATTTTTATCTTCTAATTGAAATTGTGATTTTTATAGCCTTTGTATGACTTTTAAGGCCACTTCAAGGCAAATATTAACAGGTATTACTCATTTTAGTAGTAAAAATTGGTCTTAAAATATTATTTATTTCATTATTCAGATTTGAAAAATATATCATTACTAATTGTTCCGGTTACATATGAAACAAATTTGAAAAAATTACATTAAACATTTATTTATTCGAATGTATAGAAAAATAGCAAATTACTCATAGTTCAAACTTAAATCAAAATATTCGTACTATTATGTTGACATATCGGTCTGATGCCTTTTGACCGAATGCAATTGTTACTTGCAACAGTCCGTACTACGGTTTTGTCTTTCGGACTGACGCCTTTTTGTCTTGATGCGTTTTAACCACATTATAGTCATCAAATACGTTTTTCTTTTCTTTTTGAAAAGTGTGAAGTTTATGATATCAATTTCTTACTTATGTTTTAAAACTGAAAAATCATTAAAAACGTACGTTATTGTTTAAATACATTGTAATTGATCATATAAAACAAAAAAATATCAATAGTCATTCATTTTATCAGAGAGTACACCATTTTTAATTAATTTCCGAACAAAGTCGAGAAAAATGGAGAAAATTACTCTTAATGATTTGTTTTTCGAATCTAATTTTACTTTAGCATAAGGTATTCGTAATTACTGTGAAGAGTGACCAAATCATCATCATCATCATCATCATCATCATCATCATCATCATCATCATCATCATCATCATCATCAGACTCTTATCGCCCTTCGTTGGACAAAGACCTTCCCTAGGATTCGCTGCAGAACCAGTACTTTCTGAATCTGCGTAGCTCGTTTCTCCATCTAAAACTCTGTCGGCCTTGGTTGTGTATGTGATAATGAAGTTAATTGTTAAGTCTATTAGAAAATGCGATCTTTCTAAAATAACTCAATCGTTTTTCATGAAATTTATCGATTCTTAATTAATTTGAAGAAAAATTGTAGAAAAAACCAACCCCAAAACAATTATCATTTTTGCAGATAGTACAGTGGAGTGGACTTACCCATACAACTTTTAAGAAGAAAACATGGATGGAAGAATGTTTCAAGTTTACTTTTCACCAGTAAATAAATAACCGTTTTAATTCCAGTTTTAGATAACGTGATAAGAAAATTCCTAATGATATATCATAGATTACGGACATGACTCTTTGAAATAGCATAACCCATCTCTGGGAGATTTTTGGTGCCAAACTTCAGAATACTCGGTCCAATGGTATTGACAGGGATATCAACCATCTTGGCCATGTAGCTCAAATCTTTATTATGTTGTTTAATCACGACAGTTTTTGATCAGTCAAGAGCTCCTTTACTTTAATCATTACTGTCCCATTTCGAAAAGTTAAAAGTTGTGAATGACGACTGTGGTGAAATACCTTATTGTTAGAGCATTCAGAAACTTTCTATGCAGTTACAGAAACGTTTAGACCTGATAATGAATTTTTAATTGTATTTGAATACCTTTTTTCCGTCGTAACTTGAGTTTATGTTTTATTCTGCATTGTATCTTAGGAAATATGTATTTTTTTCGTTAGTTATTGCTTATTTTATATCAAAATACATCACCTGTGTAAAATTGAAGTAAGTGTGAGCATCAGAAGTACATTACATGAATATTTTGTAAATGCCCAAATATTTTATTTCAGCTCACAGTATGTGCAGCCATGCAAATAAAAAAATATTAGTGACGCCAATAGTCATGATGATTGTGCGATTTTTGAAAAAAAAAGCGAGAAATTTAGAATTCAGTTCATACTATAACATAAATTTTCAGATGTGGAGACGAATCAGATTTGACTTCTGAGGACCGTGAGAGGTGAAAGATGCCCGAGGGGAATGTTTCTCTTTCAATAGGGTTCAAATTTCTCTTTTATTGGTCCAAATCGAGGGGTACTCTTTAACATTAACCCACACCCCTTTTGGACAATTCCCCCATATTTTTTGGACATGAGTCCCACTTTTTTTAACATTAACCTCCGAACTTTTTTTTACTATTTCCTCCATTCTTTTAACATTGTCACTCTTCACATTTTAGCATACCGTTCTGTTTAAACATTTTTGTACATCACTACCCCTCTTTTTTCTTACATCAGCCCCCTTTTTTTGGAAATTAGCCCTACTTTTTTTTCAAACATTAACGCCACTTTTCAACATTATCCACCCTATGACCCAATTTTTCAATATCAACCCCCTTTTTTTTACATTAGCCTCCCTTTTCAACATAAGAACCCCCTTTTTCTAAGAACGTAAGGAATAAGTGACATTAAATCAATTCTAAAAACAAATTAAAGGGGATTTTTAAAAAACTTTTTGGGTTAAAATCGAAGGGAAGATTTTTTTCTTTCACTTTCGGGGGTCAAAATCGAGGGTAAGAGTTTACTCCACTTTCAGGGGTCAAAATCGAAAGGAACTTCATTTTTCACTTTTAGGTGTCAAAATCAGAGAGGAACGTTTTTTCTCTCTTTTAAAGGTCAAAATCGAAGGGGAGTTGATTTTCTATTTTTAGAGATCATAATCAGGGAGACAAAGTTCATTTTCACTTTTAGCCGTCAGAATCATGCGGAATTTTTGCCACGGGCAAAATATAGAGGAAAGATTTCACTTTTAGGAGTCAAAATCGGGGGAGGGGTTCACATTTAGGAGTCAAAATCAAAAAGGAATTTTTATTTTCAATTTAAGGGCACGAAATCAAAGTTGACTATCCTATTACTTTTACAGGTCACATACAACCGAGGAGGAATTTTTCCCAATTTTTAGTCAAAATCAAGGAGGGAAATTTTCTTCTCTTTTAGGGGTCAAAATCGAGTGGGAAAGTTTATGTTCGTTTTTAGGCGTCGAAATCGGAAGATTGTTTTTTTTTCATTTCTAAAAATCTAAATCGTTTTTTTTTTTTTTTCACTTTCTTTTGATCTAACAAACTGTTTCATTTTGAGGGGTTGAACTCCAACGGCAACTTTTTTCACTTTTGGGGGCAAATTTTTTTCTTCACTTTTAGGAGTGAAAATATGGGGAATTTCTTGTTCACTTAAAGGTAAAAAATCTAAGGGCTTAGGATCAGGCAGGATTGTTTTGTTTTTTTGTTTTTTTTTTGTTTGTTTTTTTAAAATCAAGGGAAAGGGTTTTTTCCACTTTAGAGGTCAAAATCGAAGTGGGCGTCTTGGCTTTTACTCTGCATGTCTCCCATCTCAGCAAGTCGAGTCGCCGTTGTTAACAACAAGGATTCAGATGGAAACTGGTTTTGTCTGCTCCGGGAACCCCAAATCAGCTCTTTTTATGAAGATTGACCAACTCTCAGAGTGGGGTCGGCGATGTATGAGGGTTCGAATTAATTACTCACTGGTTCCAATTAATCAATCTTCCTCCCAATCGGGTCGGGGAATTTTCAAATTAGAAATTTGATTCCAACATCTTTTTTTTTCGAAATTTTTTTCGTACCCGGTTTCGAACCTACCTAGTGCTCTAATCTCATCAGGCCAATCCCCTCTGAGATGGGACTACAATCCCTATGATGTCGTTTAGCCATACATCTCTTTTTCAGCATAGATGTTTAACATAGGCCGCCCTCAGTTGAATAGTAATTAATTCTAGGCGATCTGCATTTGATTTCTCATAGAGAAGAAAAGATTAAAATCAAGGAATCTATCAAATGTTTAGAATCCTCCCCCTTCTAACATCAACACCCTTTTTTAAACATCACCCACCCCAACGATTGAGGAGAACGTATCTTTTCACTTGTTAAGGGTCAAAATCGAAGGGTGAACTTTTTTCTCCCTTATTGGTCAACGTTGCCCCTTTTTACCATTACCCCCTCCCCTTTCCATCCATAAAGTCCTTTCTTTACTATTTGCCCAATTTTTAAACATTAGTCCCCATTTTTTTTTTTGCATTACCCCTTATTCTGACATTACTTCCATTTTCCTCAACTTTACGCCCCCATTCTCAACAGCATACCTTTCCTTTTAAACTTTGTACCATTTGCTAACATTAGGCATCCCTTTTCCTATATCAGCCCCACCTCATTTTAGAAATTAGCCGTACTTTATTCTAATATTACCGCCCTTTTTTTGAAAAAAAAAGAAGCTCCCTCCACACCCTTTTTTAAGTCCTCACCTTTTACATCAGCCCAATCTTCTCTCACATTGGCCGAAAATCTTTTTTACTTTAGAACCCCACTTTTTGACCCTACTTTTTTTTAACAGTTTTAAAAGTGGTATTAAATCGATTGAACAAATTGAATTTAACGCTATCTGATTTCCATTTATCTATCTTTCTTTTTTTTTTTTTTTGACAGCAATTTACTCCGCCCGTCAGGGTGGTTATTTCGTATAATATCAAATTATTTCATATTAAGACTAAATGTTACCTCAAAGATTGAATATAAAAGCATTACATATTGTTTAAATAATTGAATGATGCGTCTTCTTAATTGTTCAAAATACCTGATGAAGTGCATATACATTTTTGAGGCAGCTGGTAAAATGGCAGACTGAGTCAGACAGAGAGTAATGAAATATGGAATAAAATTGAAAAAAATATTAAGAATATTCCCTGAAATAAAAAGAAGAACGAAGAAATTTCATTTTCACGCGTGTTAACTCAATTCGTTTTCACGGCAAGGCTTAATACATATATCACTGTAAGGATTTTTAATATCTTAAAAGGAGAATTACAATTTTGAGTCAAATTAAGAATCGTAAATTGAAACATATAAAGACTGTTAAACAACTATAACTATTTTTACTGAACTTGTAATATGACTGATTCTTTAGTAAACATGCATATACATATAGAAATTGTGTTAAGATCGATTTTATAAACAAATTTAAGGCAGTAAAATGAACATTTCAACATCAAAGTTTTATCCTTTGTAAGATTCAAGACTTGCAAGAATATTGCGTGAAATGTCTCGATGGTGCACATTCAAATCACATAAAAGTCATCACTATTACTTTATAAAATCTCAAAACTTTTGATTTTTTGAAAAATGCTTGTATCATATATATCTTTGAGGCATAAATAAAACGGTGTGCTCAAGATAAGTTTTTAAAAAGAAGTTAAAATAATCTTCCAGTCAGTTTTACTGAATAACTATGAAATTATATGTATGGAGTTGAATGAGATTTTAGATAAGTCTACTTTAAAGGAATAGTTTAATAATTGGTTTACAGTGTGCATTTTCGTATATGTCTTCCGAAGAAGATATACCAAGTGCCTCTCAAAACTTCAAGGACTTTAAACAATTTTTCATGATCGGTTTCCCCGAACTTTCGTGTAGTACCAGGTATTTTATAAAAGAGAAACAATAAAGGCACTTTGAATGAATGTGTAATAGATATATTATCTCAGTTTGTAGTGAGTTACTTTTAAGAGAAATAATTGTTCGAAAGTATTGCTGAATAATAGGATATTAAATCACGAAATCATAGACAAAAATGGGATGGAGCGGTTATTGACATTCTTTCACGAAACTGCGATCTGGTCAGTCTTTTGGAACTGAAGTAATACCGTCAGTCACTGATTTGACGTTCGAGACCAGGTTAAAAAAGCCAGAGTGACGAATGCTTATTTTCAAGACTAGAAAACAATTCAGTTTTGGAAAAGCAGACTTAAGCAACCTTCCTACCCCCCCGACCCGTTCAACCTATTTGGCTTTCTGCTGAAGAAAATCATCCGATACTTCCATTTAGGGTAATTATCAAGTGTGGTGATGTTTCCAAAGATATGAAAATATTTTGCACAGTTTGAATGTTTTACAAACTAAGCTTAATGTGTCACAGGACACAAGCACAGGGCGCCCAGTAAGGATCAAAATACTACTTATAAGTAATGATTTTTTTTTTAGTTTAGCTCGCTAACCATTGATCTAAGCTTTGTCGTGCACAAAGCCACAATAGTTTGGAACTAGTGAGGATCGAACTCACAGCGTTTTACAAATCAGTCTGCGAGATGAGCTTGCTAACTATGGTAAAATGATAAAAGAATGTTTTATAAGCGTACTCAAGTTTTTTAAGTGCATTATCACAGTTCAAATGTTGTCCTATCGGTGCCTTCTACATACCATAGTCGCTACTGTCATCCATCATCATCATCATCATCAGTTCGTTAGAGTCCGTTGTTGGACAAAGACCTTCCCTAAGACCTTTCTATTCTGGGCATCGCGGGGCCAGTACTTTCTGAATTTATCAAGTTTGTCACGCAATCTTACTTCATGTCGGCCACATTATCACATATCATTTCTGGGGATTCACGTTGCGAATCGTGATGTCCATAATTTTACCATTTCATTGTATTTAGTTACAATTAAGATTTCCTGTATATTATTATATCATAGCTGTTTAATCATTGGTGGTAAATTATAATCTGATCTAGTAATATTTCTACAAGCTTTGTGATGTAATAGTCTATGAATTTCTTGGCTAAAACATTGTCATGATTAACAGTTTTAGACTAGTTTTTCAATTCATTACTATTGTTTTTTATCGCAAGTTCTCAAATCATTATTCTATGACCGCAAAATTAACATTGTGGATCGGTAGATAAAGTACATTATCCCTACTTGGTAGCCTACTTTTTCGTAACGATAGCATTTGACTACGAAGGCTTTACTGGTAGGCGTTGCTCAAATATGCGATATAGCTGTATTCCTCACTTCTCGCTACTATGCCACTATTTGTTAGTTACTTATACGCTGTTTATTCAATAATCAAAGAATGACAATCGGAAAATTTCAATGAAAAACAATAGAAACGAGATGATAGAAGGACTGGTAAAAATTAATGATAGACCTTGTGTTTTTTTTTCAGAAAAAAAACGACGGTGAAGATTAGTTCGATCTAGTTTATTTAGCTAACCAATCATACGTTATGAAAAGGTCTAGGTGGTCCTTGATTTAGTTGTAAAACATTGTAAGACGATATGTTACCCTTAGACGACAAATAGATTGATAATTACATTGCGATTCACATACAACGTTATTCGGGTCTTCTTTATCTAGAAGTGTGCTTGGTCAGATCTAGAAGCGGGAACTGTTTTACTAAGAATTACAAGATCTGATATGTAGACATGCATTACCAAAGCAGAAAGAAGTGGACTGTACATTAGTGACATTGTTGCCTTGGTTATATCAAAGAAGAATTTTTGTACAATTTCGTCGCAAACCGTGCGCAATCTATTCTCACAATTGTTCTCGACAGACATTAAAGGGTCCTGCAATATTCGTTTCATTCAAAAGGATATGTTTTGTCAATAAGAAGATAAAATATGAGATATTTTTTGTAATAATTTTATTTCAATTGATACTTTTTCACTCGTTGAATTCTTTTTGGAAAATTCGCTCAAATATCATTATATTTTCTCCGGATTGGAAGGATGATGTATTCAATAAAACGTTCCAGTCACACCCATCACAGGCACCCTGGGTACTTGGAGTTATGGCTGAGAGATTGATTCGTGGCTTAGAACATCAAAATTTAATCTTTTTGACTATTACATTTATTAAATTATTTATCTATTCACCTGCATAGTACCCGTAGATTGACGGGTTTATGTTGACAGTTTTGGTTGACAATTCCTAATAATGTTCTCATCAAATCGATACCTGTGGTATTTATCAAAAATACTATTTTTCTCAAATGAACCATTAACAAAAATTGCCCGCCTTATCATTTCCAAAATACCAATAAATATCGATCCTGATAGTTTTCGTCAGTCGGAAGATTATGGCAAATTTTGCAGACTCATTTTTCTGATAAATGATCAGCTGAACATGTTCGTTGAAAAAAAATTTGGTGTTTATTGTTTAGCGTATTGTCTTTTTATCATCCAATAAGATTGGGTGATTTGAACATAAATCTGAACGATTTTTATTTTGCAAAAAAAATCATTGAAAAGAAGCTGGGTTATTGTTCATACATTGCTCAGAAATGACTTTGTTGATATTTCGATGGCTTTTCAATATTATTATTACTAGGAATCTCACACCAGTTGCCTGGTGGTAACCGCTGGAGTTTGAGTGACAGCAAGTCTCCTCAAGTCTCCAGCCCTCCTCTCCTAGTACTCATAGGTCGCAGTAATTCTACGATTTACAGTTTCACACCGGTTGCCCAGTGGTTATCGCTGAAGGCTGAGTGACAATAAGTCTCCTCAGGTCCTCAGCTAACGTCTCCTCCCTCTTTCGCATATCATGACAGAGCTACTATTCGTTGCAGTACTTATATCTCTAGCACCTTCCTCAGTATCCGTGCAGTTCCCAGTAGTGCTGTGGTCTGTACGGTCTCTATCCTCCTCCTAATCCCGATCTCCTCCAGTCTCTTCCTTGGCGTTTTGGGGACAGTTCCTAGTGCGCCCACTATGACCGGTACTACCCTGGTTTTCATGTTCCACATTTTCCTTAACTCCCTTGCTAGGTCCTGGTATTTTTCCCTTTTTTCACTCTCCTTCTTTTTTACTCTATGGTCTGCAGGTACAGCAACGTCTACTATTTGGCAGGCCTTCCTTTTTTTGTCTACTATTACTAAATCCGGTCTTCTTGCCTGGATGAGGTGGTCAGTTTGGATGTCAAAGTCCGACAGTAGTTTGTGGTTGTCGTTCTCCAAGACTGCCTCTGGCTTGTGCTGATACCACTTTTCCCCATGGTTGAATCCCATTTGTTTGCTTAGTTCCCAGTGTATCATCGTTGCTACTCTATCGTGTCTATGCTTATACTCCTTCTGGGCGAGTTGACTACATTCACTAGTTATGTAGTTTACTGTCTCATCTCTTTCACCGCACATGCGGCATTTGCTGTTTGTCTGTGTTCTGTCGATTTTTGTTTTTATGTAGTTTGTCCTTATGCTTTTGTTTTGGGCTGCCATGATGAGCGATTCTGTTTCTCTCTTAAGGTTTCCCTTTCGTAACCACGTCCATGATTTCTCGTCTGCTATATCTTTTATCTGTCTTTTAAACTCGCCGTACAATTTTTTCCCTTCCCACTTTTCTTTTCTAGTTTGCTGTACTGTTCCATTGTTTTCTACTTTATTGTTTGTTGCACTATCCCTCGCGCTCTTTATGATTTCTTCACTATTTGTTTGCACATATCTATCTAGGACTGTTTTAGCTCTCTGGACACAATCTTCTATGCTGATGAGCCCCCTGCCACCTTCTTTTCTCTTAACGTATAGTCTATCTGTATCATCCCTAGGGTGTAATGCTTTATGCATCGTCATAAGTTTCCTTGTTCGCCTATCCATCGATTGGAGCTCTTCCTTTATCCATCCTAGGAATGGTCCTGTATACCTAACTACTGACACAGCCCAGGTGTTCGTTCCTTTTATTAGATTCCAGCTATTTAATTTGGTCTCTAATATTTTCCTTATCCTTCTGAGGTATTCTCTCTTAATTTTCTCCTTCATCTCTTCCCGTTTTATCGTGTCACATTCAAGGACACCTAGGTACTTGTATCGGTCTTGTGCAGTCAATGCCCTAATCTTGTTGTTGTCCGGAAGTTCAATTCCCTCAGTCATTGAAAGCCTTCCTTTGTGCATCACCATGATTGCGCATTTTTCTATCCAAAACTCCATTCCTATGTCTTCACTATATTCCCTTACTTCGTTGAACAGAGTCTCAAGCTCTCCCCTGTTTTTTGCGAACAATTTAATATCATCCATGTACATTAGGTGGTTGACCTTTCCTTTTGTTTTAGAGAAGTGGTATCCTTTGCTGTTTTTAAGGATTCTGTTAAGCGGTATCATTGTTAGAACAAATAATAGTGGGGACAACGAGTCTCCTTGGAAGATTCCCCTTTTTATCCCTACCTCGGCTAGTTTGTCCCCTGCGGCTGTCAAATCTACTTTCCAGTCTTCCATTGAATTACCAATGAATTTAACCACCGGTTCGCTAATTTTGAACATTCTAAGGCATTCGAGTATCCAGCTATGTGGAATCATATCGTATGCCTTTTTGTAATCTATCCATCCCATTGCGATATTCTTTCTCCTTTTCCTTACTTCTTTTAAGATCATCTGGTCTATGTAGAGTAAATTGTTTGCCCCTTTGGTTCCTATCCTACACCCTTTCTGTTCTTCTGGTAGTAGTCCCCTTCTATCCATTGACATGTATATTCTCTCTGCTATTTGCCCGGTCAGGATTTTCCACATAAGTGGTAGGCACGTGATTGGTCTATAGTTGCTTGCTATGTTCCCCTTTCCCGGGTCTTTTTGGATGAGGGTGGTTCTGCCTTTAGTCATCCATTCTGGTGCTTTGCCTTCGTTTAGACAATTTTGGAGTAGGTGAGTGAGTCTGCCGTGTAACGTGGTGAATTTTTTGAACCAATACCCATGGATCCCGTCGGGACCCGGTGCTTTCCAGTTGGCTACTTTCCTAAGAGTATGTTTCAATGTGGTTTCATTCAGTACTATTGGTTCTCCCTTGTCTATATCTTCTAGTTCTTTTCTCATGTTTCCTAACCATTGCGGTGTTACGTTGTGTCTTTTTGGGTGCCCCCATATGCTATTCCAATAGTTCTTGGCCTCTGTGGCATCTGGTTTCATGTCCTGCCTTCTTTCCCCATTCAAATCTTGGTAAAACTTTTTCTCATTGTTTTGGAATGTGCGGTTTTGTGTGTATTGGGCCGTTCTTAGTCTGTATCTTTTTAGTCTTGCCTCTTTGGCTAGTCTTTTCTGGTGTAACTCTTCGACTACAGTTGCAATGCCTTTTTGCGTTACCTTGTATTTGTTATAAAGTCTTACTCGTGGTCTGTCTGTGTGTGGTGTATTTCTAAGCAGTACTTCATCTCTCTGTAGTTGGGAGATCTGCCTTTGTAACCTTCTCTCCCAGTTGGGTTTCTCTTCCCTATTATTGCTCGGGTTCCTATCTTGTGTTGTGAAGCTTTGTGCTACCATTTTCGCCCCAGCGTAAATTAAGTTGTTGAGTTGTTGCGTTCGTTTCTATGTGCTGTAAGAGGCAGTTGACCAGTTCGGTCACTTCTCCGACTTTCTTTCTGTCTTAGTCTCTTAGGGAGGGGAGTGTTGTTTTCTCTCCTCGCATGATCTCTTTCAAAGCTTGTATTTTGGTTTTCTCTTCTTCCGTTGGTGCCTCGTCGTCACCCTCTGGTGCATAGTTTACTGTGGGGGTCTCATGGGGAATTCTTCTAGTTTTGTTATTGGTACTAGTTGTGCTGGGGGGGGGGGGCATTCTTCAGATGTGTCACCTGAATCTCTCTCTACGTTAATGCGAATCTCTAGTAGTTCAGTCTCAGACAGCCATTTCTTCTTTTGGATTTGTTTTACTTGGTCAGCAAGGCGTTGGTTCGATACTTCCACAGCAGATTTTTCCCTCCATATTTGGAGCATACGCTCCCTTATTATTATTATTATTATTATCATTATTAATATTATAATTATTATTATTAATATTATAATTATTATTATTAATATCATAATTATTATTAATATTATAATTATTATTATTATTAATATTATAATAATAATAATTATTATTAATATTATAATAATTATTATTATTATTGATATTATAATAATAATAATAATAATAATAATGATAATAATAATTATTATTATTATTATTATTATCATTATTATTATTATTATTATTATTATGAGTCTCACACCAGTTGCCTGGTGGTAACCGCTGGAGTTTGAGTGACAGCAAGTCTCCTCAAGTCTCCAGCCCTCCTCGCCTAGTACTCATAGGTCGCAGTAATTCTGCGATTTACAGTTTCACACCGGTTGCCCAGTGGTTATTGCTGAAGGCTGAGTGACAATAAGTCTCCTCAGGTCTTCAGCTAACGTCTCCTCCCTCTTTCGCATATCATGACAGAGCTACTATTCGTTGCAGTACTTATATCTCTAGCACCTTCCTCAGTATCCGTGCAGTTCCCAGTAGTGCTGTGGTCTGTACGGTCTCTATCCTCCTCCTAATCCCGATCTCCTCCAGTCTCTTCCTTGGCGTTTTGGGGACAGTTCCTAGTGCGCCCACTATGACCGGTACTACCCTGGTTTTCATGTTCCACATTTTCCTTAACTCCCTTGCTAGGTCCTGGTATTTTTCCCTTTTTTCACTCTCCTTCTTTTTTACTCTATGGTCTGCAGGCACAGCAACGTCTACTATTTGGCAGGCCTTCCTTTTTTTGTCTACTATTACTAAATCCGGTCTTCTTGCCTGGATGAGGTGGTCACTTATTATTATTATTATTTGTATTTTCACACCAGTTACCTGGTGGTCACCGCTAGAGACTGAGTGACAGCAAGTTTCCTCAAGTCTCCAGCCTTTCTCTTCATACTCTCACAATCAACAGCAGTGCTGTTGATTACGGTTTCACATCAGTTGTGTGGCGGTTATCACTGGAGGCTACGTGACAGTCAATCTCCTCAGATATCCAGCCCTCCTCTCATACCGTCCAAACGAGATAATCATGATCAGCCTCATATGGAGAGATCACAAGACAGCACATCATATCAGGAAGATATCGGGAGCCTGAGACATCATAGAATCTACTATAAAACTTAAATGGGCCGGACACGTTGCAAGAATGGCCAATAACTGATGAAAATCACAACTCACAACACAGATCCCTGGAAATCACAGGCGAAACCGTAGCCGGCGAAATATAAGACGGAGAGACAAACTTGATAATGTCCAACGACAGACGCTGAACGACTGATGATGATGATGGAAAAAACCCAAATACTTCTCTGTCAATCGTTATGCTCTGATTTATTCCCCTTCCGCGTTCTTTCTTTAACTTAATCGCCTGATCTAGACGGATGTATTTCGTAAATCCTTCTCAGGTCTCATTGCCTATTTTCATTCATGCTCTCTCTCTCTCACATGAACATTCTCTTACTTGTACGTATAAAAGCTCCCCCCTCTCTCTCTCACACATATAAACGTCCTCTCTCTTGAACATAAAACAAAACATTCTCTCTTTCCCGTACATACAAACGTCCTCTATCTCACCTTCTTTCTCCTTTTCTCTACCCCTCTCTCTCCTCCTCTTGTGTACATATAAACGGTCTCTCTCTCTCTCTCTCCCTTTCTTACTCTCCCGCATATACATATGTAAATTGAATTATTGCCACTGAATATATCTTTAGTAAATGTGAATTTTGAGTAAAATAATAGATTCTTCTTATGCTACTATGACAACTAAGAGGAAAATCATCATCATCAGCAGCAGCAGCAACAGCCTTCCAGCGTCCGTCGTTGGACACATACCTTACACAAGATTAGTCAGACCAATCTATTGTGGGCGTCACTGAGCCAGTACTTTCTTAACATTCTAATTTGTCACATCAACTTACTTTTTGTCGGCCACAGTATCGCATATGATCTCCTGGGATCCACGTTGTGAGATATAATGTCCATCGGTGGTCAGACATTTTTGCTATATGACTAGCCCATTGACAATTGAGTTTTCTAATGGATTCAATGATATCTCTGACTGATGTTTTTTCTTGTAATATTCTGTGCTGTCTTGCGATCTCTCTGTGTGATGTTAAGCATGATTCTCTCATTTGCACATTGCATGGTCCTGTGTCTGAGGGTCAATTTTTTAGCTAGGTCCCATGTTTCAGCTCTGCAACTGACTATCGGTAGGATGCATTGGTTGTATAACCGAGGACTACTGGGATTTTCTTTTCTTTGAAAACTGAATTTTTTCTGCCGAAAGGTTGGCAAACCAAGTGATCCATCGCTTGATTTCCTCCTATTTTGAAGATTTCATGGAGATTCCTAGAGTCCAAGGTACTTGTAGTGGTCAACTTTCTTCAGCTCTGCATTTTTGATTCTGATTGTAGTGTCTTTGTCCTCAACGTGTTTGTTTTACATAACATTTGTTTTGCTGAAGTTCGTGTGAAGACCAACTTTTTGCGTTCTTCGTTCAGTTTGTCAAGCATTATTTGGAGATCATGAAGGTTCTCAGCAAAAAAGGACGCTGTCGACTGAAAACTGGAACTTGTCACCTAGTAATCCATTGTGATTCTAGTTATTAATCTCGTTACTTTCATTGGATGATAACAATTCATTTGAAAATGATTGAATGTTTCCTTGATGATCACATTCCTCAATACATACTTTAACTAGAGAGCACTCAAAGAGTGCAAATCTCTGCCAACGCGATTGTCAGGATAAATTGTGTATGGATACACCCCAAACTTTGATTACTTCTTTCATGGCTCTAATTACTGGAAAATATTTCTCAATCAAAACAATTTCTGGATCCGCTTCAAAATGTAACCAACCCCTCCTTATCCTATTGTCAATTGTTTCACCAACTTCTTATTAAATCAATTGAGTGCTTTGGGAAATATCATGTGGACTTATAGATGGAATTGATGGAGGTAATAAAACTGACATTTTCTTTTCAAAATCATTTTATTAGAATACAAAGATCATGGCAAATTAAGTTTACCGACAATAATCAGTC
The DNA here is from genome assembly GCA_963457665.1 of Thysanoteuthis rhombus. NCBI lineage: Eukaryota > Metazoa > Mollusca > Cephalopoda > Oegopsida > Thysanoteuthidae > Thysanoteuthis > Thysanoteuthis major. The sequence goes on along the minus strand of OY735211.1, from coordinate 36,780,673 downwards.
AGACGATTCTCGATTACTTCATGATATGAAAATGTCTGATGTGTTTTCGAAAGTAATTAATTTACCACTGGATACATTTGGTAGCATCGTTGATAAGTGAACACAAGTTTATTTATACATCTACTCATATTTTAAAAGCTACGTACACACGAGCTAGCATAACTGATTGCGACTGAACCGTTGGTAAAGTTGCTCTTTTCAAATGAATTGGTCACAGAACTCCCACTTATCTTAGAAACCATCAAAGATATAAGCATGCGGTTTTCACTACACGATAACATGTTTTGACGATCCATCTAAATAAAAAAAGACCCAGTCCGACCCGGCTCGTTTCGTTTGTCACTTTTTTTAGCTTTATATCTCGAAAACTAATGAAGATAGAAACTTAACGTTTTCACAAACTGATAGCACATTATCTTGGGGTTTATTTAGTAAGTGTGGTGGTTTTCTAGTAGTTTGGTAATCATAATGTTCTTCTGAAGTAGATGATCTTTGTTTAAATGAATATGAAATATGGTAACTAAAACAGCAGACAAACAACCTTATTATACATCTACATAAACAAGGACCAAGTGTATATAAGGAACTGAATTTGTTTTCAGCAAACGATAAAGTATGAAAAATAAGTAAAAACGATTTTTACGAGTATTTACTAATAATGAGATATATTTAAAAATCTCATTTACGTTTATTGTATGAGCGAAGCGGCATTATATCCTAACTTTTTAAAAGGATTTGTTACAAGTCACATGAACAAAATGTGGAAACTAGAAACAATTATGTTAGAATAATCAGAAAAAGAACAAGATATTCAAGAAAAGCGAAGGAAAACAAATAAAGGAGGAGCTAAACCTCTTTTCTATTCATTTGAATACATAAAAGTTTCCAAGTCTGCCGTTCTGCTCAAGGTAATTCAAAACTCCAACATTAGGTTTACCTGGTTGCTCTCGACGAATCACCGTACAAGTGTGACTAGGCATTTTTCGTTCGCTCTTCTCAATACTTTTTTCGGCTTATTAATCATCATCATCATCAGTTGTTTTTTCATCGTTGGACATAGACTTTCTCTAGGATTCGCCACTTCTCTCCATCATGGGCCTCGCGGAGACAATATTTTCTGAACCTGTCCAGTTCTTTTCGCCAACTCATATTCTGCCGGTCTCGGTTCTGCATTTGATCCCTGAAGATCTATGTTGTGAGTCGTGATGTCCATCAGTTATCTGACATTCTTGCAGCATATCCAGCCCATTGCTGTTTGAGTTTCGTGATGTATTCTACGATGTCTCAGATTCCTATTTTTCCCCTAATATACTATGCTGTGGCCTCCTACTGATATTGAGCATAATTCTCCCATGTGCACGTTGCATGCTTCACAGGTTGCAGGCCAGTCTTTTGCCTAAGTACCATGTTTGAGCTCCATAGGTGACTATCCGGAGGATGCATGGGTTGTATACTCTTCTTTTTAGGACTAATAGGATTTTCTTTTTCTTGAAGGATGAACTTGCTCTACCGAAGGCTTGCCATCCGAGTGATTCTTTACTTGATTTCTTTTCATTTCAAGAATTTCATAGAGATTCGTTGTCTTTGGTAGATGTAGTGGTTTATTTGTCCAGTTTTGTGTTTTCGCTTTCCATCGTTGTGCGTTTATTTCCGACATGTTTGTTGTAAATGATCTTTGTTTTGCTGGACTTCATGTGAAGACCAACTTTCTTGCTTTCTCCGTTCAGTTTATCTACCATTATTTGGAGGTCGTGGGGGTTCTCTGCAAAAAGACGATGTCGTCTGCAAATCTGAGGTTACTTAGGTATTCACCGTCTATTTTGATTCCTTTGTTTTCTCAGTCTAGATTTTTAATGATATTCTCGAGGCAGGCTGTGAAGAGTTTTGTTGAGCTAGCATCACCTTATCTTACCCATTTTCAGAGGTGGAAAGGCTCAGAGTCTTTATGTAACCTGACAAAGGAGCTGCTGTGACGGCATATATGTTGCAATACTCTAACATATTCAGGGTTTACATCTCGTAGGATGATAGCATCAATGACATAGGGGATTTTCTACGAATTCGAAGGCCTTGTTGAAGTCTATGAATACTATCAAGATTGGCAGGCTATATTCTGTGGCTTTCTCTTTCAGATGATTTACCGAATGGAGTTGGTCGATGGTTGAGTAGCCTCTTCTAGAGCCAGCTTGTTCCCGTGTTGTTTTTTTTTTTCGTCTAATGTTTTTGAGATTCGGTTGATGATAACTTTGGTGAGAAGTTTTTGTTAGCAGTTGAGTAGATTTAAGGGGTTCTTGGTTTCATCTGAGATTTTATTGATGGTTTGTGTGTTCTTTGGTTCAAACATTGTGGTGACTTTGATCAATGAGGCTGTGGTTTGTTATTGAATCCGTTGATATTGTTGATGGTGTCGTTCTCTTCAAGTTCGTATCAGTTTTTCAGTTCAAGCTTGAAGGATCAAGTGAATACTTTTGGTACGTTTAATGATTGAAGTATGGTGTGGAACATTTTTATGCGTTCTTTGTTTGTCTTAATTTGAATGTTACATCTTACCATTCGGTGGTCACTTCCTACGTTGACTTGATCCAGGACCTGGTTATCTTTGACGAAGATTTACACAATCAAAATCACACTGCTCCTGCATCACTCTTTTGCTGGGGTTGACGTTCTCCAATAGCGACTACCCAAAACCAAACACAATTCAAAAACCATCACCCGAAAATAACCCCATATATTGATATCTACAACGTCAGACCACTCTCAATAGATATGTACCCGACTGATCTTGAAAATGAAATCAAGAACATCAAATTGGACATAATCAGTATTAGCAAAATGAGAAGACCCAGAGAAGAATTAATCGAACTAAAGAACAAACATGTACTGTACAACTAAGGAAACGAGAGAGCCAAACTAAACAGGGTAGGTTCCTCCATCAATGAGAAACTCAATGTCAACGTAGTAAGCTTCAAAGCAGTCTCTGACCGCATAGCCAGTGTCACCGCACATCTCTCAAAGTGGTGCAAACTGAACATCATCTAAGTCAACGCTCCCACTTTGCTGTCAACCAGAGAAGGAACTATACGGGGACTTGAACTCCCCACGCCAAGATACCAGAAAATACGTCAATGAAATTTAGGGAGACTTCAACTCACTGGTAGGAAAAGGAAATGAATGCTGCGTCGACAAGTTCGGATATTAAGTACGGAATGCGAGAGGTGAAGACCTTGTTAACTTCGCAACTGCGAACGGCTTCAAAATCATGAACACCTATTCTAACGTAATAGTTCATAATTTCCACATTCTGCCTAATTTGGTTGCAGTGCATCAATGTTTAAAGGGGCACAGTGACAAACAGAGCCAGTTGTTTTATATCATAGATTATCTAGTTGTTATATATATTTGCAAATTTATGGGAGAATTGAATGTATTGTTGAGTGTTCATTTATGTAATCATTTATAAAGTGTTTTATTGTTGTTATCCATGATATACATGTATATATATTAAACATATTTAATTCTTTTCTTGCAAAATCTGGGTGTTGTTAGGTGGCATAAAAAGCTTTTGATACCAAGACGAGTATTTTTATCATTCAAACGACATTGTAAAATTATCTCAAGTCCAACCAATGAAATGAATTTACCTTCAGAAACCAAACAGTGGTTGTTGTTCGATAATTTTAAGAAGCCAGATCTGTACCCCCCCCCTTCAGTTAGCATTTATAGTATGGGCAATTATATGTGTGTCAAGGTTTCTTTAGCAATATGTTGGATCATAAAATTAATAGTCGCGTGCACGCAAAATAATGAAAAAACGAAAGAAAAACAACTTACTCTGTAAAACGTATTTAAAGAATCACTTCAGTTTCTATTTACTTTTCATTTCTCAGAATAAATACTTCTCGAATGTCAGCTAACCGATAAATGTCTTTTTCTAACATAAGATTATTTTTACCACGCCAATAAATTGTAAAAGAGAGATGGAATATTGAAATGTTTGCATGTTGTTTTTTATTGCACAAGACTGAATATCCATCCTAACGGATTGGAAAAATTGCTGTCAAAAATATAAAATATATTGATAGATAGATAGAAATCAGATAGTGTTTAATTTGATTATGTTTGTTTTAAAGTGTTATTTGTTTTAGATGTACACAAACAGTCATACTCCCCTTTCCTCTCAACACCTCTATGAACGATACCCAAATACCAAATATTAACTTCTTTCTCACCCCTCATCTCTGTGAACGATACAAAGTATCCGCTAGCTCTGCGATTGAGCAGTTCCTCATCTTGGTTGTTTTCCATACAACATTTCGGCCGTTGTACTCTACGGCTTCATCAGGTATCATGTGGGGGGGGGAGTAACGAACCGAACCCTTTATTTAACCGACAGGGGTATATAGACCGCACTCCCCTCTTAGGTTCGTTACTCCCCCCCACACACACACATACCAGATGATACCTGATGATGGCCGTAGAGTACAACGGCCGGAACGTTGTATGGAAGACAACCAAGATGAGGAAAGTCCGAACAATAATAAAGATAATAATAATACCTCATCTGAAAAATTCAGAGAAACACTGAATAATCATGTTGGAATGTATAAGAGATATGTGGCGAATTTAAGGGAGTGAAACAAAATTAAAAACAAAGATAAACTAAAAATTTTACAACAATGATGAATATAGTCATATTTTTCATGGCTACATCTACAACGTCAGGACACTTTCCACAGCCATAAACTTAGCGACTCTGGAAAATGAAATCAAGAATATCAAATAGGACATAATTGATATCAGTGAAATGGGGAAATCTGGAGAGAAACTGATTGAACTAAATAGCAAACATCCTTTACTCAACCATGGAAGGGGAAGAGAAAAACAAAGCGGAGTAGGCTTTCTAATTCATTAAAAAAAAACTCCAGAACAATCTTTGATCGTGTAGCCAGTGTCACCGTACAGCTCTCAAAAAGGTAAAAAATGAATATTATTCAAATTTATGCTCCCACTTCACAATCAACCGACGAGGAGATAAACAACTTCTACGACATCTTGAATTGCATACTCCAAGAAATCAAAAATTATTTCAATATCATTCAACGCCCAAATAGTAGGAAAAGGGAATGGAAAAATACGTCGGCGAGTATGTATACAAAATACGGAACGAGAGTGGTGAAGATTTTGTAAAGTTTGCAGCATTAAACAGGTTGAAAATCATGAATAACGTCTTTAAGAAGAAAGCCAATAGAAAGTGAACTTGAGGAAAACCCAATCATGAAACCAAGAACGAAATAGAATACATCCTAGCGGACAAGAGTGACACCGTTAAAGATATGCAGGTCCTAAATCAAGTTAATGTAGGAAGTGACCACAGAATGATAAGACGTAAAACTCAAATTAATACCAAAATAGAAGGCAGAAAACTGTTCAAAACCAAACTGCAAAGTTACCCGATCATTCAGACTGGGGGTGAAGAACAGATTCGAACTCCTTACCGTACCAGAAGAGAACATGAATGAGCTCGGCAACAATACAACTTCTCACTAATTTAAGTCAAAGAGTTAAAAAAAAACAAAAAAAAACAAGCAAACTCGCAGAAGAAGCCAGAAATCTCAAGAAAAAAAAAGCAGGAACCTCAAGCAACCAACAGCAACAATAACAACAGAAAATATAGTGACAACAGAGCTGAGCAAAACCAATCCCCCCCCCAAAAAAAAAACCCCGGAAAGAAGACAAAAAAAATACACGACATCAGTAATTGAAGGCATTCTTGAAAAAGGTGGGGGATTCAAATCTGCTGGAAATCTCTCAGTATCCGTACAGAAAGCTAGTAACTAGTGTGTTTGAGGCAAATGGAAAACTGACAACGGACAGGGACCAAATTGTTGCCCAGGAATTTTATAAAAACTTTTGTTCCACCAAACAAAAGACGCAGGAAAATGAACTGGAAACACAAGCAGAAATAATCAATTTAAGGATTTCACAGAAGTTACTCCACAGGAAGTGGAGCAAGCCATCAATCAAAAAAAGAGAGGAAAGACCGCTGGACCCGATAACATCACCATTCCAAAAGATAGATAAGGTCAGCACCAAGAAATAGCCATTTTATTCAATTCATTCCTTAAACAAAGTAAAGTCCTAGAAGAGTGAAACACTACGATCATAATACTGTTATACAAAAAAAAAAAAGAAAACCCGAAAGACTATAGGCCAATAAGTCACCAAAAACCACATGTTCAAACTCTTCATCAAAGTGATCACCAACCGAATAAAAAAGCGCTTGACGAAAACCAACCACGGGAACAATCTGGCTTCAGAAAAGTTACTCAACCATCGACCATCTTCATTCAGTAAACCAACTAGAAGGGAATACAGAATATAGAAGGCCACTAGTTGTAGCATTTGTTGACTTTAAAAAGGCCTTCGATTTAATGGAAATTTCAATAAGTCTTTGACTCAACAAGGTGTAGACCCCGTATATGTGAGAGTACTGCAACATATTGATCGACTCAACAGTTCCTTCATCAGGCTACATAAAGACTCTGAGCAATTTCAACTAGACAAAGGAGTGAGACAAGGTGATGCCAGCTCAACTGAACTCTTCACAGTCTGCCTTGAGATGATCTTCCGAAACTTAGAATGGGAACACAAAGGAATCAGGATAGACGGAAAATACCTAAGTAACCTCAGATTCGCTGAAGACATCGTCTTCTTTGCTGGGAATCTTCCCAATCCTCAAATAATGATAGACAAACTAAATGAAGCAAGCAGGAAAGTTGGCCAACTCATGAACTTACTACATCTACCCAGGGCAACAAGTGTCCATAAAGTCATTAAAAGAAGAAGAAATATTGAGGAGGAAATCAAGCGATGAATCACTAGATTAGCAATCTTTCGTAAGAGCAAGCTCGACTTCCAAGAACAAGAAAATCCCACTAGTCTCGAAAATAAGGGTATACAACCAATGCATCCTACCGATAGTCACATATGGAGCTGCAACATTGGAACTTAACCAAAAAATTGACCCTCAATCTGAGAACCATGCAACGTGCATATGAGAGAATCATGCTTTTGCATATCAAACTTACATCTCTCCGCAAATTACCACATGCCATTTAAAGGTTATTACGTGTGACATATCGTTCACAATATTTATTTGAATGAAAGTCACGAGTAGTAACTGATCCCCAAGTATGGGAATAGTTGTAACACTTATCAGGGACGGTTGTAACGTGTTTAAAATGCATTAAATTGCACCAGTTAACTTTTGCTTTTTACTTTTTGCTTCCATGAGCATAGTACTCTGAAAATATGTGTCGTTTTGTAATGATATTATAGTATTATTTATTCATTCATTTATCAAATAAAAGTTATCGAATTTTGTTTGTTTATGCATAGAACAAAGGCATACCTTGTGCCAATGTGCTGATGTCACAGATGCTATTCAGTTTTTTCATATTCCAGTGTTAGACAGGGAAAACAATGTGTTCAACGCAACACACATGTATTTATTGTACGAAATTGTTTTTGAAACTTATTTTCGTCACACTCCGGTGAATGTGAACTGCGATCTCGGATATCCTGGAAAGCCCGTAAAAAAGAAAACCCCCCAAAACATGTTTTTTCTCCAATAAATGGAGCAGCAGGTGTTAAATGTATCTTCTGTCCTCCTGATTGGGGGTAGTGTCTAAATGTTCGCGTGCAGTATGAATCTGTAATCTATCGTGTTTCTGATAGAGGAATAGAACTTGTTCCAACAGTCCCTTGTTGAGTCATGCCTCGTTGCAACCGTACCTCTAGTTACATCGCAAATTGATGGCCCCCAAAGAAAATTGTTTTGGGCAACGAAGTCGAGGGAACTAAGCGCAATACCTCGAAGTCGTACAATGAATAGAAAGAGAGGGTCTAGTCCAGCAATATACCTAGTTCATGAATACCCCCCCCCAAATCTCGTTCTGATAAAGGGATCCTCGTGTAAAAAAATGAAGTGATGTAAAAAGAATAAACTAGAGTTGTCAAAATGTAAAAGAAATCTTACCCAAAAATGTGTTTTCTGAATAAATGCTCTATTGTGACACATTTATGACAGCACGTTGTTCTCACTCCTCAGACACAAACTGGAGATTAGCTTCAGCATTATAAATGCATAGTAAATAAATTCCCCTATAACGCCGTAAAATGTTGCAATTCACCACTATTTTTTGCATTCTTTTAGTTAATGCGTTATAATGTTGACTGTTTAAAGGGCACAAGACGAAAAGTTTTAGTTTTATATAAATAGATACACAAAATATGCCAGCTTTGTTGATTAAAAAAAAATGCACACTGGTATAACAGCTGTCACAATACACCCATAAGCGATCCCATTAAATGAAGCCAAAACCGAACGAAATTTTTGGGTTACCTAATATGCATGCTATAACGATCTTATCTCTCAGGTACATATTTGACACTTCATTGGATATATATTCTGAGTCAGTTGAAATAAATCAGTCTCACACACCGGATATTATTTAGTTTCTTCGGTTTGGCTTTTTCACAGCGACTGAAAAAAAACTGCAATCTCATCCGATTTATTGTATGTGATCTCATCATTCCTAAAGCAGTATGAATGGAGTGTTATGCTCTAACTAGGGCTACATATCAGATATCACGGTCGATGTACGGATGTGGTAAGGAAATGCCGAGTTCTAAATTACATAGCAGTCGAGCCCCAACACAATCAATAGAATACAACCTTTTTTCACTTCAGTGACGACGAAAAAGTATATCAACGCTTTTTCTCCATGTAAAATTGGATGCCATTCATCATCATCATCATTGTCATCATCATCAGTCTTTTATCGTCCGTCGTTGGACATAGACCTTCCCCAGGATTCGCCACGTTCCTCTTTCGTGGGCGACGCAAAGCCAGTATTTTCTGATTTTGTCTAGTTCTCTCCACCTTGTATTCTGCCGGCCTTGATTTCGCATGTGATCTCTGGGGATCCATGTCATGATGTCCATTAATTGTCTTTCATTCTTGCCATTTGAGTTTTCAAGTAGATTCTATGATGTCCTGGACTCCTGTTTTATTCCTGATATACTGTGTTGTCTTGTGATCTCTCCATGTGAGGTTGAGTATCTATTAATTTGCCCACCCCATCGGAGCTAAAGGTAAAGATTAACGTGGGAAAAATGGAGCAACCTATTAAAAATAGCCCCAGCCGACGCGACTGAGATTGCTAAAGCAACCGTGATTGCTAAGGCAACCGAGGTTGCGAAAGCGTCGGGACGAGCCCGACCTGTCCTTTTTAGTGCAATGGGAAAGTGCCGCCCCGGGGCTCTATTTATTCGTTCTCCCACCAGAGCAAAATGCGACACAAGGTCAAGGCTTTATGTGGGGAAAATAGGAGCAACCCATGAAAATACCTCCAGCTGATGCAACTTTGGTTGCTAAGCAACTGTGATGACTAAAGCAACCGCAGTCACGAAAGCGTCAGGAGGAACTCGATCTGTCCCTTAAAGTGCAATTAGACAGTGCTGCCCTGGGGCAAGTAAGAGTGGGAGAGCCCAAGGACGAGTCCAAAACAATGCGTAGCCTTGGTATAACCTCATTGGCTAACGCATTGAATTGGCGCACTCGGTCTGATGCTTGCCAACACACAATCCCCAGCCCATTCGGCAGGCAAGCCTCAGGCTTTGTCATGGAACATATACCACACTTTAATCCATGCCAAAAGGCCAGAAAAAATAAGATTTATTTATCTGCATTCCTATCGGAGTGTAATGCGACACAAAGTCAAGCTAAACGTGGGGAAAAGGGGCATCCCATGACAAAAATAGCTCTAGCTGATGCGACTGAGATGGCTAAACCGTGGTTACTAAAGCAACCAAGTTCACGAAAGCGTCACGACGACTCCGATCTGTCCCTCTTAGTGCAATGGGACAGCGCCACCCTGAGGCTTTATTTATCTGTACTTCCACTGGAGCAAAATGCGACTCAAGGTCAAGCTTAATGTGGGGAAATGGAACACCCCATCAAAAAATACCTCCAGCCGACGCGACTGAGGTTGCTAAAGTAACCGTGGTAGCCAAAGCGACCGAGTTTGCAAAAGCTTCGGGAAGAGCCCAGCCTGTCCCTCTTAGTACGATGGGACAGCGCCGCCCCAAAGTGAACTGCTTCCCCACAGCTGGGCCAAGTAATGAAAAAGGGGACCCAAGGATGAGTCCAAAGGTTCCCTATGCGCATAGCAATGCGCAGCCTCAGTGTCCCCTTAATGGCTAATGCATTGCACCTGTGCACTTGGTCTTTGATGCTCACCACAACACCATCTCCAGCCCATTCGGCGGGCAAACGTCAGTACTGGCGCCTCAGATTATGCTGTGGAACAGATACTACACTTCAATCCTAACCAAAAAATTACTGGTGGATTCTCCTATGCGCGGGTTGCATCCTTCTCAGTTTGCGAGTCTGTCTCTTGCTTAGGTTCCATTTTTCAGTTCCATAAGTGACTACTGGGAAGATGCATTGGTTGTATACTCTTCTTTTTAGAATTAATGGGATCATTTTGTTTTTGAAGTTTGAGCTTGCTCTGCCAAAGGCTTGCCATCCTAGAGTGATTCTTCGCTTGATTTCTTCTTCTTCTGTGAGTTTCTTAGAGATTTGATGTCCTATGTAGATTTAATGGTGTACTTTCTCCAGTTTTGTATCTTCGATTTTGACAGCTGTGTTCTTACTCTCGATGCAGTTGTTGCACATGATTTTCGTTTTACTGCAGTTGTCTAGGCCGATTTTCTTACTTTCTTCGTTTACTTCATCTAGCATTAATTGGGAGTCGAATAGGTTCTCTACGAAAAGGATGATGTTGATTATTCAAATATTCGTCGTCTATTTTGATTCCTCTATTCTCCCAATCCAGGTTTCTGAAGATCATCTTCGGGCAGGCTGTGAAGAGTTTGGATGAGCTGATATCACTTTGTCTTGCTCCTCTTTGGTTCAGATTCTTTATGTAGCCTGATAAAGGAGTTGCTATGACTGTATATATGTTGCATTACTCTGACTTATACAGGATCTACATTTAGTTGAGTGACGGCTTTCATGACCATCCCATAGCTTGAAAGAACACCTGAACATGGAGTATTGATCATTAAGCAAGTCTCGTAGACCATCATTATTATTAGAGTGTGGCTGATTCTCACTTGGTGACTCAGGCTCATGGTTTAGTGTTGAGCGAGTGTATACTTCTAAAAAATTGCCCGATATCAACAAAGGTTATGCGTTTTAAAGTGAATTTATGGAGGAGATAGAAATTTTAGTACGCATAATGTTTTAAGAGAATGTCAAAAGCTGTTATCGACTGTTGCTTCACCCTCTGTCTTCGAAGAGGATTGGTCCATTGCGACTGTGCAGCCCGATTTTCGGGTGACAAGCTCTGTAGCAGCGTTTGTAGGTGTTGTCTGCATTCAGTTCTGTAGGTCCTGCAATCTGTGGCCACTGGTTGAGGTTGCCTCTCTTCAGGTCATGTATACAAACTTATATCTAATGAAGAACGGGGTTTCCTGCAGGTCAGGAGCCAGTGATAATCTCACCTTACAAAACATCCTTGGGTATTCGGCTCTTCTGCACGCAGCTCACATGACTGTGCCTTTGGTCGAGCAAGAGTTACAAGCTTGGGAGCTCCGATATTTTTTTCTATTTGTTGTGCTGTATGAGAAGATATATATTAGGGAACATATTTTTCCTGTTTGGTTATATTTCAAGTCATTTTATCCCGGGGCAAAGCTGCAGATCCCTGCTAGCACACACACACACACATATCCTCTCTTGGATCTATGTTGATCTTCTTCTTTTGCTAAGAGTTAATCCTTACATTGATTTTTCTCTGTGCTATTCTCATTTTGTTTTCGATTGATTTCGAATAATGATCATCAACAAATTTAAAAAACAGGTGTTAGGGATGATCAAATGATCAATTAAAACTCGGACAAAAAAAGATGTTCAATGAATAAGATACTGCCCTGGCTTTTTGTTGGCCAGTGATCACTAAAAAAACACGAAGTGATCAATCTTACGATAACTTGCATTCCAAATTGTACTCCCACTAAAAACCCACTTAGGGGGAAAATGAAACAAAAACATGTTTTTTTGGCTAGATGGGTGTTACATAACCAGTCAGCGAGCCGGACTAACCAGCTTTAAAACTGTTGTCATTTAACATGTTGACAGTTTGGTTTGAGGGTTTTTAGTAATAAACATACACAATGATAAGAGTTATAAATTATTTATCGTTAAGCAACATTGGGCCTGGTCATTACCTACATGGGTGACCATCTGGGAATACAAGGTGTCGTAAGTAGTTTTGGATCATGCAGAATGCGTCCAGTGGCGATCCCATTTATCCTCCAAAGTAGGAGATCGATCTCTACACAAGGCTCAATAATATAAACCGAAAAAGAAGGGGTGGGAATATAAAAAAAGGAATATGCTTGGCTGCACTAAGCTCAAAATCAATTTTCACATTAAAATCTAAAAGTTGAACAAGACATACAAAACACACGATATTATTCTAAAACTACGCGTCACATTTTAAATCCTTTAATGATAGTTCCTGTAAATGGGATTTGAAAACCTGAGTTGGGCTTCATGAGTCACTGTGTCGGTATTATTCATGCATCACGTCACAGGTTTTTGGTTTTATCACTGTCTTCCGTCACGGTTGCTACAAACGGAACTAAAGTCAAAACTCAATGGTTGTAGTTTGACGAATGAAGAAAAAGAAAACGCCTACTCAGCATAATGGTTGACCTGTCCTTGACCTCGAAAGCAAGATAAATGTGTTACTCTCGGTTGGATTCGGTCCCAAGATCCACTGGTGTTTAGCAGAACATTCTAGACCACTGAACCAGGGACACACGAAGGAAAACTTGGAATTCATTTGTTATTGTAGATAATACATATGGGTCGGACGAATAGCTAACAATAACAGACAAATATACAGTCTTTTTTAAATTCTTATGTTTTTATGTTGTTTAACAGTTCTGTTATATAGCTGTTTTAATGATATCCTTAGTAGCAATATATCTTACCGAAAAGAAAAACAAATAAAACATATGTACTTTTTATCCTATTAAAATAGAATAACAGAAAATTCAAAGGTCATAGAGAAACACCGAGAACCTGCAAACGCGAATTGACACGGTACGAGATGACGTCACGACACCATTCCTTCTGCCCCCCTCTCTCTTAATCATGTTTTAAATTATTATTTCTCAAATTTTGATGTCTGAAATTCCAATACCTGAATTTCCAAGGTCAGACGAATTCAAAATGGTAAAGCCAACCTTTGAGTTTGACAAAAAAAAAATAGTAGAGAAAAAGAATTAAACAAGTACATCATTCACTTCAATAATTATATACAGCTATTTACAAAGCTTAGCGTAGGTTTGACACCCATTGAAAGTCGTACTCGTAAATAATGTTCTGCAAGGCCGACTTGCTAACCATTACAACACGATGAGGTACCTTAATTAATTACACTAGACTAAATCTCCAGCCTTACGGCAGTGTGAATTGCTGTCAAAAAAAGAAATAGAAAGATAAATGGAAATCAGATGGCGTTTTATTTATTTTGTTTTTAAAATTAATTTGATGCCACTTTTTATACGGTTAGAAAAAAAGGAGGCTAATGTTTGAAAAGTAACAAAGAATCTTCAGCTAATGTAAAAAAGAAGTTGATATTAAAAAAAGGGGGTCATGGTTTCGGCGAAGTAAAAAATGGGCATTAATTTTTTTTAAAGTAGGGCTGAAAGTAATATAAAATTCCCGTCCATTTCGCCCCTGAAAATGACCCCCCCGATTCTGACTTCTAAAAGTAGAAACAATTTCCCCTCGATTTTGACCCCTAAAAATGGGAGAAATTCCTTTGCATTTTGACCCCTAAAAGTGGGAAAAAAGCACAGAAAGGAGAAAAAAAACTTCCACTCCGATTTTGACCCTTAAAAAGAGATGGAAGAAGAAATTTCTCCAAGATTTTGACCTCTAAAAGTAAAAAATGGTGGTTCCTTATTGATTTGGAGGTCTAAAAGTGAAAAAAAGTTCCCTCCATGTGATCGACATGACCTCTGAATCTCACATTTACGTGTCTTGGAAAAATGTACCTTATCCGTACTACATCAAAACATGCACTAATTAAAACATTGGTATTCAAAGTATCTATGTACAACCAATAAACATAAAAATATGAGATACGTCAAAAATGTACTTTTTTTCTGAAAGAAGAACGCATTCAACGTTGCATTTTTACTTTTTTATTACGTCAGCAAAAAGTATATTTGAATCATTGATGAATAAACATATAAATAGATCCCTCCTGTTTTGAGAACAAACTATCAGAAAGAAAACAGGGGTCAGAGACATCATAGAATCTGTTAGAAAACTCAAATGGCGGTGGGCTGGTCATGTTGCGAGAATGGCAGACAACGGATAGACATCACGACTCACAACATGGATCTCCAGAGACCACATGCAAAACCGAGGCTGACAAAAAACAAGATAGAGAGATGAACTAGACAAATTCAGAAAGTACTGGCTCTGCGACGCCCACGATAGAGAAATGTGGTGGATCCTAGGGAAGGTCTAAGTCCAACGACGGACGTTAAAAGACTGATGATAATGATGATGACGATGATGATGATGATTTGAAACCCTCTAAAAAACATATTTTAGGTAGTGGGTTTTCAAAAACTAATTTGTTAAAAACACTTTACGGTGATCAAATCCGTACCCACACAACATTTTATGGATTTATAACAAGTAATTTTGTGGTGGGTGAGTACGTATAGACGGGCGGACTTATTTGCGAATTATAATAAGATATAGTGACACAATTGCAGCAGCATAGTCGTCCTGGGGACTTCATTCTAGCATACTCGATGAAAACCAGCCACGTGAACAAGCTGGCTTTAGAAGAAGCTACTCGACCATGGACCACCTGCATTTGATGAATCAGCTGAGAGAAAAAGCAGCAGAATATAAACTACCACTTGCCGTAGAATTTATCGACTTCAAAAAGGCGTTCAACTTAGAGGAAATCCCTACGGTCATGGAGGCCATCAGTCGGTAAGGTGTAGATCCAGTATATGTTGAAGTGTTGAAACATATATAGAATCACAACAGCTCCTTTATCAGGTTACATAAAGACTCAGATCTCTTTCAGCTCCAGAAAGGGGTAAGACAAAGTGATACCAGCTCACCTAAACTCTACACAGCCTGCCTCGAGATGATCTTCAGAAGACTAGACTGGGAGAGTAAAGGAATTAAAATAGACGGCGATTATCTGAGCAACCTCAGATTTGCAGACGACATAGCCCTTTCCGCAGAGAACCTACACGACCTCCAACTAATGATAGATGAACTAAATTAAGAGAGCTAGAAAGTCTGTCTACACATGAACTCCAGCAAGACGAAGATCATGTGCAACAACCACATCGGAGATAAAAACACTAAGATCAAAATCGAATACACACAACTGGAGGAAGTAGACCACTACAAATACCTAGGACAACAAATCTCCATGAGACCCTCAAAAGAAGAAATCAAGCGAAGAATCACACTAGGATGGCAAGCCTTTGGCAGAGCTAGCTCAACCTTCAAAAATAATAAGATCCCATTAAACCTAAAGAGACGTGTGTATAACCAATGCATCCCCCCAATAGTCACTTATGGAGCTGAAACATGGAACCTAACCAATAGATAGATCTGCAAATTGAGAACCATGCAACGTGCACATGAAAGAATTATGCTGGGCCTCACATGGAGAGACCAAAAGACAGCACAGTACATCCGAGAAAAGATAAGAGTTAGGGACATCATAGAATCCATAAAAAATCTGAAATGGCGGTGGGCTGGCCATGTTGCAAGAATGGCAGACAATCGATGGACATCACAACTCACGACATGTATCCTGCAATATCATATGCGCAACCGAGGCCGGCAGAATATTAGATGGAAAGACGAGCTAGACAAGTTCAGAAAGTACTGGCTCCACGACGCCAATGATAGAGAAGTATGGCGAATCCTGGGGAAGGTCTGTGTCCAACGACGGACGTTAAGAGACTGATGATGATGATGATGATGAAGAAGCTCGACCTTGTGTCTCATTTTGCTGTGGTGGGACAGCAAATAAATAGCACCCCCTTTCTCTGGCCTTTTCTTTGGGATCAAACTGTAGCATCTGTTCCATGGCAGAGCCCCAGGTGCAGGTACTGACACTTGTCCGTCGAAAGGGCCGGACATTTGGTTGTGGGTGGTAAAATTCCATATATTTGAGAAGTTGTTGCTCCTATCCTTTTTTGGGGGGGTGGGGTGTACTCGGAACCATGCTGTAATCTCAACCTTCGTAGGGGTCTGTAGAAAAATGTAACCAGATATAGGCCCGTCACCCGAACTTTTTTGAAAGGTCTTGATATGTACAACAACAAAATTATGGGTCAGTTCGTACACTTGAGATGAACACGAACCCCTTCCAGAAATAGGAGTATTGAGTAGCAACCCCCAAACTTTAATATTTTTGCCCATAGTCATTAAGGGATCGTACTATAATCTGATTACATGGAAATTTTGAACTGCCAAACTGGTCGAGTCAAGAGAATACAATAAAATAACCTATCCTGACGATTTGATCATCGCATGAGTTTATCGCACTGAGTGAGGGCTTGTATTGTCAGAATGAAATATGATATAATCAGAATATTTTTTTGCATAAATCTTCACTCATCATACATTGTTGACAAGAAAACTTGTGATTGCGTAGTCTCATTCTAAAAGCATGTGATAGACTTATCCAGAATTTTATAGTGACCTTTTTCCATTACTAAAACTTATTTTCAATGCTAAAAACTATGTTATAAACGGATAGAATTACCTCATGTTACATATGGAAGGATTTTATCCCCTCTCAAAAAATTTATGCAATATTACTTTTCGAAGAACCTAATGATATATCGCATTCAAAAAAATTGCTTTTACTTTAGAGCAAAGAGTGCTATTTCTTAGTAGTCGGTTCAACAACGAGATACGGACATTTTTTTAAAAATGTTTAGATGTTGAATCAGCTATTGTTACAATGGTGGTTGGTTCGGGAAGAATAGAGAGAATTGTAAGTAATAATCCAGTGCAAAAACAACAACGCAGTTAACGTTAGGGCTATGGCCCTACCTTACTGGTAGGATTACACTAGCAAAGATAGCTACAGCAGGCGAATGCTGTAACCCAATTAGTAATGCTAGAGAACTTTGTTGAAGGTATCAACACACCTCTCGTATTACTGATGCTAACGCCGAATTATCGATTCTGGATTTCACAGAAAACAAAAACAATTAGAGGGTCTTCATTTCATAGAGGTAGCAGATTCTTGGTATTCGTTGGCACAAAACTTGATACGTTACAATAGTGTATTATCTATTGTATAATATCACCGGTAACATAATATTCAAGGTAACAGGGTCGATTGCAAATTCTACATTGATATCTTTTTGTAATAACCAGGTAAATACCGTCAATTTCAGTCGGGGTTTGGTGTTTTGGCAAATGACATCGTTCTACATAATCTATACGAAGAACAAATTTTTGCTAATGATCATTTCACCACTAACTGACACAACGAAGGTAGTAGGTTCATGGCCATCCATAGTTTGAAGTCAGTGGTGAAATTTACACTTCTTATTTTCCTAATTTCTCCATATCAAAGAGTATGATAGCTCCATGAATATGGAGTACATGGTTCGTGTTTTAAGAGATTATTTATAAGGAGTGACTCAAATGCTTCTGACGTAAATTTTGTACCATGGTCAGCTTTAATACATTAAATAGAACCATATGGTGCTATGTCTGCCCCAAATCTCACCTCTTAGTTCCAGAAAATATACCATGATAAGGCTTCTACTAATTATTTACCTAAATCCATATTTAGTGATAGAATCCATAGTACCAGCCAGATCACAATGAATACGTTGTTGTGGGGAATTAGCATGCTTATCTGGTTCTCTGTTTTTATACTGAGTCATTTTCCTTCAACAGATACACCACATTCAAAATTATGTTTTCGAGTAATTTTCATACTTTCAACATTTTCAAGCTCAACTACGTCGTTCGTATTACAGTGACTTGAAATTTCGTGCCACGCCTTTAGTCTATGGGACACACTCTTCGATGGATTCGTACTATTCACGGAATACAGACCATAACTTTTCTCTTGGTCAAATTTGATGCCATTCATCATCATCATCATCCTTTTAATGTCTGTCGTTGGACATAGACCTTTCCCAGGATTCGCCACACTTCTGGCGTCGCAGAGCCAGTACTTTCTGAACTTGTCTAGCTCGTCTTTCCATCTAATATTCTGCCGGCCTCGGTTGCGCATGTGATATTGGGGGGTCCATGTCCATCGGTTGTCTGCCATTCTTGAAGCATGGCCAGCCCACCGCCATTTGAGATTTTTCATGGATTCTATGATGTCCCTAACTCTTGTCTTTTCCCAGATGTCCTGTGCTGTCTTGTGGTCTCTCCACGTGAGGCCCAGAATGATTATTTCATGTGCACGTTGCATGGTTCTCAATTTGCAGATCTGTCTATTGGTTAGGTTCCATGTTTCAGCTCCATAAGTGACTATTGGGGGGGGGGTGCATTGGTTATACACCGTTCCTTGAAGGATTAACGGGATCTTCTCATTTTTTGAAGGTTGAGCTTGTTCTGCCAAAGGCTTGCCATCTTGGTGTGATTCTTCGCTTGATTTCATTTTCTACAGCCAGCTTGCTTTCGTGGTTGGTTTTCATCAAGTGTTTTTATGATTCGGTTGGTGATGATTTTTGTGAAAAGTTTGATTACGCAGTTAAGCAGGCTTATAGGCCTTTAGTTGTTGAGGTCTTTCGGGTTTCCTTTCTTGTATAAAAGCATTATGATTGCGGTGTTCCAATCAACTGGGACTTTACTCAGTTTTAGAAACAATCTGAAAAGGATGGCCAGTTTCCAAGTGATGATTTTACCTGCTTCTTGGAGTAGGTCGATGATGATGTTGTCCGGTCCAGGGGCCGTTCTTTTCTTCGTCTTATTGACTTGTTTCACCTCCCACGGGGTTACTTCTGGTAAGTCCTCGAGTTGATTGTTCGTGTCTTGCGTATCCTGTTTATTATGTTTGACATTTTCCTCGAATATGCTGGTTATTTGCTTTCGTCTTGAGTTGAGGTCTTCGTTTATAGCTTTGAAGCCCTGACCTCTGTCGAGAGACGATTCTATGACTGCCGTTGTGTATCTCCTTCTGTCTTCCTTTCGTTTTTTCCTGATTAAGTTCGGCCTCTTCAATTTTCTCTCTTGATGTCGGTGGTTTGAGGTTTCTGTATTTTTGCATGAGTTTTTTGGTTTCATCTGAGATTTTACTAATGGGTTGTGTGTTTATTGCTTTGAATATTGTTGGGACTTCTATTGCAGATTCTGTCAGCAGGATTCTTTAGGAATTCACTTGTTAACCCAGCCAGTAACAGCCTGGATAGAACAAAATATCTTGGCTAAATGATAGTATATAAACTGCATTCTGAAGTATGCAATTTTGTACATTTTTGGAGGAACCATCAGAAAAATGTAAGCATTGCCATTTCCTCAAACAATATTATTAACTGTACTGCCGTCTGCCAATCTATGAAATTGACAAATTTTAATTCATCGGTCCTAACATGCGTAATTGCAACACAACCAACTAACATACCTTTTATGCAGAGATTAGTAGTATCCAATGAATTGGTACCTGAGTCTTCAGAGAATAAGAATGGATGCTCATCTTGAGAATGACAGTCCGAGTCATCAAGGTTCTTCGTTCAGTCCTTTTTTTCCCTTCACCAGGCTGCAGCCTTTTAGCCTGGCGTCTCCAAAAGTAAAGCAGACGATTTTGCTCGGTCCGTACTTATCTTTTTCCATTTTGGTAATGAGTCCTTTGTTTTTCTTCTGAAATTCATCTCCATAATTTTGTCTTCGTAGTGATTACGGTGCATTTTTTGAACTCCTCAAAACTTCTCCGGGTGTCCTTAAATTTGCTAAAGCTTTGCACTTTAGTCTTTTGGGTGATGCCTGTACTGGACGGTCTAAATTCAGAAGGGAGTCCTTTTAAAATCGTTGCAATTAGCAAGTGATCACTGATCAGTTCATTGGCTGTTTCCAGGCAGGTGATTGCGTTTTCGATCTGTATCATAGAGTCCTCGACTTTTTCTTGGGTTAATTTCTTCAAGGAGGTAAGTTCTGTGTAGAGAGTTTTCTTTTTGATGAGTGATGCTATCTCTGAATTTCCAAGGCTTGTTTACTGTCATCCTTTGCATTACGTATGACTAGAGAGACACTCACTTCATGAGGGAATTGGATCAATTCTGCGAATGATTCTGTATTTTTCCTTGGGTAATCCCGCCAAATTCTTGACTCTCTTTTGGCAAAATAATATTATGTAGATTTTGTAGTTTCATGAAACCAAGGAATTTTACTTCCCAAAATTCATCCTTCTTTTCGTCATCATCAAATAGCTGACGTGACCTGGGCCCATAACCTGCCATTATTGCGATTGTGGTAAATTTGGGGAGAATAGACAGAGTTGTAAGTTGTAAAGGAGAGGTGGAAAATAACACCGTTAAAGTTGGGGCGTTGGCTTAACCCAATTGGTAGGAGCACACTAGCAAGAATATAACATCAGGCTGTTGTTGTAGGCTAATTGAAAATAAAAGGGAACTCAGGAATGTTGAAGGTATCAACACGCCTTTTTTTTCCAGGGGAAGCCGATATAGGGGTAAGGAAAAGAACACTCCCTCAATAAGTAAAGGGGCAGGTGATTCCAAGGGAATTTTATCTATGTAAAGTCAACGCCTTCATTTTATTCTTATAAGCAAATGAATACAAAATTGGTACATAATACCGTTACAAAATAAACTTAAAAGTGCAAACTATAAGTTTATACATTAGCAAAAGAAACCGGTCGACGCTTGTGGTTACAGCATAGTGGTTTTGGGACCCCCTAATTCATAGCCTGTGCTATCCCGATAGTTACCGCTAATATGAAACTTATTTTTACTAGAAAGTCAAAGGAAAGTATTGTCTGGGGGATGATTATTAATATTTTGTCATGGTTATTCATGAGCATGAATCATACCCAAGTGATGATTAGAGAGTATGTATAATTAGAGTATTTGGTTGCATTTTCTCAGTTTGGGGGAGATTCATTCCGACATGACATCCACCTGCCCCGGAAAAATGTTAGTCCTTTTTGATTTCTCTTCCATTGTCTTTTTTTCGTAAAAAATACAATCATTTATTTACTAAGCCTTGCTTAATCTGGTACAGAGTCACAAGACAAGAACTGGTAACTTATAGCGTAATGTAACAGTAAGCTTTTTTTTAATTCGAAAATTTACCATATCCAAATGGCGTATTTCATCAACGGGGATGTAAAATGCAGCGTTGTTTTAACATAAAATATTTACTCTCTACGATTGTCTTATATAGAAAGACACAGAGCGGTATTTTAGCAGCCTTAGTTGGGTTCGTCTAATACAGTGACCACTGAAGGCTGAAATGGAAAACAAGTGAAATTCTATTACGTCCTGTTTGTAATGAATCACAAGTGATGGAATAATTACAATATTATAATTATGACAAGAAATAATAGCCCTATGAACTTTCCCTGGTCCCTTCTTCCCATGTCTATGACAAAACGATAGTTGCGTGACTTGCAAAGACCCAGGATTGGATATTTACCTTTCCCGTTGTTTTTAGTTATAAAGTTCTATCAGAAATTTGAAATCTGTTTGTCGATTCCATTTTAATGGATTTAATTAATGCATCTTTTCGAGTGGAAATATGTACCAATTTATACCTCGGTTTACGAGGTCATTTTTTTTTTTTTTTTTTTACAAATGTGCATGAATTCAAGTTAATCTATTCAACATTGAGTTATCTGATCCTCTACAGACTAGAAGCAATTACTATTGAAGTGTCCAAAATAAAGATTTTTTCTTGTAATATTTTCAACAACTTGGCCTTGCTAAAGGAAGCTATGACTGGCGTGATCAAAGGGTTCATCTCTCGTATTTGTTGAGATGATTTGATTAAATGAAGACACGGCACACCACGAATCTATCGACTAAGTAAATACACGATACCATTAAGCCTGAAAACGCATATATAAATGCAGTCTGTAGACCATTCACAGAGCATTCACGCACAGATTTTCGTGTCCCTTTTTCGTACCAGACAATGTGGGGAAAAAAAGAAACTCTCTTCCTTGTTCGACCTGATGTGTAATCATCAGACTATTCCATTTGGTATCAAAATTAGCTTGTTAGACTTTGCTATCTTCCGATTTTCTGAAAGTTTACCGGAAAGAGAATAACTATGGCACCTCGAACACCAATGAACCTCTTTATACTTTTTGATCTATCAAAGTTAACAGAGCGATAAGGAAAAGCATTATTTCCTTTAGGGCATCGACTCCTTTATTTTGTTGATATTTATATTGACCACGATGTAATCGTGCCTGTGCATTTCAGTTGGATTCAATCTTGATTAAACCTCTGTTACTTGTTCTCGGTCTGTTGTAACTTATTTGTATGCATCGTATACAAACAAGCTATACATGTATACGATGAATATATTGTGTATATTCAGACACTATCATCTATACCACATTTGCCAGGTAGTAGAGATAAAACAGAGCCATAAACATCTAAACAAATTTAGGTTGTAAACTAAAAGAACACTCAGGCGTTGAATTCTTAGAAACCACCTTCAGGGAAATGTATCACTAGATTCAAGTTCTCAAATTATACTGGACGGTTCAGTGAACCTTTACATTAACTGTAAATATCTCTTCTCCTCCATTGAGCTTAGAAGAACAGAGCGAAAATAAGATTTTAAAAAATAGTCAAAAATTAATAATGATGACAAATTAAGCATTTACACCAGTGAAACGGGAATGCAACAAACAAAAAATATTGTAAAAATTAACTTGACTAGCAATAAAGCCAGCTGAATACCAGGATGTAGCACACATGAATTGCTGAATAAATATCTAAACTTCGCCAGAAAACTAAAAAACTAACTACATAAAAAAATCAAATAGGAAGGTGATGATTGTAATACTTATTTGAGAGCTTTTAACAGGGCCCCCGAGAGGAATTTTTGAAGCGGTGCAAAACTCTTTCCCCACACATTCGTTCTTTGGCCACTCTGTTTTCATCTGTTGCAACCCTTTTAGCATACCCTACAGTATTTGCTCGATGGTAAACGATAGAGTCAACATATTTTATCAATGAACATATTGAATCGACTGAGATATGTTTCGATGCATAATTCAACTCCAAAAAACTTTTGGGCCTCCCTGGGCCTCCCTGGGCCTCCTTGGGTCCCCAGGACCCGCTGCAATGCCCCGGTTGCACCTACCTCTCAGAGGCCCCAGTTTTAAGTGAATCATGATTTTTTTTTATAAAGACAAATACACAACAGGACAGCTACATCTTCATCTTCCCAAATCAACACACCCGCTATCTTACTTTGTGAGAGACTTGTCTGATTGAGCATTACTGTAAAATGTGTTAACCAAAGGCCCTAATTTTGAACCAAAAGTAATCTGAGGTCCTTCTGCTTTCATCATACTATGATGATACCATTTCCTAACTATTCAGAATTTTCCAAATTTGCTGTATAAAGTGAAATTTAGATTGCAATAGAATTATTTATTTCGCAAACTACAATCACTGTCCTTTCTCTTTAATGAGATGTAAGGTTATCTCTCTCAATGATATGTGACTGGGTCCCAATTTGTAATATACTGTGTCCCAAGCTTTAGAATTTTCACCCATCATTGGTTTAGAGTTGCTGGTTTGACTTTAGTTGTACTTTTTAATTATAGAATTAATACAATGTAGAATAATGTTTCCAGAACTGGCTATCTTTCCCGGATATCTAGAATTTTGGTAATCTTTTTTTACTAATACTATCCATTATTCATCACAATTCTCTCATATTATTGAATGCAATGGCATAAGCCTAAAAATCCAATGAGAAGCCCTGGAGTTATGCTGAAATAATTAAGTGTATACCTAAATGTAAGGAAAAAATACGAACGGAAAAAATATCGCTCAATTAAAAAACATTCCTGGATCCACCCCAAAATTTAACCAACTCTCCTTTATCCCATTGCCTACTCTTCCTCACAATTTCATTGAAATTGAGAACTTTTGGCGATATTGTGTGCTTAGAGATGTCTTCTTAAAAAAATAGGCTAACCAAGAAATCACGTGAAATTCTTTTTCGCTTTCGTCATGTTGTCACCCAGTTTAATGGTGTCGTCCGGGGCGGACCGCCCAGCTTAGCCTGCGACTGCCTCAGGTAGAGGACATTGCAGAAATTGTGTTTGAGCAGGAAGCTTGCATCTTACCGAAGTCCATTCAAGAAGGGTGAGGGCAGCACGAGTGGAATACTGCTATAAATTGTTTGTCGATAATTGGAAAATTTTCTGATACTCTGTTATAAAAATTCAACTTTCTCAAGTAAAAGTGATCCTGTCAATTAATTGCATGTAATATACTAGTGAACTAAGAAAACATTTTAATTCTACTTTTATATTGTTCTTTTTTCTTTTTCTTTCGAGGCTGTGCGAATGTGATTTTGTATTAAATGTATCTTTTGTGTGCATAACCTTTCCCAATGAATCAGTCCTGAAAAGCATTGCAAAACAATCATTACCAATGAGAATATCAATTTTCTATTTTTGCATTGATAGAATTGTGCAAAATTTATAAGATCATCAACTCTAAGAATTGAAGTCTCCCACAATAAAGTTAAAATATTTTCTGTTTTTCTTTGGTGTTTGGAATACAAGTCGTCGTAGAAGTTGACTGTCTTTTCCTTGATTGATTGTGAGGTGGGAGAGTAGACTTGAATAGTTATCAGTTTGTACCTCTCTGAGAGTTGTACGGTGATATTGACTACGCGATTGGAATCCTACAACGCTGTCGTTGAGTTTTTTACGAATTAGAAAGTCAACTACATAAGCATACATACACGCACCAACACCCACCCATACATATTGTATACATTTTGTGACATTGTGTACAACTTGACAATATTTTGATAAAATATGTACTTGGCTTAACTCTGGGACTTCTTTGAATCATTCAATCTTGTGCTGATTCACTCTTTCCTGGAGGATGATTCACTGTGTAGTAGGGATGGGCCACAGTGGATCAGAAATTGAGACAAAAACAAATGCCTGCCAGCAGCCAACTTTGAGAGATATTATTTTCTAATTTTTATCGAACATATTTCAGATCAAACAGAGTTGATCTTTCTCTTTTTTTTGCCCAAATATATTGATAAGATAAGCTTCTGCCAACAGTTGATTTTTCTTATCTACTGTGCCTCAGCTTCCGCTATATTACGAGGCTTTCAGACACTTAATCTGCATCAGAAGCCTACCTACCTCACATGAAAACTCAATAATAATAAATAAATAAATAAATAAATAGATAAATGAATAAATAAATGAATAAGTGAAAGTGAAAAACAGAAAAAAAAATTGGGTTTTACACTCGGAATGGCATTTATGATGAAAAGAATATAAAATAGTTCAAGCTATAAAAATAGAGAGAGAGCAGACATGAAAATAAATCTGTGTAAAATGGGCTATCGGGCACGTAACAATTAGCCTATTATTCTGTTGCTTGAATTACAAGTTGGTGCAATGCATTCTCGAAAATGTATGCCAACTTGAATATTTTGAACCATTAAAATATAAGATATGTAATACATGCTTATCTAACCTTTATTACCTAATGGTGACGAATATTTTAAACAAAATTATATATCAAATTGATCAAAAGGTTTGCCTTATGTTCGTCGTTTGTGATAAAAGCGTACGTAATCATCTTTATTGGTGGGTGCAGACTCCCAATTTCTAGACAAATCGGGTATGCAAGCTGAATAAGGGAAGAACTTTGCTGCCTAAAAGAACGTTGTAATGCACAACCCAAAATGTACCCCTTGGTGTGCCCCTGTAAGATGACATAAGGATCTTTAAGTTTTAACAAATTTCGTCTAGAAAGATCGCCTTCGTTTGTATTGTGACAGCTATCATATCAGCGTGCCTTTTTTCTAAATCGTCATACATTCATGTATTCACACACTCCACGTATACACATACTACAAACACACACGCATACTAACTACAAACATGCACTACATATTCTCATGCACACTTCCACACACATGCCACATATGCATACACATATACCATATACACACATGCCGTTCACACGTGCATGCACAAGCTGTATCTGCGCACATGTATACATGTACATGCATGAGGGATTATCACACACATACATTTACGCACTCATACAATGTAAATCGTCATACATTCATGTATTCACACACTCCACGTATACACATACTACAAACACACACGCATACTAACTACAAACATGCACTACATATTCTCATGCACACTTCCACACACATGCCACATATGCATACACATACACCATATACACACATGCCGTTCACACGTGCATGCACAAGCTGTATCTGCGCACATGTATACATGTACATGCATGAGGGATTATCACACACATACATTTACACACTCATACAATGTACGTGTATATACCGTAAACATATACAAATACCACATGCGCACACATGCACAAACTATGTGAGGATACATATCCGTGAGCGTTCGTGGCATGTGTATATATGGTATGTGTGTGTATGTGTGTGTGTGTGTGTGTGTGTGTATGTGGCAAGTATGTTCAAGTATGCACGAGAGTACGCTTTGTTTATGTGAGTGCTGGATGTGAGTTCATGTAATCGTACCTCATAGTCAATGAACGATGATAGTGCAGTGCAATTGTTTTATGTAACCCTAACTGAATGTTCTCTTATGAACAGACTATAATTATTCGCTGTCATCCCAGGGTTAAGTCATGCGTCTCCTTCAACGGTCCAGTGCAACATCTGACCTCTAGATAGCACAGTAGGTCTAACGTGCCTACTTACAAATGGCGGATGGAATGCCTACCTTGTAACTGGATTACCACTAAGATACATATCTAATGTATCCTTTTGCACCCCACTCCCGGGAAGATATGCTTTGCAATGCTTGATAATTTTGGAGAAAAAAATTCAAAATAATTAGGTAATGCTGAGTGCCCATCTCTAATTTTTCCTCCTGTAATGGCTGGGGGCGGGAAACTACAACTTTGTTGATTTTTTTTCCCATTAAAAGACAACTATTGAATAATGCAAGATGGAGAACTTGGTTGAACTAATTGTGTTTATGAGCAATTAGTTTAACCAAGTTTAAATGAATCTGCAAATTACAGCGATTATAAATTGTGTACCTCCAAAAGACTTTTCAGTTCAATTTTTCTTGGAAAAGAAATTTTGAAGCTGTATAAGGATATTAAAATTACTTCGTTGGAATATATCGGATACGTTTCATGTTCACAAATATAAATAATAATACAACTAAATTACATGCATAAAATCCGATAATTAGTTAAGAAAATAGTAATGGGAACGAAATTTAAAATAACAGTGACCGAATCAAAATGACGTACATGGGACCTAGTCTAAAATACTTCTGAATTATATATATTTTGACCCGTGAAAAAATGAGAGGTTTAAACGCACACACACGCACGCATGCACACACACATATACACGTGCACACACATACACACGGTGGATGGCTGAATTCTTTTAGGGGTGAGGGTTCGTATATCTTCATACCATCCATGCTGAATGGAGAATATGGCACGTATGTGAGGGTGTGGATAGGATTTGGTTAGGATTGGTTCTTTTTGTTAATCTTCGTGCGGGGAATTTATGTCCTGTATGCGCACGCGTGCGTGTCTAGGAAGTTATTCATAACCACATATATTTGTTGGAACGTAAAGTGCATATATGTATGATCGTTCAAATATGTCGAAGAGTATAGCAACGACAAATGCAATCAAACAGCAATACATCCATATATAATGCACCTTTATAAATGATATGCAACTACGTAATAATACACGTCCAACTGGCATGTAGTTTCTATGCGTAACAGTTATTCCGAGATCAAGTATAGTACCCATGCGATACTGAATTACATACATAATATATCTACATACACCAGCCAAAAATGCATGGTGCATATCCCATGCAGTGCTTCAAGCAGGATTAGTGTGCATTAGAAATGGTTGTAAGGGGGACATCGAACACAAGTATTACTTGTTGAGCCACTTGGGTATCAAGTGTCTGACCCCTGTTTTTCGCCGGTAGCCGTTCGGGGTCAAGGGTAATAAGCAAGTAGCGGTTGCTTCCCTTTATTTACATTTAATATCGATGTAGCATGCACATGGCCGAACTTGTTGGTCGTGTGATAGACATCCCACCTTCATCTTAAATTTTAGTTGCTTTTTTAAAAATCGGTAATTAAGATGAAGGTAAATTATTCACATATCTATCTATAGTTCATTCCATTCATGAATTACGGATTATCTAAAAAAGGTGATGAAAAATAGATGAAGAAATGTGCTATGTAATGATTGCTGTGTACAATAATTATAAGTTGATTTATGTTTGTTGTTAAGTATTTCACTAATCTAAAAACATATTTTAGATCTAATTTTTGTTTATTTTTAACGAAAGACAAATAAAAGGTATAAGATTTGATTAAAGACTTTTCGCTCGACTTCGCAAAGTTGGTCCCGATTAAAATTCTGAGTGTGGAATAATAGGAAATAAGCTAGATAAAAATAATTTAACAAACTTTTTTCGCAGCTATAAAAATAAAACACAATATTGATTCACTGAAATAAGAATAAATAAATCTAAAAGGTAAACGAAACAGAATTCATTCCTCCATACAATATTATTTGAAAAAAGTATGTGTCCAATTTAGACTCGTTTATTAGTAGTTCCTCGAAATGTTATTTACGAACTTTAGGAAAACAAGTCGGGCTTTAGAAATGGGAGTGAATTCGATATCAGTTTTAGCGTGCGTCACTGTTTACGGACATGACGTCAGTGTTTTTTGGTCTGGTGATTGTCATCCGTCATTGTTGTTACATAGGAAAATAATGTCAAAACTCAATAGCAGGAGTTTGACAGGAGGAGGAAAAAGCCTTCTCAACCAAATGGTTAATCACTAATCGCCACGAAAGCAAAAAGGGAGAAAGTACAAACCTACTCCACCAATTTTTAATCCATCACTGACTTCGAAAGCAATAAAGAAGAACAGGAAGAAATAGTCTAATCATTCTAATGGTAAATCTTCCACTAACATTGAAAGCCATAAAGAAAGAAAGAAAACCCTACTCAGCCTCATGGTTAATCTGCCAATGGCATCGGAAGCAAGCAAAAAAGAATCTACACAGCGTAATTGTTAATCCACCGTTGGCCTCGAAAGCAAAGAAATAGTAAGAAAAAGTCTACTCAGCCTAATTCACTTGTGTTTCGCCGTCTGTACTCCTGCCCGTCCACACGATATTTATATAAGTTCTGCAATGAATTTCAATTACATTTTGTAGTAGAGTGGGTCATGGATAAGTGATTAGATATCAGGGCGGATCCAGGAATTTGTTTTCGATAGAGAAATATTTGTATCATTCTACAGAGAAAAAAATAAGAAGCAGTTATTAAAAAGCTGAATTTAAATTTCAAGCGAAACAACTCAATAACTGTATATTTACAATTCTCTCTCTTGCTTTTTAATATTCTATTTACATTCATGGCGTTGGCAGAGATATGCGCTCTCTAGGTGTTTTTTAGTTTTCACATCCTCTAATTGTGAACATCATCCAGACTTTTTTCAATCACTCTTCAATCGATAAGTTCTTCTGCCTACTTAAGATATGTTGCAAGGTGGTCTTTACATGCCATTTGCATATGCTTCGAGTCTTCAGTTCAATAGGATCTGATTTAGGTCCATGCATCTTCAAAATATTGTGAAATGGTTAGAAACTAAAGCCAACACGTATAAGAATTTTTCAACACTCCTCAAGATATTTTAAGATTATTATAATGATAAAAACGTCTGCGAGTAAGATATTAATTTGGGTAATGCGTAGAATAATGGAATATATCATCTAAGAACTTCCGACGACAGTTATTTCTTTGCAGCTTTTCTTTCCTTCTTTTCCTCCAAAGTTTTTATCTCCCCTTTGAGCTGTTCTCCTTTTTTCTCCTTTGTTGTACCAACCCATTTTCCTACTCTTCTTCTATCCTTTGTTCTCTTTTTCTCCCTTATTACCTCTTTTTTCTAGTTACTTTGATTCCTCTGGGCTTTCTTTCTTTCTGTTTTTCTTTCTTATTTTTCTTTTAATATTCTCTGCACTTTTCTTTCTTTCTTTCTTTGGGTTATTATTTTTCTTAATGGCGTTTCTTTGTTTCTTTCTGGTTTTCTCACACATTTCTCTCTCTTGGCTCCTATTTTTACCAAGGATCTTTTTTTCCTTCTTTCTCTTTTTCCCACCCTTTTAATTCCATCTTTCAGTTCCTAATTTTCGCTATGTTCTTTCTGCATTTCTTTTTGTTGTCTCTATTTCCTTCTTCAAGTTCCTATTCTCCCAATGTTTATATTTTCTTCCTCTCTTTTTTTATTTTTTTTTTTCCACGCCTTTATTTATTTCTTTGGGTACCTGTTTTCCCAATGGTCTTCCTTCCCTTATCGCTTCTTTCTGCTTTTCTCCCCCCTTTATTCATTTCTTTGAGTTCATATTGTAGTGGCCCCTATACTTTTAGTTGAGAATTAAGTACGAAACTCTTCTTTTAGTTACATATCCGAAACGTCACTTCCTCTGACGACCCCTATAAAAACCCTGGACGCACATGGTCTAAGGCTCATTAGCTTCAGCACCCCTAGCTGGGCACGCTTCGAGTCCCGGCCTCTGCAGCCGACCATTCTCTCTCTTTCCTCCTCCCTGGCCCAGTGCTCCTTGGCGCCAGTATTCCTAGCTGGCCTCGGCCTTTGCAGCTGGCCACTCTCTTTCCCTCTCTCTGTGTTCCGACGGCGTCGAGGGAAGCTCGTCTCTTCTTCTTTCTCTAAGGATACTTAGTATAGTTTTTATACAAACTTAGTTCTTACACACGCATCATCACATATTCATCTTAAGAACGCATCCTGTCCAAGTTAAGCACTCTCATCGTAATTAGGTCGGACTTCATAGTGGCTGCAACTAGGATGACCATACTGACGGACATTCTATAGACTCTATCTCACATTTACTTACTGACATTTCTTTCCCTTCATCCTTCCTATCTCTAAATCTTCTATCCTGGTAGATCCCTCCACATATTTGTGTCGGCAGAAACTCCAGTCCTTGTTTATTTTAATTCACTCATGAATTAAATCTGGCACTGTTGTTTACTTCTTTGTTTGCACTTATTTCTTCGTTTTGTTCACAATCCAACTAACTGTGTACTAACCTTGTTTTTTTGCTTAAGCAACGAACACGCTACTTACCAGGATTTATCTTCTTAGATCAATTCTGGTTATACACGTGTTAGGGGGCTAAAATATTAGCAACCTTAAATCTGGCCCCCGACACGACAATATTTTTCCGAACGGTCTTTCTCTCTTATTTTTCGTTACAGTTGACAATTTTCTTTGAGTTGGATTGCATTCAATAAAATTTTGAAACTATGCCAAAAGGCCAATTACAAAGTCTTTTTTTAATTTTCACAAATGATGGGATCTGATGCATCCTGAGTAATATATGAGTTTCATCCGGTTAGTACCCAGCCATTAAATGTCGACGAAAAATATCCCAACTAGGGCAATGACGTCTATAAGTGGTGTATTACGGTATTAAGACTGGTCCCTTGGTATACTGTGAGATATGGTATAAATGTTAAAACAATGCAAAACCACCCTGTTATGCATTAAGCGAAATTGATATTTTAGTAATTCAGACATGAAATATATCTTTGGCGAGTAGACTTTAAGAATCCACATCGGCTTCTCAAGTAATTGTCAAAGTTCATATAACTGAAAAATTAATAAGATACGGTACTCATATATTTTGTCAAAGCGCAGCCAGTTTATGATCTTTTTGTTTTGACCAACGTGTGTGTGGAGCTAATAGCAGGGGGAGGAAGAAGGAAGGGGGTGTTCCTTTTATAGTCAGGATTTCGAGGAAGTGACGTCACAGCATTTTCCTGGAGATAGGCTGGGATTTTAGGCAATGCCTTGCAATGGTGATCTCAGCAAAAGGAACACCATCGGATATTGTTGATCACAGAGATCTGCAGTTACTGCATATACTGGTACTGGAAGACAATCAGTTACAATATTGTCCTCTCCACGAAAATTGAGAATATCAGTAGTGTATTTAGTTATCAGAGACAAATGCCTCTGCCGCTTATTCATTGGGGTAGTCTTCTTGAAGGCCAGGGCAAGTGGTTTGTGGTTGTTGAAAGAGGTAACATGTCTACCTTCAACTAGTGGTTTAAAATGTAACACTGCTAAATGTGCGGCTAATAATTCTTGGTCAAACGTCTTTTCTGGTTTTCTAATAGTTTTTTTTTAAAGAACCCAATAGGCACAGGTTCATTGTTAACAATTTGGTGCAATGCTGCTCCTACAGCATAGTTAGAACTATCTGACATAAGATGGTGATGTCACGTTAGAGTCAGGATGAAGAACTGCCGTTAATTCCGTGAAGATCCTTGTAATATTTGAAAAGGCCACTCTTTCGGAAGAAATAAAATGTAATGCCTTGGCATTAGGATCTTTTTAATCGCCTCAGCAAGTGGTAATAATAAATCTGCTCCTAGCAGAATAAGCTTTCTTTAGAAATTCATCATCCCCAGAAAAAGACGAAGTAACTTAGAATCTGTAGGTTCCAGAAAATCATTGACTTCTGTTATTTTGATGCTCGGAACGTAGGACTCTTGGACGAATGATGTGACCCATAAAATCTTAACTCTCCTTGAAAAATAGGCTTTAGTCTAATGAAATTTTAAAGTTTTTCTCTAGGAGAATTTGTAAAAGTTGTCTGAGGTCTTTTGAGTGCTGTTATCCCGTATTCCGTGTTCATAGACTGAGACATTATCCACATACACAAAGATACAATCGACCTGGAGAAAAATATTGTCCATGAATCGTTGAAAGGTTAAAGAAAGACATGTTCAAACATTCAAACAATGGATATGGTACCACCACTGCAGTATTTCCTATGCTGTCCTCTTTCGTATGCACTTGATGATAAGCTTGCATTAGGTCTAATTTGGAGAAGACTCCTTTGTCTGATAATTTCGAGCAGATACTACCAATATTGAGCATTGAATACCTGTCAGCTTTGGAAAGTATATTCAAGTTCCCGTAATCCCCACATGCTCGATCGCGTTCAGAAGTGAACTTCAGGGAGACGACCAAGGTGATCAGCATTGTCTGATAATATCTGCCCGAAGCAGAGCTGTAAATTCTTCCTTTGTTGCCTTATATTTGTCATTAAACATTTGATGACGGTAGGAACACCGTCTCCTGTATTAATGGAACGTCTTACCTTCCATTGGGAACAGGTACGTTGCTCCGAATCAGGGGTGGTCAGTGAGGGGAATTCTTTGAAAAGAGGCATCACGACCTCAGGTGTGGTGGCATTGCTATTAATCAAAATTTGACGCAGAGGTCCATTCAAGTGTTTGCCTTGCAGGTAGTACTTGATAAAATGATAAATTAGCCTGCTATTCTCGCAGTTCAGTAGGAGTCCGTAATGACTTAGAAAGTCGACACCTAAAAGTGGGTTGACAGAGTCAGCAACTACAAGTCCATGTCAGCTTTTGAAAGCGCATCCGAATTCGGTAATCTTCACATGATCGATAGTATCCAGAAGTTGACTTGGGTACCATGTGCAAGGGAGACGACCAAAGTGATTTGTTGTAGTTGCTAACACTGCCAATCCACTTTTAATCCATGTATATGAACGGCATAATCCTGGTATGTCACTGTCAACCAATGTCTCTCCGTAGCACTTGATATCTTGCCCGTTGGCAGAAGATAAGCGGACAGGAGTCGGATTCAAACTAAGTTCATTAACTGGTATTATAATTACAGATGCACCTGTATCGATCACAGAAATTAAATTAGCGACACCGTGCCGAGTTGCAACTTCAAAGAGTGGTGAATCATTTGTTGCAGTAGCAATACGCTATCTCAGTTTTCCGAAAGAGAATTGTTTAAACTTTGCATTTGGTCCCTGGCTGGCGACGATGCTCCAGAATTTGGTTGGATTTCACATGAACTTTTGTCTGGCCATTACCATCACTGTTTGCATGTCCTTGATTTTTCCCATAGTTGAGTTGGCCATGACATACCTGTGGTCACTGATGTTCGAAAATTGGCCGGACTCCCACTGATGTATCATGTTTCGAGTGAGATGTAATTCGACTTTGTGGAAAGTTGTAACGGCTTCGGCCATACTGGTTGTTACAAACGGCATCAACTCGTCAGACATGCTTCCAGGTTGAGTTAACATGCAGTCCCTAGCTGCCACAATCACTGGTGTTATGGAGGCTTAATGAAACGGAGTCTTCGTCTAATCCTGCTTTGTCCTTTGTTGCCATTAAATAGATTGAGGGCCTGCCCGTCATGTGGGGAAAAGTTCCGGTTCTGTTCTTTCATACCTGGAAATCAGAATCGCCCTTAGCTGTCTCTTGGCCAATAAGCCATGCCTTGAATGCAGCGTGTTCTCTTGTGTACGCCAACCAGACAGGCAGATTGTGAGTCGTGGACGTTTCCATAAAACAGGATGCATTCTATCTAATTAGGATTTATACGCCCAACTATCAGATTGGGCGGGTCAATTTCTTTCAGCGAATTGAGCCCGTTCGTAACGTTGTCAAGGCGGTTAGTTTTAGCGGGTGATTGGAATCCCGTCCTTGATCCCGATTTCGACATAGAGGAAAATAGAGGGACACATATTAAGAACCAGGATGTGATTCCACTCCGGGAATTGAGCGACAGAGTAGACCTTGTCGATAAATTCCGAAATGAACACCCCCAATAAAGTAGTATGGACTTGGACTAATAGTGATAACTCGAATACGGTGCAACATTCCACTAGCATTGATCGAGTACCTGTTAGGAGAGTCGACGTAGGGCTGTCAGAGTGTCCAAGTTTTCACGGTGTAGTTTATTCAAATCATAGATTATTCATAAATTTAGGTAAGGCTAAACCTATCAAACCTGGTTACTGGGGATTCAACACATCCCTACCACGAGTGGAGGATGTTCGGGACCATTTAACACTAATGATTAAGGGGGAATTGGTGACGGTGGTTTTGGGGAATAAATTCTGGGGACACCTTGAAAATAAGATTAGGCCTTCTGCTGCTGAATGCAGCTGCAGACTCAACTTAGAGATATTAGAAGCACAAAAGACATTCGAATCTAAAATGGAGCAGGTGGTCAGTAGAGGGGACTCAAACGAATAGCTAAGACAGAGCTTGCCTCTTTGCTTATCAAAAAGGATTAGGCTCTGGTAGTTAAAGCTAGGTTGAAAAGAATGTCTCCCTAAGCAACGAATATAACCGCTGATCTACGAACAGAAGAAATTCGGAGAGCGTCAAGCCGACATATCGCCAGTATCACATCACCAGACGGACGACTCGTGACCACACACGAAGGTATCTTCGAGACAACTTTCAGGAACTTCTTACCAGTGAGCCTGCTCAGTTCGACTCCTATTTGGCTGACTTTCCTCGCCTCGACGCGACTGAATCAGCTAGGTGCAAGTGGCTCATAACGGAGCATGAAATCCTGGAAGTGCTAAAAAAATTTTGAAACAGAGAAGACCCCTGGCATTGATGACTGGCCCTACGAATTGTATTTGAGGCTGTCATCCATATTTGTTCATTTGCTGGCATCTTCAATCACAGGTTGAGACAGGAAGTATTCTTCGACGCTCTATCAGGGAGGTAGTGAAATTGCTACGCAAAAACAAAGGTGGAGGGGATAGGATAGATAACTTCAGGCCCACAAATCTTCTAAACACAGTTGAAGATTTCGGCCAGGGTCTTGTCAAACTGCTTGCAGACTGTGCTAAATAGCCTAATTGGCCCTGAACAGACTTGTTCTGTGAAGGGGAGGACTATCCAAGATAATCTGCATACAGTACGCACGATCATTAATAAAGTCGACGACGGAGCCGCGCTGATCAAAATAGATTAGTCCAAAGCCTCCGATAGGGTAGACCATCATTTTCTCGAGTCCATCTTGTCCACGGTTGGCTTCGCCCAGGACTTTCGCTCCTAAATTTGCCTCTTGTATGCATCTCCTAGCTCGATGGTAGAAGTTAAATCCTTCCAGTTGCCCAGATCGGATCGTCAAGGTTATCCATTTTCGCCTATGTAGTACATTCTTGCGCTGGGACCGTTCCTGCGCAAGTTAAAAGCAAATCCGGTCCCACATGGAATAACGTTACCTGGCACTAACACCTCAGTCGAGTACACCACCCATGTTGACGATGTAACCCTGTTTGTAACGAGCATTACCGAGATCTTGGAAGTCAACAGATAAATCAGAAGGTATAAGGTGGTTCATCATCATCAGTTTTTTAACGTCTGTCGTTGGACATAGACCTTCCTCAGGATCCACCAAATTTCTCTATCATGGGCATCGTGGAGCCAGTATTTTCTGAATTTGTCTAATTCATCTTTCCATCTTGTATTCTGTCGGCTTCGGTTTTGCATGCGATCTCTGGGGATCCATGATGTGAGTCGTGATGTCCATCAGTTGTCTGTCATTCTTGCAACATGGCCTGCCTATTGCCATTTATATTTTCTAATAGATTCTATGGTGTCTCAGACTCTCGTTTTCTTCCTTATATACTGTGCTGTCTTATGATCTCTCCGTGTGAGTTTGAGCATGATTCTTTCATGCATATGTTGCATGCTTCTCAGCTTGCAGGTCTGTCTCTTGGTTAGATTCCATGTTTCAGTTCCATAAGTGACTATTGGGAGGATACATTGGTTGTATAGTCTTCTTTTTAGGATTATTGGGATCAACTTGTTTCAGAAGGTCGAGCTTATTCTGTCAAAGACTTGCTATCCTTGGGTGATTCTTCCCTTGAACTCTTCCTCGTTCGTGCGTTTCATAGAGATTCGTTGTCCTAGGTAGATGTAGTGGTCTACTTTCTCCAGTTTTGCATCAGCGATTTTGACAGTTATGTCCTTATTCTCACTGTGATCGTTGCACGTGATTTTTTTTTATTGAAGTTCATGTGTTGGCCAACTTTTTTGCTTTCTTCATTTAGCTCATCTAGCATTAGTTGGGGGTCGAGTTGGTTCTCCGTGAAAAGGACGATGTCGTCTTCAATTCTAAGGTTGCTTAGATATTTGCGGTGTATTTTGATTCCTCTATTCTCCCAGTCCAGGTCTCGGAATATCATCAAGAGGCAGGCTGAAAAGAGTTTGGGTGAGCTGGCATCACCTTGTCATACTCCTTTCGGAGTTGGAAGGGTTCAGAGTCCTTATGTAGCCTGAGAGAGGAGTTGCTGTGATTGTATATATGTTGTTGTACTTTGACATATAAAGGGTCTACACCTTGTAGAGTGATGGCCTTCATGACCCTGGGGATTTCAACGGAGTCAAAATCATGAAATCATTCTTCAAAAAGAAACCTAATAGAAAATGGACTTTGGAGAGACCCAACCATGAAACCAAAAACGAAATAGACTACGGACAGAAGCGACATTATCAAAGACATTCAAATTCTAAACCAAGTAAAGATAGGAAGCAACCATAGAATGGTAAGATGTAAGATGCAGGTAAACACCAATAAAGAACGTAGAAAATTGTTCCACCCCCAAACAGCAACCACTGAACGTACCAAAGAAACTCACTCAACCCTTCCAACTAGAATTGAAGATACTTACCAATGAGAAGACACCAAAATCAACGAACTCCACAGCAAAATAATAACCTCTCTAATAGAAGCTGCCAATATGTTCAAACCAAGAAACACACAGACTCTTGGTAAAATCTCTGACGAAGCTTGAAAAATGCAGAAACCTCAAACCATCAATAACAACAGGGGGAAAAATCGAGGTGGTCGAACAAAACAAAACGATCAGAAAGAAACTAAGAGAAGACAAAAGAAGGTGTACGATAGCTATCATCGAAACCTCTCTCGAAAAACGTCGGGGCTTTAAAGCAATAAACAAAGCTCTCAGTACAGGACAGAAACATATAACGAGCATACTCGAAAAAAACGGAGACATGATAACAGACAGAGATAGAATCGTCAAACACACCCATGAATTTTACCAAGAACTTTACTCTTCAAGACACACGCAGCAAAACAACGATCAATGATATGATTCCAGGGGCCAAAACTAACTGTGACAACTGAAGGCTTGTTTCTGGACAAGGGGTTGCCCTCTCCTTGGTCCCTTAGATAGGAGGGATGGGCTGAGCAAGATTCTCAGCGTCTGGCTTGGTCTTGACCTCTAGCAGGAGAAAAATTGGCCGGAGGTACTGGAGCAGGTAGAGAAAGTAGTTCAGCAGGAAACTTTCCTTTAAGGGCAGAGCCAAGGTTTGCAACATACCTCACGGTTAATCTTTTGAGGTCGAATGTGCGCCCAAGATGAAGAAAAAGATGAATTCTGGAAGAAAGATGCCAGGAAGGCTTTTCAGACCTTGAGAGACATGCACTCAGATGGGGGTGAGGCCGGTCTTATTCCCAGAAACGAGTGCTCTTTCTATTGAGTATGCTAGCACTCTCTGAAGCCCTTACCACAGGTGAAGGGAGGCAGCATGCATACACTGCAATGATATGGAGAAGTCAATCGAACACGCCTCCTTCCACTGCAGTGTTGCATACCCGTTGAGAGAGCTGATTGAAGGCTACATGGTTCGCATCCTCAGGGTACCTTTCTTCATCCTTGATGCCAGCGCCGCGCGTAGCAATGTGTTTCCGACGTTGAATAGGAAAGCAAATCACGTGCTCTTGTGCTAACTTGACATTATCATCAGCTTAAAGTTAAGATCATGGTCGAGAAGGAGAGGCTCCCCTTCGTCGGAGTTCAACGAAAGAAAGATTGGAAGAGACTTATCAGTCCAGCACAAGGTAGGGTAGAATAGATTTGTCCTCCTTGAGTTGAAAACTGTTTAACTTAGCCAGGGAGAAAATGAGCATTGGTCCCGCCTTCGTCCCCTATAGATGATAGAATGTAAAGTTCTCGGGAGGATGTGGGAATTTAAAAATTTTTTTCCTCTGCCCATACCCCCTTTTCGCCCGGTTAACTTGTTGCTCTACCATATTAGACTTTTGTGGGGAGTCACATACTAACCAATTTTCATAAATGTATATGGTTCATTTTTGGGGGGGATTTTTTTTTCAAATGTATATAACCGTCATCTCTTTTGCCCTTCCCCACAAAAAATGTAAAAATGGAATCAAATGGGATTTTCATTTGCCCGCCAAAATACTTGTATGTGTCTTCTTTACTCTGTTTAATATCTGCGTCTACGCTCATACTTGGTGCGCATTCTCTCCATGCTGTCATGGCAACTATACATCTTCCTCCCTCTTTCAACATTTCTACTGATGCAGGTTCCAAAACGAAATGAGAACTAATGACCCCGAGAACTATATACTTATCATAGCATTATAAAAATCATTATTAAAAACAAAGAAAAAAAAACGGAAAAATATCTCTGAATCAGAAACATATTCCTGGATACACCGCAAAATTCAGTCACTTCTTCCTTACCCTGTGGCTAAAATTTTCATTGAAATTCGTTGAGAAATTTCGAAGATATCATAAAGACAGATATGACTGAAAAAATATCTATTTTAATTCTATTTAATAAATTTTTGTGTTCGCACCTGTTTATCGACGTCATATCCCTTTCAGTTCTCAATGAATTTCAATCAAATTTCGTGGAAGGCCCAGCTACATTGTAAGGAAAAAGTGATTAAATCTTAGGGTCGACCCAGGAATTTGTTTCTGACTTAAAGATATCTTTGAATTCAATAATCATTGGATCTTTTTCGGTGATCCCCATTGCAATGAATAATAGATAATAGCATTATTGGCCCGATTTTTGTTTTCTGAATAAATGTAACAAAAAGACCCTTTCAATTTCATGTAGATTAAATTGCTGTTTGATTAGAAAATGATTTTATTTAAAAATAAATAAAAGCATGTCTGGTAAGCCACGCAACTGAAATTTTCACATGACCAACGTCTTTTGACAGCATGCTTTGTTAAGGGTGATCAATTAAAAAATTAAGAAAAGGGGTGATCAATTGATAAATTATTCCTCATACTTTTGCTGGGTTTCTAGACATAATGAGTATATTTTTTTTCAATTTTCAGGCCTCTAGCTCCATTTGTACGGCTTGAAAACTGAAGAAAAAAGAAAAGAAAAAAACTGCAGATAGTTTTGGTTGATGGTTTAACTTGGGACGAAAAATACACCTATTTGACAAAAAAAATCTTCTAAACGATAACTTTTTTACACGAGGAACTCTTCTGCCCTATCACCGTATCTCCGTTTTCTTCTTTACGCCTCTATTGCTTGCATACCGTTTATAGTTCAGAAGTAAATTTATGAGTTTTTAATTAACAAATCCAATCTAATTACCACAAAAATATATTGTTAGTACTGTTGCCGAAAGAAAACTTAACTCCGTAAAGGACACAGGTAATGGCAATCCTTTATTTTCGTAAATTAATTAATGTAATGACTATTAATTAATTGAACCTAATTTTTGGCGGTCTCCTTCGTTTGATGTCGTTAAAATCGGGAAGCAACTCCAAGTTAATGACTTATGGAAATAAAAATATGGGTTACAAGATCATTCATGTGCAATAATTGATTGTTTACTGTGAATAATAAGTGTCTTCCATTGGTGTCGAAACTTGAAAAACTCTAGTACCCCCACCTAAAGGGAATATTCCGGTGGACAAGACCCTCTTTTTAGCGTTTAGTTTTCAAACTAACTAATAGTTACAATAAAGCACAATTTTTTTACCTTTAAAAATCATATTCATTTAAAACGAATTGTATGCATTCGAATTCAAAAATATGGTACGGGTGTCTGTACAATAATTATGTTTTTATCCTTTGATAGAGAGTACGATGAGTGACGTTGTTTCCATCTGCCTCAAGATTCGTAATGTCAGGTTAGGTGCTGAGCGACCTCCAGGGATCAACAGACACCAGTTTTGAAACCACTACTGAAATAATCCAATGAATATGGTTTAAAGGCTGGAAAAGATATGGGCTCCAGAACCATGCTGTAGTAAATCATAATATTAGTTTTGTTGATTTGATATCATTGTGCATCTTTTAGATAAATTCCTAGATTATTTGAATACTGATCTTGTATGATTTTTGAAAATTCATTTTTAAGGTGAATTTTTCTAAATTATACATGGAAGTGACGTAATTAGGTCACTATGTATATCTATCAAAGCGATGTAAACTATTGACCTTTTAAAACCGTATTTTTGAACATATTAAAACAGATACGTTTCACTTCTTTCAGCTACAATACAGAAGACAACTCAATTAGAGAAAAAAATGGGAGCAGAAAACTTGAACATTTAAGAGTACATTTCATCAAATTCAACTAACAAATATATAAGTTAGTTTAGGGGGTTAGTGTTTGTTTAGTTTATTTAAGTCAATAAATGATATGTATGTCTGGAGCCGCTATTATTTCCATAGCACCAAAATATGTCATCAGTTTCTCCTGTCCTTATGGAAATGAAGAGTGTATGCCACTTCAGTGTTGATTAATTGGATTGAAAAATTTTCTTTCAGTAATAATGATCTGCAAGAGACTAGCTTGCTAACTACTGTCCAATGGTTAGGCCAGTGGCATTCATTTTCCCAAATCTGTTTAGCCAGACACTGATTTTGCTGCAATTCTATTGGCTGTCTAATCATTTTGTGTACTCATCATGTTACTGCCTTGCGAATTACCCTAAAAGAAGTGAAATCGAGGACATGCTTTAATGTTCCATAGTGTTTCAAAGAACACCGGTTGACTTTTTATTATCTATAATCTATAATTAATGCAGTGGGGTTACTTTTATAGCACCCTATTTTTACAAACTATGGAATTAAAACAATCTATTGAGATACAAAAATCAAAATCATTTTTTGAATTGAATTATTTTAGTGAATTATTTTACATTTGTAGCTCAATTTGATAATTCATAGTTTGCAGGGACAAGCTTGATCGATTAATATGATTTACTATAGAAATTGAAATTATTGGAATCTGGCTTTTTTGAAAAACACTTTTCGTTTTTTGTTTCAAATTTTTGCCATCTTCATTTGGGTGCAGTAGCATTTTTAATAACTCTTTATCTTTCGTGTGTACCATATTGTAATGTTTTATAGACAGGCTGTCATCGTAAAGCAACTTGAAATTTATGAATAAGCTAGTAGTATATCATTTTTATTCTAAAATCGATAATGATTATGATACTTAATCTAATGAAAATCAATGATAAAATAACTGCTTTTATAAACAATTTTGGCACTTTAAAATGGAATGAAGAAAACTATGAAAAAATTCCTTCAGAAATATTAAGATTATTCTTACTTCACAGTACTAGTACTACCTTTTATAGCAGAATGATGAGTTGTAAACATGAGATATTAACTATTATAAAACCTGAATTATATGTTCAATTCATATATGGTGAGATCTAGATTTATATATATATCAGGCACATTTTATGGTTCAGCTGCTTAAAATTGGCCAAAATTTATGAAGTGGATCAGTTACAATACAATTCATATATTCACTTGTTTTTCTTTGATGAATTCTCTTTATCTATTTCTATTTTTTTGCCATTCATAACCTTAATAAAAGAAGCACCAACATTCTGCAAAAATTTGAATGTGGCCATACCAAAAAAAATGCTTTTTGGAAAGGCCAGATTCGGCTATAAAATGGCAGAAAAGGAAACCTAGATAGTTTATTTACAAAGTCATTCCATCATGACACATACTACCTACTGTGAAGTAATAGATAGTTTGTTTACAAACTCATTCACCTATGAAATGTACCACTGTCAATCAAAAAAAGATTTTGATATTTCAATACATAGTTTTATAGCTTGTTTACTAACTGATCATTCCATTAATTTCAATTTCTGTAATAAATCGTATTAAATCCATAAATTTTGTTCCTATGAACTAATCAAATTGAACTACCAAAGTAAATTAATTTGCTAAAATGATTCAACTCAGAAAATTATTTCAATTTTTGCATCTCAATAGATTGTTTTAATTCCATAGTTTTTAAAAATAGGGTACCATAAAAATAAGTGCACCACACTAATTATAGAAAATAAAAACTCAATATACATGGAAATGGAGATACAATGGAGTATTAGAGAATGTCCTTGAATTTAGTCTCTTTCTCCCCAGGTAATTCGCAAGGCAGTAATGTGATCAGACGGCTAATAGAATTGCGGCAAAGTTGGCGTCGGCTTAAACAGATTTGGGAAAAATGATATAAACCCTCGTTAGGTATCTTTGTCAGTATTCCATTTTATACGACGGGCAATTCAGACTTTATGTTTGCCTGCTTTTTCATATCTGTTCACTTCTTATGACCAATATTTTTGGTTTGTTCAGCAATAACAAGTCTCCATCATGTCTTATTGATATACCTAAAAAGGAAAAATTTACATTTGTAATTGCATTTTTGTAGGTTCATTTGAAATAGAGATGCAGTTTGTTATTAGTGGAGGTTTTTGAGCCCTTAACAGCAATGGTGCTTATCCAAGAAGTCAAACTAATTTTCAAGTACGATTTCAAATTAGAGCATAATGCCACTCAAGCTGCTGCATTTGGAGTGAACAATCCCAGCTACGGTGCAAACTGTATAGCATCAATTGGTTCAATAGGTCTAGGTCTGAAAATATGGATATTGATAAAGAAGCATGAAGGACTCCCAGTCCTGTTCTTAATAGTGAAGAATTATTGACAGCAGTGGCCAACAACTCACCAAAAACCGTTTCTGGGGACTTAACCATCTAAGCAATAATCACATCACTAAATCTCAAGGCAACAGAAAAGATTATGAAATGGTAGATATGGGTCCCACATGAACTGAATGAAATGTCACCCTTTGCGACTGACTGTGTCTAAGCTCAGAAAATTGGGATATGAAATCTTACTGCATCACCTGATGTTTCTTCTACAGATTATCATCTTTCCAAGCATAATCTTGATAAAAGTTTCAATTATATGGAGGCCATAATTTGTGCTTTCATTGAGTAGAGGATTGTTAGAATAAGGTTATTGCTTAAAATGGGTCATATTTTGATTAAATATTTACTGTTTTCTTTTGTACACATCATATTTCATCTCACTCTTCAAAGAATGATATTTCATTGATAACAACCTAATATTAGGTTGATATGAGAGTTCCCATCATTTTTTTGTCACAATCTTTGATAAATTCATATTATTATTCAGTCAAAGTATTTGGTCTGGTTTTCTATGATCTTGAGCCAACTGTCTGGTAAATTGTGTATTTTCATTATAAATGAATGATTCCTGTTTTGATTTGATGGATTCTATGGGCAATTTTTTGATGTCTTGAACTTGTTGGAACTACTGACAGAGAGTGTTGCATGGTGAAAAACAAGTAATAGTTTGAAGATGACAGGTGATGGAAGAACTTTCCATCCCAGCTGCATGGTCATTTGCTGTGTCTTATGTATGACATACATGCACATGCTGTGACATACATGCGCATGAAAAAATTCTTCTCTTTTCCAATGTGTTGTAG
The DNA here is from genome assembly GCA_963457665.1 of Thysanoteuthis rhombus. Lineage (NCBI taxonomy): Eukaryota > Metazoa > Mollusca > Cephalopoda > Oegopsida > Thysanoteuthidae > Thysanoteuthis > Thysanoteuthis major. The sequence continues at coordinate 36,735,845 of OY735211.1, read as the reverse complement.
AAACGAGCCAGTAACCCACTGCAGGATTGCACTGTAACAATTCGTTCAGGTTCCCGTCATTCATAATAAAGAATCCATCCAAACTACTGAGAACTTTTTTATCCAGTAGATTCTGTTGAAGCACTGAACTTTGTCAAACACCTACCCACAATTTTGTTCACTTTGATTCTATGTATATTTCTTTTGTTGAGCAAGAAGGGAAAGATGAGTGTTTAAACACTGACTAAAGTTCTTTTCCATAAGTTTATATGGAACCCATTTTCTTAGTTTCGAAATTTTTCCCAAGGCTTAGAAACAGTGTGCTGATTGTATGAGCTGTAAAAATCTGAGTAAACTGCTCAGACCCTTCTAAGATCTCCCTAACATTGTGCAAAAGTTGTACCTTGGAACTTTTGTATCAACCTGATGTACGTGAATCAATTTCAAATTGAAGGTTTTCTGAAGGGAATGTAATCTGAATCCCATCAATAATTTTTGATGATTTTGTGCTCCTTTTTTAGGTTTCATCAATAAGAAAGGTTGTATTCAGAGAATCAAATGTGTCTGTGGAATTGTCTTGTACATCATCAATCTTTATCAATGTAATATTTGTTTTCAGCCTTTGAAGGTTTTGAAATTCTCAATCTATCATAAATCTTGAAGAAGCCTATTCTTTTTTTTGTCATTTCAGATTGTATTCTACAAGAGAGTGTATTTACTGCATATTTGAGAAACTCCCTAATTTGAAACATGCTCTATGCCATGTGCTAAGAAAGTGCTTGTCAAGCAAGAGACGGAAGTTCAACTGAAAATCTGTGTTAAAAAGAGTTTTCTAAAAAATCTGCCATGGAATCTCATATGACAACTCATACTAGAGAGATTCCATTTTCATGTGGAGTATGTGGCAAAGATTTCTCTAAAAGGGCCCATTTGAAGACTCATATAAAAACCCACACCAAAGGAACTCTGTTTCCTTGTGATACATGTGGCAAAGCATTTTCACTGAAGAGTAATTTAAAAACTCACATGAGAACTCATACAAGAGAAATTCCATTTTCATGTGGAGTATGTGGCAAAACTTTTTCACAAAGGGCTCATTTGAAGACTCACATTCAAACTCACACTGGGGAAACTCCATTTTCTTGTGATATATGTGACAAGGCATTTTCTCAGAAGGGTAATTTAAAAATTCACATAAGAACTCATACAGGAGAAACTCCATTTTCTTGTGAAGTATGTAGGAAAGCTTTTTCTCTGAAATATAACTTAACAATTCATATGAGAACTCACACTGGAGAGAGACCTTATTCTTGTGTTATATGTGGAAAAACTTTCTCACATGATAGCACCCTAAAAAATCATTTGAGAACTCATACTGGGGAGTCTCAATTTGAATGTGAGGTGTGTTGCAAAACTTTCTCACAAAGGGCCCATTTGACAACTCATGTTAAAACTCACACTGGGGAAACTCCATTTTCTTGTGATTTATGTGGCAAAGCATTTGCCAGGAAGGGTAATTTAAAGATTCACACTAGAACTCACACAGGAGAAACTCCATTTTCTTGTGATACATGTGGCAAAGCTTTTTCACTGAAGGGTAATCTAAAAATTCACATAAGAACTCATACTGGTGAAAATCCTTTTTCATGTGGAGTCTGTAGCAAAACTTTCTCACAAAGGGCTCATCTGAATACTCATATAAGAACTCTAAAACATCACTGACCTGACTTCATTTTTTTGTTTGTGATGAAGGTTTTCCCTAAAGAAATGTTCTGAAAACATATATGGACCTTGTACTAGTGAGAATCCCCTTACTGGTAAAGTGTGTCTCAAAGCATTTTCTCATGACTGGAACTTGAAAATCCATTTCAGAACTCTGTGGAGTGAGGGCTATTAACATGTGAAATGTGATGCAAAATCTTTTCAAATGAAGTGTATGGAAACACAACTTAGAATTCATATTTGGTTATTGTTTCCTTGCGTAGACAATTTTTTTTAAAAACTTATGCGAGACTTATCTTTAGTTTTCTCTATTTCCTCTCTGCCTTCATTTCCTTTTAGCTTAACATCAATATAGTTTACGAAAACCATTCTAGCTTGTTGTTACCTATTTTTGCAGGACAATTACTGTTTATACTTATATATAAGTCACAGCTCCTCCATATTTTTATGATATTTTGGTTCCAGCCTCTGTGCATGTCACGTGGGTGGTACTGTAGTATGCAGTCAACCAAATATTGCATGCTCTACCGACCTAAACCTGCTCATATACAATCTACCAAACTAAACCTTTCTTCATTTAATGATATGAAGATGCCCAGCTGCTGATCCCCACTTTCACACAACATACTGCTTCACTTATGTACACACTCCTTTCAATGATTGTTTCTTGCCATGCATGATCTAGTTTAATCTTGTTTTTAATACACTCCTGTTGATACAACAGAAATTTCTGTCGGCCTATGAACTCTACACACTCATGTACATTATTTAATCTTGTGTTGTCACTCCTGAAATATATTTATTATTATGTTATAACTTCATTCTTTATCTTCTTTCAATTTCTAGATCTCTATTTCTCACTGAAACAGACCTTCAAACCGAATTGATCTCTTTGGTCACCCCAAGTAGAATATTACATTTGCTGTTGGCAAGGAGTTCAGACTGATGCGAGCGATATAACATATGTATTGTTACATTCAGTAATCTTTATGAAAAGTAAACCCCCTGTTACAACTAGGTTCGGTTGATGAGTCACATGCGTTTCTTTGTGTCCTTCTTTTTTGTAAAAACCCATGACTCATTTACAAGTATATATGGTATGTGCCAAAATTTTTGAAAGTTTGGTGCTAGGCCTAATTATTATTTACTAAACTCAATTGAGGTTAGTCTAGCACAAAGGTAAATGAGAAATATAGGGTTAAGATTATGGTGTGTGCCAATCTTCATTTCTCATAACAAGAAGCAGAAGAATTGTAATTTTTTTAAAAAGCTTTTATATAAATGTTTGCGGTGATAAAAATGATTTGGAGTCAGGGTTGTTCTTGATTAGTACAATCATTACTGGTAATAAATTATATCTTCACTTTGCTTCACCTCTTGTTGCTTGCTTTTTTTTTTTTACGCCAACCTTACTTCCCTTCCTACCTCCACGTGCTGAGCCATTTAAGGAACTTGAATGAACTAGTTTTGTCAACTGAACCCACTACTAGTTATCTCCTATGAATCCTAGATTTTAGTAAGTGTACCAAAACTATTGCTATTGTAACAATACTGTTACATTAAGAAACTTGTACATCTTCATCTCTTCTATGACACTGTAGTGGTATGAATTTGGTGTAAAGAAACTATTTTGTGAAGAGTCATTTTCATTCTGAGAGTTGTTCAGACTATAAAACCCATTCTTTATGTTACTTTCATTGTTACCCCACTGTTTCAGAAGATCCATTATATAGCCCACTTCAGGTATAAAAGAAGGAGAGAGGTCTAATTTTTTGTTTTTTTCTTACAGAAAAAAGTTTGCAAACTGAAATTGTTGCATATGTACAACCAGATTGGCTCATTCCCAACAACAGAAGCCACATAGACAAAAGCATTCTCAGTAACTCGTGTAAGACAAGTGATTCCATATTTATACAAAGAGATCTTCCCCAGTTCACTCCTGCCATAGTGAAATCCACACTGGCTTGACTTACACACCTGTTCAACAAGATAATGTATGCTGCTTCCTTCAATTTCCTCACTCTCCAGTGAAATTCTGTATCATTTTTCTGGATTTGGAGAATTATTCCTCCTTTCTCAAGATATGGTCAGTTGTACCAAACTTTTCTACTTAGCTTTCTTGTGTTTTTAAAATCTGACCTCAAGGGTATGGATGGTTTCCTCCCGGTCAACCGAAAACATTGTAGTAACAGTAAAAGCAACACAAAAAAGGATTTCAATCCTTCAAACAACTCTTGGAATGATTGATGTAAACAAATTCAATTACTCCTCCCAATTATTTTCATCAACCCCAAAGTAACCTGTAAACATTTCTTCTTTTTAATGTTTTAAAATCTCAGTTAGATTCATCTAATTATAACACATTTGAAAGTATTTCATCTTGAAGCTATGTTTCAAATCTTACAAAATGTAAAAAATATTAGGAAATTAGTGCTATATTGGGAAAAAAAACCCCCAAAGAAACTACCCATGTCACACAACACGAGACAATGATTTAGTCTTCATTTCTTGAGCAATAGACGAAAACCAAATCATTGTTTGTAGCAATTGTTAGCTTTTAAAGGACCAGGTTACCTGCTCAAATCCCAATGGACTGCATTACAGGGTTAAAGGACTCCAATTGGCCTGCTATTTACCTGTAACTTGAGAGGAAAAAAGTGGATTCATGCCTTTCTTAAGGGCATCAGTCAGAAACGAATGCAGAAAATCCCAGCCGTTGATTGAACATGTTTTGCCAATTCCATTTTCTACACCATTAACAGTTTGGTTACCTGCACGTTACTATGTTTGGAAAAGCTTAAAATGTTTGAGTATGGTGATAGTGTTAAAATTCAGTACATGTTGATTTAAACATGATATCATAGATGTCAGTATCTTCCATCATTGCAACTGAACGAGGTCTCATCAACTCTGTTGGGTTCTGTAGGTAAGTTCATAGGAGAACAATCTAATACCCTTTTGCTAGATGTTGTGCTATTGCATCATCAACAGTAACAGAGGTGGAGATTGTGCTTCCCAGCAAAATTTCTCGACTGGAATTATTAGTATACCTTCTATAGTTACTGTAGGGTCAGTGGAGCACCAGGCCAATGGATTTATAAACTATTCTCAATTCAAAATGTTTCTTCACTAAGTCAATATCATCTATAGTCGTTGGGTTTTTTTGTCAGCATGATAAAAATGCCAGCAAATTTTTAGAAAATAAATAATTATATTAGTGGTGGTGCTAGGTCCAGATGTGCCTCTCTGCAAATTTTTCAAAGATTATTTAGATTTTTTAAGAATATTTTTTTTTTTAGATATTTCAGGGTTCCTCGAATATATTGCACCTTCAGTGCCCCGAATCCCCTCACAGTTGAGGGCTCTGTGGGCCCCCTCTTGCCACTTTTGATTATATCTATTTTGCTCCATACAAATAAATTGGTTTTATGCAAAAATGAATAGTTATCTGTATGCTGTAAACCTAATTGATTGATTTGTTCACTATCAAATTAATCAATAACATTGTTCTCTAGAACTGTAAACTGAATATCCTTGGGATGTTATCAAAACAAGATATTTGAGGATGTCATTTGTAGGCTTTGGAAAACAGTGATCAACAATTTTCACCATTCATGACATTTCATTGAACATGTCATCATCATCATCATCAGTCTTTCAGCGTCCGTCGTTGGACATAGACCTTCCCCAGGATTTGCCACACTTCTCTATCATGGGCGTCACAGAGCCAGTACTTCCTGAACTTGTTTAGCTCGTCTCTCCATCTAACGTTTTGCCGGCCTCGGTTGCGCATGTGGTCTCGGGGAATCCATGTTGTGAGTCGTGATGTCCATCGATTGTCTGCCATTCTTGCAACATGGCCAGCCCACCGCCATTTGAGATTTTTTATGGATTCTATGATGTCTCTAACTCTCGTCTTTTCCCGGATGTACTGTGCTGTTTTGTGGTCTCTCCATGTGAGGCCCAGCATTATTCTTTCATGTGCACGTTGCATGGTTCTCAGCTTACGGGTCTGTCTTTTGGTTAAATTCCATGTTTCAGCTCCATAAGTGACTATTGGGAGGATGCATTGGTTGTACACTCTTCTCTTTAGGATTAATGGGATCTTATTATTTTTGAAGGTTGAGCTAGCTCTGCCAAAGGCTTGCCATCCTAGTGTGATTCTTCGCTTGATTTCTTCTTCTTTTGAGGGTCTCATGGAGATTTGTTGTCCTAGGTGGATGTAGTGGTCTACTTTCTCGAGTTCTGTGTCCTCAATTTCGATCTTAGTGTATTTATCTCCACTGTGGTTGTTGCACATGATCTTTGTCTTGCTGAAGTTCATGTGTAGGCCGACTTTCTTGCTCTCTTCATTTAGTTCATCTATCATTAGTTGGAGGTCGTGTAGGTTCTCTGCGAAAAGGGCTATGTCGTCTGCGAATCTGAGGTTGCTCAGATACTCGCCGTCTATTTTAATTCCTTAACTCTCCCAGTCTAGCCTTCTGAAGATCATCTCGAGGCAGGCTGTGAAGAGTTTAGGTGAGCTGGTATCACCTTGTCTTACTCCTTTCTGGTGCTGGAAGGGGTCTGAGTCTTTATGTAGCCTGATAAATGAGCTGCCGTGATTGTATATATGTTTCAACACTTCAACATATACTGGATCTACACTTTGTCGACTGATGGCCTCCATGACCTTGGGGATTTCTACTGAGTCGAACGCCTTTTTGAAGTCGATAAATGCTACAGCAAGTGGTAGTTTATACTCTGCTGCTTTTTCTTTCAGTTGATTTATCGAGTGCAGGTGGTCCATGGTCGAGTAGCTTCTTTTAAAGCCAGCCTGTTCACGTGGCTGGTTTTCATCGAGTGTTTTTGTGATTCAGTTGGTGATGATCTTTGTGAAAAGTTTGTATACACAGTTGAGTAGGCTTATAGGCCTATAGTTGTTGAGGTCTTTCGGGTTTCCTTTTTTATATAAAAGCATTATGATAGCAGTGTTCCAATCGTCTGGGACTTTGCTGTGTTTTAGACACAAGTTGAAGAGGACGGCCAGTTTCCTAGTGATGATTTTACCTGCTTTTCGTAGTAGGTCGATGGTGATGTTGTCTGGTCCAGGGGCAGTTCCTTTCTTTGTCTGTTTAATGGCTTCTTTCACCTCCCACGGGGTTACTTTTGGGAAGTCCTCGAGTTGTTTGCCCGTGTCTTGCATATCTTGCTCATTGTTTTGCAGTCCTTGTTCGGACAAATAAAGTTTATGGTAGAATTCTTTGGCACGTTCGACAATCCTGTCTCTGTCTGTTGTTAGGTTTCCATTTTCCTCGAGTATGCTAGTTATTTGTCTTCGTCCCGAGTTGAGGAGTTTGTTCATAGCTTTGAAGCCCCGACCTTTTTCAAGAGTTGATTCAATGACTGCCGTCGTGTATCTCCTTCTGTCTTCTCTTCGTTTCTTCTTGATTAATTTGTTTAGTTCAGCCTCTTCAATTTTCTCTCTTGTTGTTGTCGGTGGCTTGAGGTTTCTGCGTTTTTCCATGAGATTTCTAGTCTCATCCGAGATTTTGCTAATGGGTTGTTTGCTCATTGGCTTGAATGTAGAGGTTACTTCAATTATTGACGCTGTCATTTCATTGCTTAGTTCGTTGATGTTGGTGTTGTCTTGTTCAGTAAAAATTCTGAATCTGTTCCTAAATTCGAGCTTGAAAGATTGAACATGCTCTTTTGGTATGTTTAGAGGCTGCGGTTTTGTATGGAACATTTTCCTGCGTTCTTTATTAGTGTTTATTTGTACTTTACATCATACCATTCTGTGGTCGCTGCCTACATTGACTTGATTTAGGACTTGGATGTCCTTGACGATATCGTTTTTGTCCGTTAGGATGTACAACTGATCCATCAATCGAGAAAATAATCAACAGACCAAAAGATAATGAAAAAAAATGTTTGTAGCAGCCCTACTAAACAGTAAAAAACGCAGAATTAAGAACAAATAAATTGGAGATGCCAGATTCTGTGTCTCATTCTCAGTTCTCGGTCTTTGAGTCAGGGTTACCAGATGGTTGGTGATGTCCCTGGCCAAAATTGGACCAATGCCTAAATAGTTTTATTAAACATTACTATACTGCACTATAACCTGAAAAGAAATGATTTATTAAAAATATTTGTAGAACAAAGTTAGCTTACCTCAATCAATCCTATAATTCAAAGTCCCAAAGCAAAGATCCCCAAAACTTTTTAGACCATTAACCCCCTTCATGCAATCCTTGATCTCTCATCAACCACTAGTTATGAGCAAAATATGTTACTACTACTACTAATAATAATAATTACGTTGATGTGCAGTTTTAGACTTGGTTTTGTTTCTTTTCAGCCAGTTTCATTGAAAACAAAGGGAAAAATAAACATGGCCAAACCAAAATGTTCCCACCTTTTCAGAAAGGGTAAATTTGGTAATAAAATCACTTAAGTAACAACACTGCTTTGAACTGGCGTCTCCCTGCATTGCAGTCAAACCTATATCACTGCTTTCATGAGACGGACAAATATATAAAATATATTATAAATATATATATATTATATTATATTATATATATATTATAAAATATATAAAAAGAGGGAAATGAAACAGTATACAATTTCATACAAATATGCACAGTGGCACAAGGAAGTGAAAAAAGATACATTTGCGTTGTGACCTGACTTCTCAACGAACATCAACTTGCCACCAACATTTGAATGCTGGCAGTTTGGGACTAGGATAACAAACAAAAAAATAACATAATTAAAAGAATGTATTGAGTTACAAAAATCATTTTTTGAGTTGAATTATTTTAGTGAATTAATTTATTTCAGTACTTAAATTTGACAATTTATATTTTGCAGGAATAAGCTATTAGTAGTTAAAATAATGTATTACAGAAATTGAAATTATAAGAATTAGTTTGTAAACAAAGTATAAAACTATTTATTAAAATATTAGAATCATTTTTATTGCTGAATGCATTGGTAAATAAACTATAAACCGAAAAATAAGCATTTATTAAGAATAATAATGCCACAAAGTCAAAATGGCAAAAAATTGATGTATGGTCAAACCAAAAACTTCACGACCAAATGGAAATGCTTTTAAAAAAGGCCTGATTTAATGAATCTAGCCAGAATGGCAACTGTGCAAGTTGATTCACCAAGTCATGCCTCAATAAAATCTTTGCGCTAAGCAGTCATGCACGTAAAAGTTGGTATTCAGAAATCGATGAACCATAGTGTATATGCATGTAATTGTATACTTCAACTCTGTATGTCACTCTGCTTGAGTTCATTTACTAATATGCATAAGCGATAGTTTAAGGAAAAACTCATTCCATCCCTGAAATGCTCCAAAGGAAATCTTTTTTTGTCCCAAACGCATTATTCATTGTCCCTGGGACGAGGGTAATTTCGAGCCTTCATATCAAGGCCATGAGCAATGGCTGTTCAAATTACCAAACCTACAACTCCTGTTCTGGGTTGCTCAGGCTTGCCTCCCCATCTCCTCAAGTAATGTCAGTGTTAAATCGTTGCAGAGTTCTGGCCATGAGGGCAGTTTTCCATTCTGGTCTGTATTGTCTTGTAGAGTACTGACATTCCTTGTAGCAAAATTAAATATCCTATATTGATATTCGCGTTTTCAACCACAATGTTGGATGGCCACTCAGGTGCAGTTTCTAGACAGGTTCATGTGAGATGAGCAATTTTTAAGGAGTTTTCTTAGGATCCTCTGAGTGGAAGATCATCACTACCAGTGAACAGGGCTGCTCTGTCACTCAGGTAGGATACAAGTATCAATCTCACCTCTACAGATGTCAAAGCAGTCATCACACATGGGCCACGTATGTGTAAGTTCATAACTACAGACTCAGCAGCATTCTCCACCTGTTTCCGTTGCCATTAGCCATCACCAAAGGGATCTTTGTGTTGTGAGTTTGAGTGTTTAAATTGATGTCATTGGGAGACCTGCAATTTAGTTGATCATAGTGAGAAAGGCCAGTGCTGGACCAAATGGGATCTTCATTCACTGATTGACTCCAATGTATATTTCCATTCAATTGATTGACATAAACACTGAAGTATTTGAAACCTTCTTGTTGTTCACTGCTGATATTGATAGTTTGTCTCACTTTCTTTATCACTGAAGTGAAGTCTTGAAGAACATATCAGTTCCAGCCCAAAAGAAATCATCCATGTGAGCTGACATTACTCAATGTCATCATCATCATCATCAGTCTTTTAGTTTCTTTCATATTGGGTGGATTCTTAACATGTTTTGGATTCTGATCCGAAGTGTCTGTTCTCATGTATTTAACGGCTGGTGTGAACCCCTCTCTACACTGAACCGTGTTTCACCATCGCTTTTTGACCTTCATCACCTTTTAAGTAATCTGGTTCCTCTCAAACTATGGCTTACCATTTCTTTTATAATACACAGAATCACCATTATGGAATATTCATTAAGTGAAGTTTCTTGTTTTTGCTCTCAATGCCCATCTAATTCATTAATTGAATTTTTCTGAAATGAAGTCTTGACAACCTGAGTGATTTGCATTTAGATTGCTTAGAAGAACTTCGGATTTCAATGGGTCATCAAGGGCAGGTAATTTATCTTCGAAAATAGATGAGAAATTGTGATTCTTACTGAACACGAACTGATCTGGAGAATAACCGTACAAATCTAGCATTTTTTTGCAAAGACTACCCATGTCAACACATCTTGTGTCTTCTTTTAAATTAATCACTATATCAACCAGCAAAACATTGTGGCACTTGTTTGTGCTGTTACTCCAGGGTGACTCAGCAGCTGTGCACGTATTCAATTTCTCTCCCATATCTTGAAAATCATTATTACTGTATATTCTTTTTAGTAGATCAAAAATTGAGACCCATACACGTAAAACTGCTGAAATCATATCTCTTTTCTTTGATGGGATAACAATTGCAGAACTGAATCAGGTAGTATGGTTATCATGAGTAAAATCAAGTTACCATCTAGCTCTTTTAAATCCATGGTGATTGATTCACTAAATTCTTTTGATAGGGGAACAAATACTATCATTTTTTTGAGGAGGTTTTTTATATCTTACACATGTGCTGCAATGACTTGTTCAATGGTTTTCAATTTCACTCGATTATTCATACCACAATCAATTATAAGTTTCTCCAGTCTACTTCCACATGCATAACTGAACTGTTCAAGACTCTTCATGCATAATTTCTTTTCTGCATGATCTGCTGGCTTAATTTTATGAAGGTTACTGAAGTACACATACACTGGCTTGTCTTTATTGTCTCAATATGCAACTCAAAGGTTTCTGTTTATGGGCTCTGCATAATCCCTTGGGCAACCACTATCCAACATAACCACTTGTTTCACCTAGCAACTTTCCATGATATTCCAAGTCAAGGCCTTTGGCAAACAAGGTAATTGTTATTTCTTCCTCATAAAGTGTTTGATCATCATAGAAATGGGAGTTGATCAATGAGGACTATTGGAAGATTGATTTACTTAATTCAATTTTATTCAATGCTTGGGGATAAGTTACAGAATTTGTCCTTTTCGTGGTCAGACTAAAAAACTGTGTTACTTGAGATATACTTCAAAAGTGGAATCTGAAAACTGCCATTTTCTTATTTTTATTATTACAAGTAGCCATTTTCAATACTGCTGATGAGTCACAATAACATGTTTGAAATGAACAGTCTTCCCAAGTCCTCCTTTCCATTCAGGAAAAGTGATTCCCAAACTTCTTATTATAAAGGACTTCTTTTTGGAATGAATTTTCACAAAACCCCAGGCTTTTGAAAGTTTGGGATCCTTACAGTAATACCCTTGTGGCGTCTGTAGACGGACCCCAGTTTGCTCATGCCTGGCTCAATGAGTCAAAATGTATCCCAACATGGTATTGGTTCTCTTCAAAAATAATGGAAAAAGTTTCCTTTTGGGAGTCAAAATTGAGGATAAATTTTTTTTCCCCCATTTTGAAGGTCAAGAGAGGGGTTCGAGAATTTTTTTCTTTCACCAGATCATAAGTGATTGGGAACTTCTTTTCCTTTGAGGAGATCAGATGAAAGGAGAAACTTTTCCTCTTGTAGAGTTGTTTCCCTTGTTTATTTATTTGCAAATAATTATAATATAAATTTGATTCAGAAGAAGTGACATTGAGCTTCATAGCCAGCAAAAGCAGCCTTTAAGTGGGTTATAATATAGATTAGAAAATAGGTTTTTAGCTGTGGTTACTAAGAATAAAACCTGTGTATATCATGTAAATGAGAAAATGATTATTAAAATTACATTCTGATGCCAAATTATATCATAAGTTGTAATTATTCTTAAACTGTGTAATAGTTTTATTAAAAGTGTATTTATTTTCTGTTGAGAAGGTCACAGCAAAAACAGTGTGATAACTCATGACAAGTTTTAGTGGTTATACCAGATTGCTTTATAACCTTATCGGACTTTATCAAACCGAACTATCCCATATCAGTCATTGAATACCAGCACAAGATTGCATTGAAATGTAACTACTGAAGTGTGTATTATGTATAGACACGGGAATGTGGTTGTAGCGCTATCAGAGTAGTGGGATCCAAATCAAATGTGCCTTGGGCAGCCTTTGCTTCATGATCAAAGAGTAGTGTCTGTTTTTCTTATGTACCAAACTTTATCATTAAATTTCCCCACTGCTCTGATAGTACCTCAATTTTTAACTTTAAATAAAACAGTGCGTATGAAACTAAACAATGTGAAAAATACTTGCACTCTTCCAAGCTATGATGGCTGCATTCATTTCAAATTACCTTAATTCAATCTAAATAAAGATTTTAAATCTACGCCATTTCAGAGCATCCCTCCCCCATCCTCTTTCTGCTCCTCTTTCTTTATTTTTTTCTGTAAGTTTCTGTAAGGCATTCACTTATTTCTTCACACAGAGATTTTTTAATTCTTGATGATGATGAGGAGGAGGAGGAGGAGGAGGAGGATCAGAGGTAATTTCATGGCTATTCAAAGCTCCAACCTGGTGATTGGCAGGCAAATGACTTCTCCTTTAGTCTAATGTTCTACTGATTACATATAGGGTGAAATTAATTTGGAAATACCAAGTTGAGACATTTTTTTATGCTTGTTATTATTCTAATTAGTCACTTCAGATGAATCTGATTCCCTGAATTACTCAGAGTTGCTTACAGCTTTATTTTCATCCTGTAACTCAGTGCAGTGTCATAAAGGCAGACCAAATTTTTTAAGAGCAAGATCGCCTGATGTAACCCATGCCTCTTTACACTGATCTAGAATCAGAGTTGTCTGTCACCTAGACTAGTTGACAACTAGTTGACAGCTACTTTTCCCTAGGGCATTAGTGCAAACACAAACCGTCCCAACTGGAGTTTGAATTCAGATTGCCGATTCCATTTTATGCAGTTACTGAGATTTTTATACAACCGTTACACACTGCTTGGCTACTAAAACTCAAATGAATTCTGTCATGATTTGAGGGTAGGCAAATGACGTATCGATATCCACTGCTAAAATATATAGTGAAATTAACTTGGAAATATCAAGTTGTTTTTTTTTTTGTTTATAATTTTTTTAATTGGTCACTTACATCTGTTTTTGCTTTAAAGTATAAACTATCACCACTTCCTTGATTAATATTTCAAATTATAGTCCATTCCATTTTCATTGGGATATTAGATTCATAGTAGAAACTGAAAGAAAAAATGCAACATTTTTTACATGCAGTGAATTGAATATTAAGTTGACAGAAGGAAAGTTTAACCTGGTGACAAGGACACTATTTTCTTAACTGATCCCATTCACTGTAAGTAAAAAATGTTATTGCATATTGTTTTTTTTTTCTATGAATTCAGTATCCCAATAATTATGAAATATTTGATTACTTGAAAAAATAATCAGAGGAGCGAAAAAGGATTTTAACTCTTTTGATACTCCAGGAACATATATAAGCTGAGATTTTTATGACTGCTGGGATATACTTCCTGGAGATCTCTTAGAAGTCACCTGGGACATATGTGCCTTGAAAAATGACATAAATGAGATTTTCCCAGTGTTCAGAACCCCAGACAATGACATCATCTACCATAGTATGAAACCCATGCAGAAATCAATCCATATTAAACGACGGAACATTAGTAGCATAAAAAAATGTTTTTAAAAAGTATTTGGTATGATTTTGCTGTGGATTGAACTATGCCCCTTCCCTCCGTAGATAGCACTCTACCACTGGGCTGCTTGTATTCAAAGTGATCTAATTCTATGCTTTCTTTCTGTCCCAGAATAAATGTCTAATTGAACAAATGTATCCTCTCATGATTTTGGTCCTTCAGAGTGGGAATTTGGGGGTTAATAAATGAATAGTTTTCTTCAACCATTAAATGAGACTTGACACATTTTGAGACTTTTTCATACTCTTTTAAAAAATCAAGCATTAAGCACCTCGATGAGTTTGTCTTGAAAGGATTGAACTACAAAGTGATGGCTCTAATTTTGAAATGCATTCAAAATGCTAGGAAAATTGTTACAACTAATAAACTTCTTTTGCTCTTTATCTATTTGACATTATTTATTGTCTGGATCATTGCACACAACAAAGTATCCACCCCAAATTTATGTAGTGAAAGCCTAACCTAGGTAAACAGAATTAATTCAGTGCGTTATTCCATGTAAAAAAATATGTGCTTTGAACGTATTTTCAAGTTCCTGCACCCACATAAAAATGACATGTGCATTGTCATCATCATAATCATCATCCATTGTTGGACATAGACCTTCCCCAGGATTTGCCACACTTCTCTATTGTAGGCCTTGCAGAGTCAGTACTTTCTGAATTTGTTCAGCTCGTCTCTCCATCTAATACTCTGCTGGCCTCGGTTTTGCATGTGATCTCTGGGGATCCATGTCATGAGTCATGATGTCCATCGGTTGTCTGCCATTCTTGCAACATAGCCAGCCCTTTGCTATTTGAGTTTTTTAATGGGTTCTATGATGTCCTTAATTCCTGTCTTCTCCTGGATGTATTGTTCCATATTGTGGTCTCTCCATGTGAGGTTGAGCATGATTCTTTCATGTGCATATGGCATGGTTGTCAATTCACGGTCTATCTCTTGGTTAGGTTCCATGTTTCAGCTCAACAAGTGACTATTGGGAGGATGTATTGGTGATTCTTTGCTAATTCAAATTGATAGTGATATTTAGCTTGATATCAATCACTGCGGCCCAGTGGTTGAGTGCTGCCTATGGGAGGCCATGGTTCAATCCACAGCAGAATCATACCAAATACTTTTTTTCAATTATTTTTTTATACTACTGATGTCACCCACAAGCAGGCCTCCCTAATCACACAGCTAAGAGTGTACTCGATTAGTTACTGAGTGCACAGGGAAATTTGTCTTATGAGGAATTTCCATGCACTTCACTCATACTGGGAATTGAAACCCATGACCCTCTGAGTGTAAGGCAGACGGGTTAACCATCTGAGCAGTTGAAAATTGAACTCTCTGCTAAGCACCCAGCACAATGACTTGAATAGAGGAAACTCTTCCTAAGGCTAAGGGGTCATGGTCAAATCACATTGGATACACCAGTTCTTTTAAGATCACTGGAGTTGAGCAATGTTGGGCCTGGTCTGTACCTAGAAGGGTAACTATTCGAGATTGCCTTATACCATAAGCAAAACTAAGCTTTGACAGGTCTGGCAAGCCAGAAGTAGGTCTTACCAACAATTGTCCATGTGTATCTAACCCAGCAACACCTTCAATGAGAGTATAAGCAAAGAACAATGATTCATACATACTTAGCTTGATATCAATAACCAGATGGCATGCATATAGATCATGGACTCATATGGCACTAGGATGGATGGTTCTTGGTAAAAGTAAATCTTGCCCAAACTTAGAAGTTGAAACACCTTCTTTTTTGTGACTAATTTCTGAGTTGTTTTCAACCAGTGTAACAGCTCAAAACATACCCCTTGTCCACACTGTACCCAGAGTTATAGTGAGCTAGTCTATTTCATTCCATGAGTTTATTTATTCTAGGCTAGTCAAGTTTATTGCTTGGGGCATAAAACAGGCTAGTCTATTCCATACCCTAGATTATTCCCCCTTGTGTTTTCCTTAAATGAGTATTTCAACAATTCATTATACTCCTACACTCAGATACATAAAATCTTCAACATACCACAAACTGTTGACACACTCCTATAAACTAGTATACAATTACGTTGCAAATTAATCAAGTGTAGATAAAATGCATCCTTTGGTTGAAGCAGTTTTGTTCAACTTTAGTTTTGATTGTTGCACTTGAATTAATTACAGCCACCCCTTATTGTATACGACATAAATCTGATAACCGTTGTTTTGAAATAAAGAAAAGCCTTCATTAGTTTTAGTGTCAACTTCCACTCCAAACCAATCTCTGTACGTTGACCAACTATAAAGCAGGCAATGTAAAATTCATATCAAGAGAGGGGTGGTTTGAAAACTTTGCCACAAACACTCACAGTACATACACATATACACATACTACATACTTGCATAGATGCCTGTACAAATACATGACAAATATAAGCTCATATATAGACACACACACTTACATACATATGCCACATACACACCTATACACATGCCACATGCACATCCTCATACACACTTACTAAATACACACTTACACGCATGCTATATACACAATCGTGCACATTCTAATATATCTTATATGCACAAACATACACATACATACCACTAACTCACACATACACACAGGCTTTATAGAGCTAGCTAGCTTCATACCCCAGATATAATCTTGGTGTAGTTGGGTATGAAATGGATCAGCTAGTTTTGCACCCCGGGGTATTAACTAGACTAGCCTAGAGTATATTCAGGAGTACAAAGGAGGCTAGCCTACTTTAACCCTAGGTATAGTTTTTGCAGTGGTGTTAGTAGGCGGGTTGGTCAATCTAACCTGCTACACTGGGTCTGGAAGAATCCAAATTTTCTATTCTCCTGGACAGGCCTTAAAACTTTTGGAAGATATTAGCTAACCAGAATAGGTAACCAGTTTTAAATACCTACAAAATGTACATATGAATGTGTGTGGAGAACGTTTTTCAAGTTAAAGAAAACTGCCAAGTATAATATTCATGTGCTGATATCATAAGCCATGGTGAGTACTGGTGCTGATATGTCACACACATTGGTTCAATCCTCGTTTGATCTCCCTCTAATGATGGTCCAATACCAAACTATGGTAAGTTAATAAATCATATGAAAAAAGAACATACATTGTATTGCAATGATCTGCAAGCAACTCTTACTGACCATTGTTAGTGGGTTTGATCCTCATTGGATCTCTCAGTATCAATTGTTTGGTGCAAACTTATGCTAATTGAATCTATTCATATAATAAAACACTGAGATTTTTTGTCTCTCTGTTCATAATAATCAACAAATCCATCAAAAGGTGGCAAATTGCAGTGAAAAATATCTTTCGTAAAAAATATATCCCTATGAAATAATGGACTCTACCACTGAAAGGAATTAATCATAAATCAACCTTGAAAACAAACAAAATCTTTTTCATTCAATATAAGTAAGATGTCTTCCGTCATATTCTTTTATTTATATTGGTTCTGTGGTAAATCTAATGAGTGAAACATGTCAGATCAGTTATTACTTTCTAGTTTTGGTGTTTGGAATTACCTAATTTCAGCTCTTTGTTTCAGATGATGGGTAGGAGCTTGTTACCTTTAAGTGGAAAAGTCCATTACACTCTGGTTGAGTTAACTTTTATGTGTGATTTGGATAGAACTGATTTGGAGCATTCAATTTTCAAAGTAGGATTGGTGTCTACGCTCACCCAAACCCGTCTTAAAATGGCCATATGACACATTCTCAATGTTGAAGGAATTCAAATAAATAATTATCATGGAAAATCACCAAGCAGAACGTAACTGTATGAAATTTCCAATTTCTCTTTCAAAACATCTTAATATACCTTAACACCAAACAAGTTTATTTACTTTTTGTTTAGATTTTCATTTTGAAATTAAACTGACTAACCTCTTTTTCATTTCCTATTTGAATTTTAATCCAAGTTTTATTTTGGAGTATACATACAGAAAAAAGTTTGGCAAGGTGACCTTCTCACTTGATGTACGTAAAACTTCTTAAATCAAATAAAACATCACAAAGCATTTTATGATTTTATAGAGTAAATAAACTAGCAAAACTTTCATTTCCCAGCTTGTAATGTGAATTAAATTTTTTTTTCTCAATACAATACGTACATAAATATATTTATCACAATTTTGATCGTAAAATTTTATTCAACCACAACTTTTGAAATGAAGATAAAGAGCCTGATAGTTCTGGGAGAATTAAACATCTTTACGTACATAAATCTTGCATCCAACGATCTGAACATCTCGTTTCTCCGCAGTGAACAGAGAGGTATTCACACCACTATTCCAACTGTAATCAACAGCGTTGACAAAAAAAGTCCCATTCCATGTGTGGTGAGTCATTCTCAGTGTTTGGACGAAAACTTTAGAAATGTATACACACAGAAATTACCCTAACGACATAACTAGTGAGCTTCAAGACCTCTCTGAGACTGTGCTCACTCATTTTTTGGCCAGCCAAGTGTAGCCATCCTGACATATCAAGGCTTTAAATCATTTGTGACTCATATCCTTTTTTTGATTAAATGGCATTGTAACTTTAGTATTGTTTAAATGTTTGCATCAAAAATCTTGTGTTTAATACTAAATATTTCCTTGGTCATTTTTACAAGATGCATCACAAATTCTAGTACCTAATACTAAATGATTTCTTGCCCTACAATTGCCGGTTGTATATCTATTGTGCCAATTATGAATGCTTTGTACATTTTACCAGAGTTTTTCTTTTCATATTGTTGGTAAATTTGCTTTGATATTCTTTTACCACTTTGCCACGTAATTAATTATTGAAAATGCCTTGAATCTTGCTGTAGGTGCTTATAAATAGTTGAAGAGACAGTACTCTTTACCTTTTATGGTAGATGAATAAATAAATGACACAACAAAAAACTAGATAATGCATCCCAACGAGGCAATATATCATGACTGGCGTCTATAAAAAAAACAAACTTCAGTTAATTTGTGTTCTGTTAAACAAATCATTGAGATCACTAATTATAGTGAATTCGTTTGGTTCCAGTCACAATTTACTGAAAATATCCTTCATGTAAGGAGAAAAGAATGGGTTTCAGCTGGAGGGAAAGATTCTTGCCTCTTTTTAAATCTTCATTCTCTAAAGCAAAGACAGAAACGGAAATGGTCAATGAAGTTTAAGCTCTGGATTCAATTTGAGTAAAGAAGGAGCAAAACCAATTTGGGGTTTGGATCTGTAACAATAAGAGTATATAACAATGTAAATAATCAAAGTGGACACAAAATGATTCTGTACTAATAAAGATGAGTTGACAGAGAAATTATAATCCAAATAGTGTGTCCACAATAGGAAATGATTGCAATAGGAAATTCTGGTACTAGACAACAGGTTCTTAGTTACACAGTAACAGCATTTTAAATTATGAGAATTGTTCGCTATGCAAACGACTAATGTGATCAAGAACATTCTTAAATGTGCGACATCTCTTCTGTCAACTTAATATCCCATTCATTGTTAGTAAAAAAAAATTGTTATGTACAACCATTACACACAGCTTGGCTTCTAAAACTCAAATGAATTCTGTCATGATTCGAAGGTAGCCAAATGACATATCCATATCTACAGCTAAAATATATAGTGAAAATAACTTGGAAATATTGAATCAAGTGTCATTCTTTTAATGTTTACAATTATTTCAATTGGTCGCTCATATCTCTTTTTGCTTCTAAATATAAACTCTATCACCACTTCCCTGATTGATTTTTGAAAATTCTTCTCTTAGAAGTCTACTGGGACATATACGAGATGAAAAATGACATAAATGAGATTTTCCCAGTGTTCAAAACCCCATAAAATGACATCATCTCAATTATTTTGATGAAATTTTTTTGAAGGGTAGGCAAGGGTAAGGGTAAGGGTGAGTTGGTTAAATTTTTTTTTTTTTGGATCCAGAAATTCTTTTTTTTTGATTGAGACATTTTTGCAGCATTGAAACTTCTTAATTAAATTCAGGAAAATATTATAGAAAGGAAAAGCACAGAGAAAGGATGAAGCAATTGAATTCTGGAACAAATCCATAATTTCATTCATGAATGTAAGACGCTCTTCTATTTGATATCATGTACATTCCTGTATTCCCTCCTGTCTGTCTACACAATATTTCCAAAAGATCTCAATGAATTTCAACAAAATTTTGTGTTAGGGTGAGCCACATCTGAAGGAAGAAGTGATTAAATTCGAGGTTGGATTCAGGAATTTATTATATTTTTTTTTTTTTTGGTAAGTCGGCGAGATATTTCCAAAAGTTTTCATAGGCTTTGAAAAAACTGATCAAATTTTTGGACGGATCCATGCCTAATGACTTTCCAGTTATGCCTTTCACAATCATTCATTTTGATGGGATTCTGTAACGTTACATTTTTGCCTGCATTACTATGAACGGCACAAGTAACTAGTAAAGTCTCTAATGCAAAGAAGACATTTTGAAATATTTATTTGGCATCATAGGTGAAAGAAGAATTATTGACATCATAGATGATATAAGAATATTAATCATTTCATATTGACACTAGATATATCTTCAATTTAAACTTCAAACAGCTTGGTGTAATCAGTAATCTGTGGAATAAATGTTTCAAATAAGGGACAAAACAATTTATGACAATTTTTCATGTCCTGACTGCTGATTCTCCTGTCATTCCCTCTCTAACCATCGTTACTATCACTCACTTACACTCTCCCTTGTCCCCCTCTCTCTGTATATATACAAATAACTAAATAGTTTTGACACACCATTTTAGGCAAAAATTGGCCCTTCGGGCGAATGCTAATTAGAATATAGGTATTTAATTCGCACAGAATATAAATTTTTCAACACTGAAATATTACTACAACATGCATTTACGTATATAATCAGCTTTTTTTTCCTCTGATGTATGGTTCGAAATCGTGTAGTATTCACATTTGTAAAATATAATGCTTTCAAGTGTATCGAGTTATGTCCCTTCTATTTGAGTGTAGTTGTTTCCCTTGCATTATAAACTTTCGGCAGCCAAGAACTTATTTAGAGTAAATCATGGGTATACATTTAAAATACACGTGCATTCTTATTGGAAGCACAATGCTTTTTATGTTTTCTAAATCATTTGTATGTAAGCTCTCAGAAAAACCTGTACTCCAATTTTTTAGACACTCAGCAGCAATTTGAGGGCCCTATAAATTCAATTTAGCCCATTAGTTAGTATGTTAGTTTATAGATCGGTCTGTTAGTTCCTCCGTAACATACGTTTTTTAGGGGCCCACTCCTTAATTTTTTCTAAAACTTCACAACAAACTGACAGTCTAGAGGAAGAAAAAGCTCTACCATTTGGAGGGTCATATAACGGAATTTCTCAGTAAACAAGACCAGAGTGCTCTTTTCTGTAATTGGGCCAGATCATGCCATTGAAGATGAGAACAGGGAAATGAAGGTTATGGGTGGCATAAAACGAATTCGGATCAAAACTTCTGCCTCAGAAACTCACTTTTTTGTCATTTCAGAGATGAATAATTTTATTGAAGATTTTTATACAAATTTTGAAACAGAGAGAACAAATCAAGCATAATACTATCTAGGTACAACGTCTCATATTGCAACTGACGTTAAATGTTTACTAGAGTTATTTGTAGCGCATTAGGTGAACTTGGGTGAAAAAATCAAATTTTCAATATTGCGTCAAAATCAATTTTATTATAAGATGTGTGCAATCAGTTTTTGACAACAAGGGAGGAAGGTAAAGGTTTGTAAAATGAATATACAAATACAAGGTTGGGTGGGGAAAGTATCAATTTGAGACCCAATTCCAAGGAGGAAACTCTCCAAATTCCATATCAATTCACTCGCTGCCAAACTCAAGCTCGGAGTACAGTATAACCTGTTGGCACGATTTGTGATGGCATCCTATTAACGAACTGAATTAGATCCACCAGATAACCTTTGGTAGTGCAAGTTTTCCGTTTGTCCAAAATCTATGCTTTTCCAGGATTGCACCTTGCACCTTCCATCGGAAAAATCATCAATCATGCATTAAAACGAGTAAGGAAAACTGATGATAACCAGCATAAGCGTATGGAAACACTTTCTGTAAGGGAGAGGCAAAAGGATAGATTTACCCGAAATCTAATATGGTTTCGCCCGAATTACACTAATTTGCCCGAAATTCAAACACGTTTTGCCAAAATGTGGAGGAGGGAACTTGCTCCCTTCTTGGTCCTTGGCTTATATACCTACGATAAGCAGGGATTTCTACTGATATCATAGCTGAGAGGAGTATACTCAAAGTTATCATATTCAATGGGATGACCCTATTAGATAAAACAAAGAAGTCTCCAATAATGGAAAATTCCCCGGGCTCAGCGAATGCATTCATTACTATGTTGATGTGAGAATCTAAATCCTACAATAAGGTTCAATTGATATTTGACCGATACTTAAGTTCTTCATCGAAAGACGTGAAATGAAAGAGCAAAAGGTATGATCACATAGAAGTAATAGATGAAACAGTTTTTAAAGATATATTAGTGAAGTCTTACATAAGAATGAAAAGACAATTAACTGTCTCATCATTATCATCATTATCATCATCATCGTCAGTCTTTTATCGTCCGTTGATGGACATAGACCTTTCCCAGGATTCTCACCACCTCTCGATCATAGGCGTAGCAGAGCCAATATTTTCTGAACATGTCGATTTCGTCTCGCCATTTCATATTTTACCAGCCTCAGGTCTGCTTTTGATCCCTGAGAATCCATGTTGTGAGTCGTGATGACCAGCCAATTGCCATTTGAGTATTCTAAAGGTTTCTATGATGTCTCAGGCTCCTGTTCTTCCCTGATTCACTGTGCTGTCTTGTGGTTTCTCTATGTGATGTCGAGCTTGATTCTCTCATATGCACGTTGCATGGTTCTCAGTTTGCAGGTCAGTCTCTCGGCTATGTTCCATGTTTCAACTCCATAGGTGACTTTCAGGTAGATGCTTTGATTGTATACTCTTTTTTTAGGACGAATGGGATTTTCTTGTTCTTTGAGGTTGAGCTCTACCGGAGGTTTGCCATCTTAGAGGGATTTTTCTCCTGATTTTTTCTTCTTTCGAGGATTCTATGGAGATTCTACTCTGCCCAGCTTTGTGCTTTTATTTTGATCATTGTGCACTTGTTACCAACATGTTTGTTGTACACGACCTTTGAGTAAGTTTAAAACTTAATTAGGACCTCTTCTCGGGGAGCCTGTTCCCCCTCACCCAAACACCAGCCCTTAGAAGCGAGCATAACACCAAGTCTTATGGAGATGAGACTAGGTGACAAGGCCATATAAAGAAAAGAGAAAATATCTTTCCTCAACCACTCGAGTAGACACAGTGAATACTTTAGTGGTACAATTTTCTAAAACTCCCTTCAACCGACTGAAAGCCAAAGCTCCAAATAAATGACAAATGTTTATTACAACCACTGTAGATTCTTCCAAAGTCAAAAGCTTTAAAATATGGGAGAGGTATGATCTATTATATAACTATTAGTAGAATTAAACCCGCAGGACTTACGTAGCTTACCTCTTGTGTCAATACTTTAATATATACGAGTTAACAGGACTGTAAATCATAGCTATTAAACCACTAGACGGAAGGGAGGAAAAAAATTTTATCCGCATATTCCATATCTGATTATATCCCCTACAGCGCTGCAAACACCCATATTTACCCAGTTCTCAGGATACTCTGATTGACATCAGCTGTGACCAGTCCACTAGATGCCCACCATACGTCATTGGTCAGCGTAGCATGGCATGGCATGGCCCAACGCTCCCTATGGTTTGCACAATCAAAATTACTCAGGCTGTTCCTGCTGGGCCATTGATCCCAAAAGACCCAGCCACATCACTTGCCCTGGTTGGGGGTTATGTGCTGCAAGAGTGACTACCTAGATACTGCTACAATAATGTAATTGAATGACATGGTCATGGAGAAGCTAACTCTTTACTGTTTTTTTATGGGATTGATGTGGCCAGGGCCGATCCTTTTCAAGAGTTAGTTGTTTGCTCTCCGGACACTGATGTGCTTTTACTTCTGATTTCCTTTCAGAGAAGTCTTTCCATCCGAACTCTTCTTTCTTTCCCGTTTTTCTTCTTCTCTTCCTCTATTTCTTACGTTCTTCCTTTCATTTTTCTTGCCTCTTTTCTTCATTTTTCTGGTTGATAATTGACATGACGTCATGACATTTTTCTTTTTAACCCATCCTCTTTAAAACTAATGCTGATATCGAAATGTCAAACTCGAACGTCTGGCTAATTCCGATAATATAGCCAACCTTCTAGAAGTTTGACAATAGTATTCTGGGATAGGGCCTTGAGAAGGCCACTTGTACCAAATTCTAACTTATATGTTTTTCCCATAATTTGTCCAGGCGATTTCTAATGCGTTGAGGTTCGGTGCTTCTATTACTTCTGAGAGATTGTTCCATTTATCAGTGAATTGGCACTTGAAAGAGGATCTTCAGAAATCTTTCTAACAATTCTCTTTGTGTACATTGAACTTTTGGCTTCTAAAACTGTAATCTCGTAAGTAACTATATCGAAAACGAAGGAAGTTTCCCATTGCATCTGCGTCCTAAAAATCCGTGCGATAACTGTACTTTTCAATCATATCACTTCTACATCTACAGTAGAAACAATAGACTA
Source organism: Thysanoteuthis rhombus (assembly GCA_963457665.1). Taxonomy (NCBI): domain Eukaryota; kingdom Metazoa; phylum Mollusca; class Cephalopoda; order Oegopsida; family Thysanoteuthidae; genus Thysanoteuthis; species Thysanoteuthis major. The sequence continues at coordinate 36,711,262 of OY735211.1, read as the reverse complement.
AAAACTTGTCAACTCTTCCGAAATAACAAATTTGCTAATCAGGAATTCGTTTTGATGCTCGTCGTCGTACTTTTTCGATTACTTTGTTAATTCTTATGAAGTTCCAAACAGTAGCCCCATGCCCTACTCCATACTCCAATTGTGCTCTTACTATCGGCGTGAATAACCTTCTGAACATGTTGATGCCAAGATATACAAAATTTTTACGAACCATACCCACCATCAAGTTAATCAATTTTTACAATCCTGGCGATGTGTTCATCGGAGTCAGACTCACCGTCTATGTCCAAGTCCTTCTCTTAGCCGATCATTTTTAACCTCATTGCCTCCATCTTGTAAAATACGTTAATAGAAAGCTTCTCTCGAATCAGCCCAATCGGCATTACTGCACATTTATTCGGGTTACATTTCAGGAGTGAGTATTTTGACTATTCGTATAATTTGTCCAGATCTTTTTGATTTGATTTGATGTCTTCCTTGGATTTAATCATCACGTTTCTCATTATAGATCACACATTGATAAATTTTCAGCCATAAACAATTTTTTTTTTGTTATGAACGTAAGAAGAAAAAGAATCTTCCTATCATAACCAGTGATGATACCCCATATATCGCACACATCGCCTAATTTTCAGCCAAAATAGTTTTTTTCATGAACAAAAGAATTTCATTTTGGGCTATTTAGGGGCCTTTTTGTCACAATTATCTTAAATGAGAAGTCCTCCTGCAGTAATCAATGGCGATATCTCAATTCGTATCATAGATCGCACTTCCTGGCAAAAATTCAAAACAATGACAAATTTTTCTAATATGTCCCCAAAAGATTATTCGGGGAACGTTTTGTCCCTTTTCACCCAAAATACTCAGGATGGGGATTGGAAAATTGGAATACATTTCTTTCCCGATCCTTAGACACAAGGTTTGTACAGAACACATGAGTTTGCATGAAATAAGAGTTGTACATGACGTCCAATATTGCTAGAATATTGCCTTCACTATTGGACAGGCGCCTTTTTGCACTCTGCTCTTAATATAAGTTGAATCGACAACTTTAATTTTGTAATAACTTTTGTAAATTTCAACCAGCTTTGATTAAATATATGTCATCTTGTAGACATCTTTACTCTGGGTAACTTCTTTAAATTACACTGACTCACGAAAATTGCCCAGAAATCGCTAGATATAAATCTTTTAGGAAATTATCACTTCAAATTTCAATGCAAGCCTCAACTGATGAAGAAAATCACACCAAAATTTCCATATAAACCTAATTTAGCCCTGTGAATGTTGTTTTTCGTGTCGTTGTTTTTTTCACTAAAAAAAAACAAACAAAAAAAAAACAAAACAAGGATTCTCCAATTCATAAAAATATAACAAATGTTTTAGTGTTGGAAATGAAAAATATTTCGGAAGTTAGAAATTATCTATATTCAAAAGGTACTTATCTCTAGTACACATGTCTCCGTGGTGCTGTTGGTTAGTGTGTTTATTTTGTAATCGAGAGATTCGTTGTTCAAATCAACCCAGGAAGTTTGTTTTTTCTTAAAAACAATGGTGGTAACAGACGTGGACGTCGTGTGTGCATTATTAATAGAATCTCAGAGAAAACGGGACCAGTAAGTAAAATTCTTACGTGCATAATGTGTTGATATGATTATAAAAGCTTTAAAAAAAACAATGAACAAGAGTATTTTAACATAAAATTGACAATAAAGTATAAATGCAGTGGCAAAATTGAACCTTACAAAGTTTAGTTGGTGTGTGGATACATGTCACTATAAATAGCTGTTTTGTGCCACTGTATTAATATTTTTTCTTCTAATTAATGTTAAGATATAAAATTTATGTTAAAATATTCATGTTCAATATTTTTACAATTATTTCACTACACTGTGCAGGTATATATTTTTCTTACTCGTTGTAAATGAGTTTTTAAATTAATACTTATGTATTTGGGGATTTACTCCTGTTTATATTAAGTTGGAGAACTCATTCGGGTATTTTGTGCATAATTTCATATGACTTGGTTGATACTTCCACCAATTGATCTGAAATTCTTACAATGATATTTCTACTAAAGCAGTCGCATTTATGCAATCATCAAGCAATTAGTTGTCTTTTTTCCCACTGTATCGTTAAACAAATTAAGATAATACATTCAGTTCACAACTTATTAGTAGCAATCATCCTACTCATCGATGTCTCATTACTTTGATAAATCCTTTTTAACTGCAACGTAAGTGGATAGTTCTAATACAACAGAATTTTAATGTCAAGACCAGATTTAAATAGGTTCACAATGCTCGTAAGGATTTTTTTACATCAAACTACGGCATATTATTTCTTTAATAAAATCGATTCTCGAGATAAAAAGAATAGAACACGAGATAGGAAGAAGAAAAAGAAACAGACTAAACAGTGTTTATAACAAATGCATACACTTTATATATATATATATATATATATATATATATATATATATATATATGAATTGTATACATATGTAAAGTGCATATATATACATATATATATATATATATATATAATGTATATATATATGAAGCGTATATATAAGTATGTATAAAATGTGTATATATATATATATATGTATATATATATATATACATATATATATATATACATACATATATATATATATATATATATATATATACATACACACACGAAGAGTATACATATATTGATATATGTATAAAGTGTATACATATATTTATTCACATGAAGTGTATATGTATATATATATATATATAAAGAGTATGTATATACATATAAAGTGTATATATTCATATAAAGTGTGTGTATATATATATATACATATAAAGTGTATATACACATACACATACACACACACACACACACACACACATATATATATATATATATATATATATATATATATATATATATATATATACTACAGGCATAATTAAAGCCCCCTTCTTTAGAGTTGAGCACTCTTAAGAGGTAGGGCACTCGTCTAAAGCAAAGATTTCGACCCTACCTAGAGATACTGGAAGGGATACTTATCAATTATTATTATACACACACGCACACACACACAAACCCAAACCCACGCAAACACACACACAGAGCACGCACACACACACACACACAAACACACACACACACACACACACACACACATATATATATATATATATATATATATATATATATACATATATATATATAAACTAAATATACACTTTATGTATACGTATACACTTTTTATATGTGAAAAAATAATATAATGTATAAAAGATCGGAATTCAATCAGTGACAGAATTGACTAGTAGATGAGTAATGACCTCATAGTGTGGAAAGTAAATTGAGATGATAGCCCAACCCATCTACAATGTGCTCTTAAAAACATTTGCTCAAGATTTGTGTGTTTTACTTTCAAAGAAACATTCAGAGTTATAAATTCCAAGAATAATTCAGATCAACTGATTCATAGTATGGAAGTTTTAACTTACCACAAGGAAACGTTTAAATCTAGTTCACGAGATAGATAGATAGATAGATAGATAGATGATGATGATGATGATGACCATCATCATCATCATCAGTCTTTGAACGTCCGTCGTCGGACATAGATCTTCCCCAGGATTTGCCGCACAATCAATGTCGTCAGTCATGATGTCCGTCTGTTGTCTGCCATTCTTGCAACATTGCCAGCCCATTGCCATTTGAATTTTTTAATGGATTCTATGATGTCCTTGACCCCTGTCTTCTCCAATTGTGCTGTCTTGTGGTCTCTCCATGTGAGGTTGAGCATAATTCTTTCATGTGCACATTGCATGCTTCTCAGTTTGCGTGTCTGTCTCTTGGTTAGGTTCCATATTTCAGCTCCATAAGTGACTATTGGGAGGATGTATTGGTTGTACACTCCTATTTTTAGGATTAATGGGATTTTCTTGTTTTTGAAGCTTGCCATACTAGGATGATCCTTTGCTTGATTTCTTCTTCTTTTGAAAGTCTCAAGGGGATTCGTTGTCCTAGGTACATTAAGTGGTCTACATTCTCCAGTTCTTTGTCCTCGATTTTGATCTTGGTGTTTTTATTTTATATTTGCATATGATCTTCGTCTTGCTGTCGGTGGATTGAGGTTTCTGTGTTTTTCCATGAGATTCCTAGTTTCATCCGAGATTATACTTATGGTTTGTGTGCTCGTTGGTATAAATATAATGGCGACACCTACTATAGATGCTGTCATTTTGTTTAGTTCGTCAATGTTGGTATCGTCTTGTTCAGTTAGAATTCTAAATCTGTTTTTCAATTCAAGCTTGAAGGATTGCGTGTGCTATTTTTGTATGTTTAGTAGTTGCAGTCTGATGTGGAACGTTTTCGTGCGTTCTTTGTAGGTATTTACTTGCATCTTACAATTATGTGGTCGCTTTTTACGTTAAATCTATACAGGACTTGGATGTCCTTGATGGTATTGTTTTTGTCCGTTAGGATGTAGTCTATTTCGTTGTTTGTTTCGTGGTTGGGGCTCTTCCAAGTCCAATCCCTATTGGGTCCCTTCTTGAAGAAGGTGTTCATGATTTTGAATCCATTAGCCGTTGCGAAGTTTACAAGATCTTCTCCTCTCTCGTTCCGTTCTTAATATCCAAACTTGCCAACGCAACGTTCATTTCCTTGTCCTATCTGCGCGTTGAAGTCTCCCATGATGACATTGAAATATTTTCTGGTGTCTTGGAGTAGGGAGTTCAAATCATCATAGAAATTGTCCCTCTTGGGTTGATTGCAAAGTGGGAGCGTAGACTTCGATTATATTAAGTTTGAACCTCTTTGAAAGTTGTATGGTGACGCTGGCTAGTCGGTCAGAGACCACTTTGAAGCCTGCTACATTGTCTTTGAGGTCATATTGATGAGGAAGCCAACGTCACTTTTTTTTACTTTCTCTTTCCCGTAGCTGTAAAGAAGATGTCAGCTCCTCAGTTCGATTAGGTCCTCGCCGGGCTAATGCCTAGGATGTCCCATTTGACGTTTCTGATTTCACTTACTAGATTGGTTAGGTGCATGTCAGTTGACAGTGTTCTGACGTTGTAGGTGCCAATTCATAATGTCCTTTTGATGACAGTTTTTGGGTTGTGTTTGGATGGTCGTGTTGGACCGATGACTCGGTAGGAACAGGTGTTTTCTTGGTGAAGAGTTTGGGTAGTCGCTTCTGGAGCACATCACTCCCAATCAAAATAAGTGATGTGGCTAGGCCTTTTGGGACCAAGGACCCAGCAAAAACGGCTGGTATGATTTTCAGTATGCGAACCATGGGAATGTTGGGTCATGTCCTGCCACGGTGATGTGTTGGAAGGGGTTTGGTGGATTGGCCACTGCTGATGTGATTCACCGGTTCTTAGCACCCTTCCAATCTGTTCTTGGAAGGTTGGTATGGGTGTTCGCTACGCTGTAGAAAAAATTCAGTTCGTTGATCATATGTCTCCCTTAATTTTCGAAGTTTTTAACTTAGTTAAAGTCCCAGGGTTAGATTTTTGAGAAATTTCAGTTCTAGCCCTGCTGATCTCTTCAGGTGTGTGTGTGTGTGTGTGTGTAAGAGAGAGAGAGAGACAGAGAGGGAGAGAGAGAGATCTTTACCCATGGAGTTAAAGTTCTAGCAAAATATAGTAAATATAATTTGAAAATGAAATCAAGATCAAGTACTATTTATCTGTTGTCAGACTACGGTTTGGGGTTAAAAGTTGAGTGATTTTCCATACATCAGTCAAAGTTCGAAGTTTTCAGAATTCAACCATTTGTCACTTTATCAGGGAGTCTTGCTATGCCTTCAATCTTACTTAATGGTCTGAGGATTTCTTTTTTATTAGTTGTCCTTTGATGTCTATATATAAAATCCTCTCTCGATTAATATTGTAGTAAGATAAATAAAATCCATCAACATGGCTGAATATGAACTTGCACACCATTAAGCAGAAATACATTATTACTGGTATAAATATGATTTTTTTAGACATAAGATAATGTACATGTTTTAGACTTCTATTGTGTTTGAAATCTTTCTAAATAAAAATTATGATAGAAATTCATTTATGAAAATAAAACAGGAGTAATAACAATAACATTGTAATTTGCAATTGTTTTGAAATTATAATTTTATCATAATTATTTATGTATCGGTGAGATTTACATGGAAGGTAAAAATGTAGAATTATTATCTTCAAGAATTATTTACTAAATGTCAACCCAAGGGGATGGTTAAGTAAAACTATATATGGAAAATAACTATTGAAATAATCAGAAAAAAAAAACACAAAATGAATTTTTAAAAAATGAAATTTACGAACTGTTGTTAGTGAACTTCTATGCTTTATGGAAAAAAAGAAATGCTTCACTGCATATATAGACAGTAGCAGCACCAGCATTTTCAATCAGCTTGGGCAAAGGTCCAGTCAGAAAATCATGGAGGCAGACAACGTTTTTATATACCGTATTTCTTAGTGTATAACACGAAAAAAATGTATTTAAATCAGTGCGTAAATACTGATGTCGTGATATACTTGGATGAGCAGAAAAAAATCATATGTTTATTGAAGCTCATTCTTATGAAAGTTGATAATGCACGTCTATCCCACTTAGAAATGTATCTGGTGTGTTTGCAACTAACAATGGTTTTCGCCATAAAATGAATTGGAATTTCAGTTGTTGGTGATTTAAATTTCTCTTTCAGGAGCTCAAGTACAGTCGTAGGGGACGAAAGATAGACCTACTCTTTAGTGCAACAATATCAGTTTCCTTTCTCTGAAACATGTGCAACATGGATAGTTTTTAAAATATTATACGAGTTCTATATAACAGATGAAATTCCAAGTCACTACTCAATGTAATTGCAAAGTTACAATGAATAAAAAGAATGCGACATGGAAATGGCAAAGTCTATAGAGTTCCAAAGTCTGACGTCATCACCCGATTTCCGGTTCCACTGTCAAAGAAAGTAATACTCAAGAATGCACACCGCAAATTTTGCTTGTTAATTTTTGTCGTTTCTCTTATTATTACGACCTCAGTTTCACGAAAGTTTTCAGTAGGATAGCCAGTTTGAACAACTGGATCACATTCACTGGAAGGAGCATCTACCATTAATGGTATGGACTACGTTCTGCTATAAACAGATTTAGACTGTCCGTCAGCAGAGCTGGTTTATGTTACTACACTGCACCTTCTTGGGCAACTGGTTGTGAACACTCTAGTCGAGGTACCAGATAAAAAGTCATATCCCGATTGACTAAAATGAAAAATGGCAAACATTACACCTACACTAACAAAGAAAAAAAAAACCCAAACCCAGGGAAAACACCAACATCCCCAATCACCTACTCCCGTGTTAGTGCAGGACCTAACAAAAAACATCCATTTCAACCGGCCCACAAATGTCCATACAAAGTCTTGAAAAGACGTACAACATTTTACACCCTCTCCATTAACAATCGCAAACAAACCGCCCCAATAAATGGGCTGAAATCAGCTTTCATTGACACAACACACGAGGATGCAAGCACAAACCGACTCACGAAAAGTACACAACATACACCACAAAGACGCCGAACAGCGCAGATACAGCCTATAAGAACAATACTCGATCTAAGAATTACGTTCGATGGCCACGAAAGCTATGTGCCGTGGTTACATAACAAAACCGAGATATCGCAAAGATCTCTCTTGCAGGGGAGTACTGTAGGGATTGCTGACCACTGAAATTGTATTAAATCTAGTAAGCAGACAAGTTATCTTCCTTGACTAATTCCTCCTGGTTATTTTGACCCAACTAGGGACTGCCAGACAGCTGGTGCTGGCAGAAATCCGGTATAAAATCAAAGAGGCGCGAAAATTAATCCTCACTGTTCCAGCACTCCTTGGAGATAAGGTCTGGCTCTTCTCTTCTCTTCTTTTCTCTCTCCGTCAATTCTTCTGTCTATTCAAAGACATTTCTCTTCTGAAAAAGTATCTTTTTTAATAAGCTCAATTCTATCCCCAAACTCTCACAGTTTTGTGGCTATATACGATTCCTTTGATACTCCCTTTTGGAATTACTTGATAATATACAAGCGAAACTAAATAAAGAACATTTATTTTCACTGTCGGCATCCTCAAGTTTCGTTCCCTCAGCTACTAGATCCACCCAAGGACTTTGTATTAGAACTGAGACTTTGGTGCCTGCATTTCCGCCTGGTGACTTCTTATTTCGTTCTTTTCCATTTTTCCAAATCCTGACTGGATATTAGTTCCTTTACGACCAATTCCCTTGAAGTATATTTACTTTTGTAATTGGTGCAAGGACCATAAAATCTCCCTTGTTAGTTCTATTTCAGGAAAGCTGAGTTGTAGTTTTTGATTTGAAAAGAACAACTTAATTCTTGGAACATACACTACCACGGTATAGGTTTTGAGAAATTGTAGATGGCCAAGTTATTGGTCATTGTACACAGCTAACGGCCAAACAATGATATATGTATGATTGTGAATTGCATTATATTATGTAGAAACTTATTTGAAATGAAGTCCCCTTCAAAGTGGCTATACACCTACCAATGAGCTAAGCAGTCGCCGGCGATGCAAAGGCCCAAATGACTGTTTTCACACCAAATTCTCAACTCATTTCTAACTTTCTTAAAATAAAAGAAAACATGCAGAAAATGTTTAGTTTTCTTCATCTTCAATGTAGGAATTATTGAACGGAAATACATGCAATTCTGATAAATACTAAAAATGAACGTTGATGTGACTGCCGTCACAATAAAATTCACAGCACTCTTCTTTTAATTAAGTTAGTTAAAACTAAACTTTCCAAATATTATCTAACGATAAGACTGCAACGAACTTTTTGGCCAACCCAATACATTGTTTAGAGTGGGGAGGGAATTGAAAACTCATGCCCCTGTACTTTTTGTAACTAACTGTTTATGTAACCTGTGATATTATGGCAGGGATTTATCAAACATCTAAATGAAACGTTTTATTTACTCTAATGATTATATACACAGCAAGTTCGGTCGAAGAAAAAAATGAAAAAAATAATGATAGTTATACCTTAACACTCAACTGCATGTTTAACCCAGTGAACGTCGGCTTTTCTTTTCATGCCCAGTAACTTTAGAGCTCCTTCACCGCTCCCACTTTTTTTTGGTCTTTTTCCTTATAACAAACTCAATTTTACTGGTGTCATGGTAGAAAAAAAAATGACTCGACGATTAAGCACCGAATTTTGTTTTTTTACTATTATTGAACACTTGTTCGAGCTCTTTTCAGCACTTACCATGTATATGTATATTGAAAATAATAAAAAAGCATGTGGTCAGTGATCAATAAATAATGCAAGTGTTACTGGTCTGAAGAGTAGGGCTATCATATGTATAACATTAGAGTAGAATTCTATAAAGTTTTATTGCACTCAAACATTCAGTGAAACAGAAAATGTGACAGAATGAGGAGGAAATGTGACTGGAATGTAGCAGTTTTGGGTCGTTATTTAGTTTTTCGATGTTGAGAATAATGGAAGAAAGACCATTTGTGAAAGGGGAAAAAGAGAACGAGTGATTAACTGTGCTGATGGGGGTGAATGATATTAAGAGAAGTAGAGAGAGAATGAATGTTAGCATCATGGTAGTAGAACTGACTACGGGGATCTTCAAACAGTTTCGAATTTGAGCGGGAGAAAAGAATAAGACTTTTTCTTAGAGACGTTGAATTCGACTTTCACCTTCCTCGAAACCTGGACGAGAACAGACGAGCCTTGTGGCTGAGTTTAGGAAGGAGGAAGCTAAGAAATGACAATACTCAAACAAAGTAAGGGGAACGGTGTAAGCTCCATTGGTGAATATAGTGGGAAGATTCCAGCGATGAACGATGATTCTTTTTTAAAAGATTCCAAATACTTTCAGCAACTATTTTGCAACAGCACGTCTCCAATGCTAACATCTCCACTAAACCAAGATCCTATTATGAAGGTGTTACAAAGGAAGAAATAAACCAAATATATTGATAACACGCGGGGGCTTCTGTGTTTTCTTTCGGCATCCTTCAGCGCGAGCAGAAACGCAGGTTGGTGTACCAAATAATTTTTCTCTTCCAGACTCTTTCCATCTCTCCAACACGAGTTATCATCACCTTCGAACGGATTAAATTTGTTGTTTACATTTTCAACACAATTGTCACCTGGAAGACCTAAGCGATGCGCGCGAATGCAAATACATGCATCTGCAATGTAAAAATATACTCGATATTTACTAAATTTATCTTAGTTTGATGCAGGACCATAGTAGTGGGGCACTCAGTGAGGATTGAAGTCATCACAGTAATAATGTTCAGCATTACAAGTTTGTTAACCATTACTACACTGGTATTGAAATTAAGGATTCTATGAAATTACTGAAATGTTCAAGAACTTCAGCAATCTCACTGTAACAGTCTAATGGTGTGCAGACTGATCTCTCTGATCACTACTATTGAGTAGTGAGATGGATATTCACTCCTTGTGGCCTTGTGCCAAAACTAAGCTAAGCTTATCAGATACATTTAGCAGTGGGCGTTGACGCTCATCCCACTATACAAGTTGCTCCCCTATTCGCTTCCATCCATATCACGTATAAAAGTTCTCAACCAGATGATAAGGTGATGTATCATGAGAACTGCATTGTCCATTTCAAATCTTAGTTGGAAAAACCCATAATTTTCATGATATTTATGTTTGGAAAGCAAATGAGTCATAGATCCTCGAAAGAGCACACATCTTACGATGACCAAGTGAGCAACCCTTCGCGCATTAGTGAGCACGGTATAGCATTACAACTGAACGGATTAACACCTTCCCAATAAAAAGCTAAAAAAAAAAACGTGATGAAATCAATCACAGGCTGGCACGTAATTTCCCACATTATTTATTTTTGAGAAAAATTGAATAAAAGCGAGTATTTCATACCAGAAAGTAGCAAGCCAATCCTTGTTTTCTTGCGAGTGATATTAGAGGAAACCTGTTTGAAATGCATAACCCCCCACCCACTAAGCACACACACACGCGCGCGCGCACGTGCGTATGTATTTCAGGTCACCCCACTGGCAATGTCAGTAGCAATAAATTGAATGATATCATTTCAATTCTAAAATGATGACAAGCTACGTGGTTTTGAAAAAGTAAGTTATGTCGCCATGATCTGTCTTAATTGATTTGATAAATTGTCCCCCCGAAAGACTGACATGTCAACGGAGCACATGAGACATTTAGTTCTCTATGAGTTTAGAAAAGGGCAATAATGCTGCAAAAGCATCCCAACATATTCACGGTGTTTATGGTTTATATTCTTCGAGCGAAATTATTGCCGATGATTTGAAAGTTTAAAAAAAAAAAAAAGTTCCTTAAGCCCGAAGATGCGCCACGAAAAGGTCTTCCTGCTGAGTTTAACGATAATGTGATTTTGTCGCGATAAACATAATGCTGTTACGGTTGAAGAATAATCCCAAAAGCTGAATTCAAGCAATTCAACAGTTCGTGTGCCTAAACTTGGAAAATGGGTTCTCCATGATTTGACAAAAGTCAGTCGTTGAGCAAGAGTGGGCATTTGGACTTTTGTGAACGCATCTCAACTTTTTTTTTTTTTTTGACAGATTAGTGACTGATGATGAAAATGAATAGTTTACAAGTATATAAAGTAATGCAGAAAATGGCTTAGCTTAGGTGAACAGGTAAAAAGTACAACCCAAAATGGACTTCCATGCAAGGAAAGTTTTGGTAAATTTTTGGAGAGATTTCGTTGGTATGGTCCGCTTTCAGTTGCTGTCAGACAATGTCGTGATGAAAGCAAACATCCAGGGTCAGCAGTTAGAGAGCACCAAAGAGGCACAGTGTGGTCAATCACAGAATCGAAAAAAAAAATTATTAAACGACATGAAGACAGTGTCAGTAAAATGAGATCAACTACTTCCAGTGCTGCAATAAGTCAACAGGACAAGATAAAGTTGCATTAGCGTCTGTAAGCATGCAAATTACTCGGGCCCGAAGCCCATTGATGATTGAAATGGAATGACTACTTCATGTTCAGACTAATGATTTTAACTCAAAGCGAATACCATTTTGTACAAAAAACATTTAGCTCCAAGCTTCAAACATCTTTTCGATCCTTAAAAAAGTAATTTCATATTACTAAGGAAACTTTCGCAGCAAATTTATATTGTTTTGCAAAATTTCCAGAAATTGGCTAGCACCTCGTATATACTGTATCGAAGGATAGATAATGACTTTTTAAGTAAGGAAAGATGCTACAATTTAGTTGCTTTCAGATGACATTTTTAAAGGGAACGGATGCCGTGTGTAAAATCGAGAACATAACATAGAGTCATAAAATTTAGCCATTCAATCATAATATGACCTTCTAAGTGTTCAATTCCGAGAAATGCACAAAGCAAGAAAATTTGTTTTAAACTTCCAAAGGTGTCAGCTAAGGAAAATGGTTAATGACGATGAATTTTTATTTACGTTACAAGACTTTGAGCAAAAAAAGAAAAAAAATTGCAAGCGCTAAGCTGGTTGCACTTGTTCACTAAAGAATAAATTGTAATGGAAATTTTCATTCCAATGTAAATTACAATAGGTATTTTAATTTAGTTTCATTCTTATTTTTATGAGGAAAAATGTTTTGCAACAAGTGAATTTCTCGGCATAGCTCACATCTATCGCAGGAAATTTGGCGCCTGCCATGGGGCGATAGTTGGCAAACTAGCCTTGCAAGCTTGCTTTAATCGATTCTCATAAAGGTCACACCTATTTCCAAACCATAGTTTTGACTCACATGATTTCTTATATCGACTGCACTAATTTCCTTATTGTTCATCAAAAGGCTGTAAAAGTATTTGTATGGTGACTTTTCTCGCGTGTTCAAGACGCCAGTCAAAGGGTTGATTCTAAACTGTTTGACAACGATAGTTTATTTCTTAAAGCAAACTTTTTAATATTAAATAACCCTCTCAACCATAGGAAGTCTTTGTCCGATCCAGATGAGAGCCACTGTTTTTCGTTGTTGTTGTTGTTTTCACGCTACGTTTGTTTAGTTTTATTCTCCTTTAATCTTCAATCTTACTCTGAAATTCTGTGGAAGGCGTTCTTTTTCTGACTCCCCCTTCTTTCTGCTTTAATCACTCAAATGCACACCAAAAGAGTTTACAAGGGGGAAACTTTCAATTTTTAATTGTCACTTTTGTGGACACTCACAAGTTAAAAACTTAAAATATAAGGGAAAGGTACGATCAAACACGAATTACCCATCTGGCCTAATCTAAAATAATAGCATAAATCTATAGGACCTGTTGATAATTCACTTACACAATAAAGCTCAGCCTTTATGTGCACTCAAATAGACTAAAGTAGATCTGCCCAGCATACCTCCTGTCTCAATACTTTGATACATCCGAGTCCACAACGTGGACAACAAAGCTATACAAAAAAAATTCATGTACCATATTCAACATCTTTTATCCCGTTTACCTCTTTATCCTCTAGAGCACTACCAACACAAACATTTACCGACCTCCCAGGAGCAGATAGAATGGGTGCTAAGAGCCGGTGGAGTTCTAAGGTCACTTTGAATGACATCAGCTTTGACCAAGCCACCAAACACCTTCAACATGACATGAGGCCCAACACTACCCATGGTTCGCACAATGAACATTATACCGGCTGTTCCCGCTGGTTCATCGGCCCCAAAATGCCCGGTCACATCACTTGCCTTGGGTGGGATGGGTATGATCCAACAAGGACCACCCAAACAAAGCCACAACACATTACCAAAATAACATCATTATATATTGGCACCTACAATGTCAGAACATTCTCAACAGACCTGCAACTAACAGCTTCAGGAAATGAAATCAAAAACACAAAATAGGATATTATAGCGAAATGAGAAGACCTGGTGATGAACTAATAGAACTAAAGAGCAAACATCTTCTTTATAACTTCGGAAGAGAGAAAGTGGAATAGAGTGGTGTAGGTTTCATCATCAATAAAGACTTGAAAGACTACATGGTAGGCTTCAAAGCTGTCTCGGGCCGTATAACCAGCGTCACCATAAAATGATGACTTGAACTCCCTACTACATGATACTAAAAGATACTTCAATGTCATCATGGAAGACTTCAACACACAGGTAAGACAAGGAAATGAACGTTGCGTTGGTGAGTTCGGATATAAAGTACGGAACGAGAGAGAAGATCTTGTAAACTTCACAACTGCAAACGACTTCAATATCATGAACACCTTCTTCAAGAAGAAACCAAGTAGAAAATAGACTTGGAAAAATCCCCAACCAAGACCAAAAGTACTGAATCAATTCAACGTGGGAGGCGACCACAAAATGGTAAGATGTAAAATGCAAGTTGATACCCACAAAGAACGCAGGAAAATATTCCACACCAAACTGCGATCTCTAAACGTACCAAAAGGGTTCACCTAATTATTCAAGCTTGAATTGAAAAAAACAAATATAAGATTTTTACATGAGAACTACACTAACACCAACATCAACGAGCTCCACAACAAAATAGTAACTTCTCTAATAGAAGCTGCCACTTTATCTAAACCAAGGAACACTCAAACCATAAGTAAAACCTCAGATGAAATCAGGAATCTCGTGGAAAAACGCAGAAACCTCACGCCAAAGGCAACAACGAAAGAGAAAATTGAGGAGACCGAACTAAACAAAACAATAAAAAAGAAACGAAGACAAAAGAGGGTACACGACAGGAATCATCGTAACAACTCTCCAAAAAAATTCTACCGAAAACCCTACTTCTCAATACATAGACTACAAAACAACGTGCAAGATACGCAAGATGCAAGCAATCAGTTCGAGGATTTCCCAGAAGTTACATCATGGAAGGTGAAGCAAGCCATCAAACAAACAAACAAAGGAAAAGCCCCTGGACTAGATAACATCACCATCGATCTACCCCCCCCCCGCAAAAAAAATTGGTAAGATTGTCACTGGGAAACTAGCTATTCTATTCAACTTATGCCAACATAGGCTGGATGACTAGAACACGGCAATCATAATACTTTTATAAGAAGAAGGGAACCCGAAAGACCTCAACAACTGCAGTCCTACAAGCCAGCTCAACTACATCTACAAACTGTTTACAAAAATCATCACCGACTGAATCACAAAAGCACTAGATGAAAACCAACATGGGAACAAGCTAGCTTTGGGAGAAACTACTCAACCATAGACCATCTCCATTCAATAAGTCAGCTGAAAGAAAAAGCAGCAAAATACAAAATGCTGCTCGCTGTAGCATTTATAGACTCCAAGAAAGCCTCAAACTCTTTGGAAATTCCCATGGTTACGGAGGCCATCACTATACAAGGCGTGGACCCTTTTTTTGTCAAAGTGCTACAACACATATACAGTCACAGCATCCCCTTTATCAGGCTACATAAAGACTCTGATCACTTTTAGCATCAAAAAGGGGTAAGATAAGGTGATACCAGTTCACCCAAACTCTTCACAGCCTGCCTCGAGCGATCTTCAGAAACCTAAACTTGGAAAATAAAGACATAGAAATTGACGACGAATATCTGAGCAACCTCAGATTTACAGACATCATCCTTTTCACAGAAAACCTTTCAAGACCTCCAACTAATGCTAGATAAACTAAACGAAGAAAGCAAAAGAGTCGGCCTACACATGAACTTCAGCAAAACAAAGGTCATGCACAATAATTGCATCGGAAATAAGAACACAACGATCAAAATAGGAGACACAGAAGCTGAGTAAGTAGACAACTACATCTGCCTAGAGCAACGAATCTCCATGAAATCCTCAAAAGAAGAAATCAAGCGAAGAATCACTGAAGTATGGCAAGCCTTCGACAGAGCAAGCTAAAAAACAAGACAATCCCATCAATTTTGAAAAGAAGGGTATACAACCAATGCATCATCCCAATAGTCACTTATGGAGCTGAAACATGGAACCTAATCAAGGTACAGGCCCGCAGACTGAAAAGCACGCAACGTGCTTATGAAAGAATCATGCACAACCTCACATGGAGAGATCATAAGACAGCACAGTATATCAGAGAGAAAACAAGAGTCCGAGACATCATCTGCAAGGAAACTCAAATGGCAATGGGCTGGTCATGTTGCAAGAATGATAGACAATCAATGGACATCACGACTCGCAACATGGATCCCCATGCACATCACATGCGCAACTGAAGCTGACAGGATACAAGATAGACATTCGAACTAGACAAATTCAGAAAGTATTGACTCTGCGATGCCCATGATAGAGAGATGTGGGGAATCCTGAAGAAGGTCTATGTCGAACGACGGACGATAAAAGACTGAAGATGATGATTGTTATAGATATTGTATGGAATAGTAAGCAGCACTCTTCGAGTATCCGACTTCAAAAGTTATTGCCTAGTGCAACCATTTATGATTATGTAGTTGCACGATCTCAACCTTAGTTTCTGGTTACAAATTACGTATCATTACCCATCATAACTATCTTAATTCTCTTAAAAAGGTGATGAATAATTTATTCCAGCATTATATCGAAAGACAAATTTAAAGTCCAATAATTAAGATACAATGATGTTTATGACTATGTTATTTATACAAAAAAAGTATTTATTTAGATCAGTCACGTGAAAACATACATCATTCGAAAAAGCCTAAGATGTGCTTCCATTTTATACATAATAGTATAGTAAAAAAGAACAGATTTTAACTCCTGAAAGTGAAAATCATTCGTCGATTTTGTTCCCTGAAATTGAAAAAAAATCCCAATCGATTCTGAGAAAATGAAAGTAAATGTTTCCTCTCTATTCTGACACCTACAAAAACGAAAAAAAAAAGTCAATTTTTACCTAGAAGTGAAAAGAAACCCTCGATTTTGACTACTAGAGATGAAAATAGATGGAAAAATTTCTACTTCGATTTTAACTCTAAAACTGTAAAAAAAAAAACAAACTTTTTTCTCGATTCTGACCCCCAAAAAGTGAAAATAAAATCACCTTCAATTCGATCCCTGAAGTTGATAGAAATAAAAATTAATTTCGACTTTGACTCCCAAATGTTGAAGAGAAATATTTGCCTCAATTTTGACCCCTAAAAATGAAATTAATTACCCTCTCGATTTTGATCCCTAAAATTGAAAAAAAAATTTCCCTCGATTTTGTCACCTAAAATTGGAAACAAAAATTTCCTTCTTCGATTTTGACCTCTGAATAAGGAAAAAATCCTTTTCGATTTTGATCATTAAAATTGGGGAAAAAAATAGTTCCTCCCCAAAATGAAAGTAAACGTTCCCTATTGATTTTGACATCTAAAAACCGAAAAAATAAATCCCCCTTCATTTTGACACGTAAAAGTGAAAAAAATGACCTTTCAATTTTGACGTATTAGGGTGGAAATATGCTCCGACGATTTTGACCCCCAAAATCAAAATAAACGTTAACTCTCGATTTTGACCTCTAAAAGAGAGAGAAATTTTCCATCCTCGCAGAAAATCTCCCATATTTTAACCTCTGAAAGTGAAAATGGAAGGTCCTTATTGATTTTGACCCCTAGAAATGAAAAAATCCTCCTTCGATTTTCACCCCAAAAATGAAAAACAAATTTCCTAGGATTTTATGAAATTTTTTTTTACTTAGATTTGAACCCACAAAAGTGGAAAAAATCCCCCATATTTAAACCTCTAAAAGTAAAAATGGAGGGTCCTCGTCGATTTCGACCCTTGAAATGAAAAATAAATGCCCGTTCTTGATTTTGACCCCTAAAAGTGAAAAATAAAAGTTCCCTCCACATTATCTACATAAAATATACCCTAACGGTACTACACCTAAAGAGGCACTAATCAAAGCAACGGTATTGAACGTATCCATGCACAACTAATAAACATTGCAATATGAGGTATGTTAAAATGTCTTAGCTTCTTGAATAAAGATCGCAGCCTTACGTCGCATATTGATTTCGAGATGAATCATCAAGTAAATTGACCAGCCCTGAAACACCCTAAAAAACATTGTGTTGGTTTTCAAAAACTAATTTGCAACAAACATTATCCGGTGTCGAAGTAAATTTCATCTGTTAATGTCGAGTAGTTTTGGGTGTTGGCGTCTACAAGCAGACGGACGGACGGACGGACGGACGGACGGACGGACGGACGGACTATCAGCAAATTGTAATAGAATGACCTGATGTTATGTTCATAAAGTTGTATAGCGAGTTGAATTAAAGCAGAATCTGAAATATAACAACCTAATTTTCGATAGATAAAAAAGAAGATCGAACTCTAAGGGAAAAGCGATGGATTTGCTGCCCATCAATCTCCAAATGATATTTTGTATCTTTTTAAAAAAATGGGAAGGAAAACTACAAAGATTAACAGTCATCTTCCATTCCATCCCATAACAATTCAGCTGGGCGCTCACTGTAGAGTGATGTTTAGCAATCTAATCCCACGTGTTATTTGCTTTGTATAGTGGGTAGGATCCTCACTGGGCTTCCCAGTATTGTAATCCCAAATCACATAAAGTCAAGCTTGGTAAATGTCCATGGAAAGTTTGAGTTAATGATTTATAAAAGAGTAGGAAGTTTTCGGTCTAGACAGGAAAAAAGAGTGACGACTTTTGCAATCTCAAACATGATCATTGCATTAACGCTGACAAACGCTTCTGGTAATAATGATAGTTACTGTGTGGACGAAGATGATGGCTCCGACAGTGGAGTTGCTGACATCGTGCTGCCAGGCATGGTAAAGATGTTTCGAGCTGTTCTGTTAAAACCATTTCCGCAGTCAGCAGGTGGGTTAATACTAAACATTGGCCTGTACTCTTGGCTCTGGGCCGTCATGGTAGCATGGTAAAAGATATTAAAAGAAGATGGAAAGAAGTCATTTAGTTAACTGAAAATGAATCCTGGAACAACAATCATATTTTGACAAGCAGTACGTTCAGAGTGTATCTAGAGATTTGGGGGCCCGGGACACTTGGATCCTTGAAGGGCATTTTCCGAAAATTTAGTGCAGTAGTTCCCAACATTGGGACTGCGAATCACTAAGTGTCCACAAAGTTATTAAGGATGGGCAGACCTGTCGCAAGCCTGGGGAACAACAAGAAAATTATTGAATTCAGTTTTACAATGTAAATACAATGCTAAACCGAACCCTAATTTTCGATCCATATGATATCTCTTTTTTTGGGGGGGGGGGATTTTAACGCAATTTTGAGGAAGGGTTGGTAGTGGGCTAAGAAAGTAGTGTTTAATTTTGGGGGTGGATCTAGGAATTTCCAATGGTCATTCCCCTGCATCATAAATATTTCGACACAGCACAATATCTCCAGAAGTCCTCAATAAATTTCAATTTGAGAAAGGATAGGCAATACACCCAAGAAGAAATGTTTACATTTTGAGATGGATCCAGGATTTTTTCTGTTACCTAACCCTGCATCATGAATATATGTACACAATACAATTTTGCCCAGATCGAATATCAGAATTTTTTTTAGCAAAGGATAAATCACTAGATTCTGTAGAGCTTTAGTTGAAATAAAAATCCTATGATAAAAGTAAATTGAGACATAAAAAAAGAGGTCATATTAATCTATCTATACAATGAACAGTGTGGGTGTTACTGTTTATTTCTCTGTCCGTAATTATAAATTTACCCGTAAGGCATGTTTTAAGCTACCAACCCTTTCCCAACCAATGGTACAGCAATGTCCAGTGACGTAACATTTTTCTACGTAGCCAGTGATTTCTGCTGACGTAAAGTAGTAAAATAGAATTTTGTTACATTAAACTCAATGATTAAAACAAAATATCGCAAGAGAAAGTAATTAGAAATACTGTTACAAAAGCCCTCCATAGAGCACGCCTATGTGCATTCTGACCACGTAAGATCCCTCTTTTAAATACTAGTTTTTTGAAAGCTCGTCCACTATTTGTAAATGAATATGAGGCTTTCAGCTTAGAGAACACCGTCCCTATAGGGAGTATCCTACTTTGGGAGTGTTTCTTTGTAAAATGAACAGGAAGTTGATAAAAGTTGATGGTATAATGAGGGAAAAAAGATTATTGGGAAATAATGGATGTCATCTTGGAAGTGTCTGTTAGAAATCTAAAGAGTATTCGGAGCTTCATGCATGACAACGATCCGAAACATACTTCTAAATTAGTCCATAAATATCTTCAGGATGAGACTATAAAAGTTATATCTTGGCCTTCACAGAGTGCCGACCTGAATCCAATAGAGAAAATATGAATTGAATCAAATAAACGTGCAAGAACTAGAAAATCTACAGCAGCTTGAGGATTATGGACATAGAGAGTGGCAAGATATCCCCGTATACGCAAAAAGATTAGAAAAAGTTGTAGCTAAAAAGGGGTATACAATCTACTAATCATTTTCTTGTGTCATTAATTTTGGTCATATAATCATTTTTTTCTTTTGTTTACAATTATTTAAAATGTCTAAAATTTCTGTCTCTATATTCACTAATTCCATACCTATAGCCACATCTGCTTTGCAGGAAATCTTTATTTCTCGATTATTCCGGTAATTATTTTCAGTACATCGAGAAAAATTAGACTGTGCCAATGATTTCAGTCATAACTGCATATGTACCCATATATCTATATCTGTGAGTGAGTTTGTGTGTGTGTGAAATTCTTCAATAATCATAAAAGAAGAAAGATTTGGCCATAGGTAATTTGACGATATATACGTAATTGCACTTCTCATTTCACCTCTAGTGCAGAGTCGGGCTCTACACGGTAGATCGATTTTTTTTGGATCAGCCTGCATATACATGTGTGGCACTCCACGATAAACCGACTTGGTGTCCCATTCTATCCTCGTGGGGAGGCTGGATAGATGATCTACGTATTAGTCTTTTCAAAAATCTTCTATCTTTATTCAATTTCATCTTTCGTTTAGTTCAGTAGTCAGGAAGTTTCGAACATAAACAAGAGAGGCAGAGCAAAATATTGTTCTGATATCTTATCAGTACAAAGCAATTGCAAAATAACTTTCACTTTCATCTTTTATGTTATATTAAAAGCACCTTTAAAATAAATAAAATAATCAATAAATATCCATGATGATACTGGAATTATCTGGAATCTACATGAGTTCGTATGAGTGAATATACAACAAAGACTGTGGATATTGATCTACTAACTTGATGGTCTAGTTTTACTCGCGCAAAAAATATAAGCCGGAGCTATCATTGAACTTTTATGGCTAATTACATTCTGTTTGGGCTAAATTTAACGTATCAGCGGATTAGATATTAGCTGTACAAGGATAGATAAACAAGTGGGAAAATTTGCTGAAACCTCTTATTAACAGTACAGGTACCCTACTTACAATTGACGAAGATAACCAACTAGCTATCCATACTCATCAGCTGGAATCTGTACGTCATTTCGGGGCCTTTTATAGAGTTACTTTTACATTATTAGGCGGTCACAACTGAACCAGGAAGTTCCACTAAAAGGACAACCTGTGAGGAAATAGAGGATGTTCAGTGAAAATAAATTTCATTCGCCTTTTGTTTGTAATTGTCAAGGATCAAATAGTAATAACCTCTTTTTCTAACAACTAAAAGAAAGAGAAAAGGCCTAAATGTAACATGCTTACTTACTGTTTGTTTTCACGAGCACAAAAAAAATCTGCCCCGATAAGAATACTCCAAAATATCAAAATAAAAAGAAAAATAGCTTATTCCAAATATTTTTTCATTCGATAATTTTCTTCCACACCATATTTCCAAGGTTTAAGCAACCAAGTACTGATGAAGTAGCGTTGTAAATGTATTTTACAGACAACGTTTAGGAAATAGAAGTTGTGGAGTTCACAACTGCTGATTTATGTTATGAAGACCTATCAAGGAAGTAATCAATAGAATAGACCACTGTCAGGAATCAGTCAGAGGGCCCAGAACTGACAACACTAGAAATGGTCAAGATCTTGAGCTCCATCGGAGATAAAACATAATAGCTGGTAGACTATTATCCGATTATGCGTAGCCCGGTGCCAAAAAATATATGGAGCCTGATCTGTCACCCAGATGACACCTTTCCACAGCTTTAAGAGAGATAGAGCCAGGGTACGGCTTGATGTCTGTAGCAAAAGACCTGGGATGTGGGCAATGTCCGGATGATCCACCTTAAAAATATGACCAAGATCCATGTGTTGAATCGGTGGGTATATAGATTCCCATCTACACACACTTAACACCGGTCATGTGTCGTATATTATTATTTTATGCTGGTATATATATATATATATATATATATATATATATATATATATATATATATATATATATATAAAACAACCTTCAATGCCAAACGTAGCTGTGCAGAGTATAGACAGGATTTGTAGAAAGAACTCGAAGTTTAAAAGAAAAACAAAAAAACACGAAGGTAACAGTCGGTATAACAAAGATTCAAGCATTGGTTTTACATGATACACTTTTTGCAAGAATAAAGGGAGACAATACCAAAGACCTTTCTTTACGACATACATTGGCCTTTTATTGTTTGCCTTCATTTGAACTACGGAACCCCTCACGTATTTTAACTATGACTACGTCAGCCGACTCAACAAAGCACAAAGCTTCGTTTCCCCCCACCCACTATTTTCGTCCTCTTATTACAAAGGATACAAACACTTACAAAATAATACCTCATAAATGATACATAGAAGAACAGAAGGTGCGGGGGTCACGTAAACAGTGATGATAGGGAGTGTAGATAACAGTGAATCGGTCGGGACCTCTACTATGTGATATGGTAAAATCAGCAACTTGATTTTTATAGTCTATTTTTCTATCAAACAGAAAACAACTGATGCAAATCTCTTCACCTTTCTCCTTTTTCTGTCAACTCGTTCGTTACCTAACGTGGAAAGTTGTTTTTGCAAGAATCAACTACAGCACCCATTGGTTGTAGCATGTTCGATATGCCGCCCAGCAGTAAACATGTAAGCAAAAGGATGTCTTCCGAATGTTTTTTTTATATTGTTTTTTTTTTTTTACTTTCACCTTGACCTAAATTCATTTTCTTGGCTTCTGGTGACCTCAAAAGTATCAGCAAATAAATGGGCATTCACAACTTGGTTGGAAATGTCACCTTAAATGTTTTTCTACGCTGTTTGATTCACAAGTTCATCATCATTATCAGTCTTTTAATGTCCGTCGTTGGACATAGACCTTCTCCAAGATTCGCCACACTTCTCTATCATAGGTGCCGCGGAGCCAGTACTTTCTGAATTTTCTAGCTCGTCTCTCTATCTAATACTCTGCCATCTCTCTATCAATACTTCCACATGTGATCTCAGGGGATCCATGTCGTAAGTCGCAATGTCCATCGGTTGTCCGCCATTCGTACAACATGGCCACCACACTGCCATTTGAGCTTTTTAATGGATTCTATGATGTCCCTGACTCTTGTCTTTTGCCGGATGTACTGTGCTGTCTTGTGGTCTCTCCATGTGAGGCCCAGCATAATTTTTTTGATGTGCACGTTGTATAGTTCTCAATTTGCGGATCTGTCTCTTGGTTGGGTTCCATGTTTCAGCTCCATAAGTAACTATTGGGGGGATGCATTGGTTATATACCCTTCTTTTTAGGATTAATACGATCTTCTTATTTTTGAAGGTTGAGCTTGCTCTGCCAAAGGCTTGCCATCCTAGTGTGATTCTTCGCTTGATTTCTTCTTCTTGCGAGGGTCATATGGAGATTCGTTGTCCTAGGTAGATGTACTGATCTACTTACACCAGTTCTGTGTCTTCGATTCTGATATCAGTGTTTTTTTTATCTCGGATGTGGTTGTTGCACATGATCTTCGTCTTGCTGAAGTTCATGTGTTGGCCAACTTTCTTGCTCTCTTCATTTATTTCATCTATCATTAGTTGGAGGTCGTGCAGGTTCTTTGTGGAAAAAGCAATGTCGTCTGCAAATCTGAGGTTGCTCAGATACTCGCCGTCTATTCTAATACCGTTACTCTCCCAGTCTAGTCTTCTGAAGATCATCTCGAGGCAAGCCGTGAAGAGTTTGGGTGAGCTGGTATCACCTTGTCTTACTCCTTTCTGGAGCTGAAAGGGGTCCGAGTCTTTATGTAGCCTGATAAAGGAGCTGCTGTGATTTTATATATGTTTCAGCACTTCAACATATACTGGATCTACACCTCGTCGAGTAATGGCCTCCATGACCTTTGGGATTTCTACTGAGTCAAACGCCTTTTTGAAGTCGATAAATGCTACGGCGAGTGGTAGTTTGTATTCAGCTGCTTTTTCTTTTAGTTGATTTATCGAATGCAGGTGATCCATGATCGAGTAGCTTCTTCTAAAGCCAGCTTGCTCTCGTGGTTGGTTTTCATCAAGTGTTTTTGATACACAAACTAAACACGTTTAAACATTAGACTCGGTCGACTGATGACCATCTTTAATTTTACCTCTCACAGACCTCAGCGGTTAAATCTGACTTCCTTCCACACGTGAAACTTGAAGTTATGGTACGTACTAGCTATGTTAGAAACCTCATTTTCTTAAGTGCACAAGCAGCCATAATTTGGTTGTTATTCTGTTGTTGAGCTTGTTGATGTTCTCGTCTGGTTCGGTGAGTAGTTCATATCAGTTTTTCAATTCGCACTTGAAGGACCGAGTGAACTCTTTTTGTGTGTTAAGTGTTTGCAGTTTATTACGAAACATTTTCCTGCGTTCTCTCCTGGAATGAATTTTGCATCTATTCATTCTGTGATCGCTTGGTACATTCACTTGATTCAGGACCTGGATATCTTTGATTGCGTCGCTTTTGTCTGCTAATATGTAATTGATTTCGTTCTTGGTTCCGTGGTTGGGGCTCCTCAAAGTCAGTTTTCTTTTTGATTTCCTCTTTTGAAAAATAACCCGTTCGGTGTGGCAAAATTAACATGGTCTTCACCTCATTTGTTCCGTATTTTGTATCCAGGATCGCCAACGCAATTTCCTTGCTTTATCTGAGCGCTGAAGTCTCCCATAATGTTGTTTAAGTATTTTGTTTTGGCATCCTGGAATAGGGTCTTCTAGTCACCGTAGAAGTTGTCTATCTCCTCCTTGGTTAGATTGTGAATTGGGGGCATATACTTGAATGAAGTTCAGCAATCAAAATCGAAAACGCAGAATAGGAGAAAGTTGGCCATTACACTACCAAGGACAACATATCTCCATGAAATCCCTAAAAGAAGAAATCAAGCAATCACTCTAGGATGACAAGCTTTCGGTAGGCCAAGATCTACCTTCAAGAACAAGAAAATTAGGCTAGTGGCTAAAAGAGAAGGATATACAACCAGTACATCCTCTCGATAGTTACATATGGAGCTGAAAGATGGAGCCTAAACAAAAGATTGACACTTAAATTGAGAACTGTGCGATGTGCACACGGGAGGGTAATTATTTTTTAATATGTGTTGACGAAAATAACTTAGAGAAACCTTTTTTTCTGAGGACGAAAACGCAACCCTATATAAATCAACGAATTTTCTTTTGACAAATTCGACCTGAATTGTGTGCTATAGGTGAATAAAGAAAAAGAAATTCACATTAGCAGCTTTCCCATGACAAATAGGAAATGGAGGTCCAGTTTAGCATTATATCTACCCAGTAAATTTTTTTTCAAAACTGACTAATTCCCGGAAGTTTTAAAGGTCAAATAGATTGAAAGCATAAGAAATTGTGGAAAAAAAAATGTTCTTCCTGCACGGGAGTTCGAATATCTACATTTCTACATTTGTCACGTTTCCAAGCAACCGGCTGTTGAACAATATCGATTTTGAAACGCACGAATTAATGCTAAAAACGAAGTTTTTGAAAATTATTGACACCCTCACATATGTGTAGGTTCGAATAATGATGAAAACCTCATCTGGATGATGCTGATTCAAAATATATTCATAGTTTTATGTATCTAACTCGTATAGTTTTTGAGAAAAGACGAAAAAGAAACTTTCAGATGGACTTTATTCAGAGAGCGTTAAGACAGACCCTATAGAAACCTTTTCAACTGGATTCTGGGAAAATTCTTCTCGGCGAGACTTTATGATGTGTCATTCACTGTGACAGCCTTTGTGAAATCACCAATTGAAAGTTTTAAATGCAGAGATTCCAAAATCAGCAGATTAAAAAAAATTAAATAAGTATCAGAGAGTATCTGACTGCATTCTGAGGCTAGTCCATACAAAAATAACTTTTGAAAAAGGTCCATAAATACGACAGAATATTTATCACAAGTATGATTTAATTATAAAACTTGTTCGATGGAAGATCGCTTCTCTCACTTTTCGAAAATTGCTGTGAAACAAATGCCCACTTTTCCTCTCCCAAAGATTGTCGCCGAAAGTTTCAGCAAAAATGAATTTACGAAAGTTCAACGGAGTCCCTTCTTTTGTCTCTTCTTGAAAGTTCATCAAGGTTTCTTCTTTTGTCTCTTTTTGAATGTTCAGCAGATAGAGGCATAAGAAGAGACCTCAACGAACATTCGAATAGAGACAAAAAAGAGATCTCGATAGACATTCAAATACACATGACAAAGTTGTCTTCTTTTGTCTCTTTCTTTTGAATTTTCATCGAGTTTTCTTTTGTCTCTATTCTTATGTTCACTGAAGTCTCTACTTTGGTATGTAACTGAAAGTTCAGTGAGATCTTTTTTTGTCTCTACTTGAATCCTCATCGAGATATCTTCTTTCATCTCTATTCGAATGTTCATAGAGATATCTTCGTTTGTCCCTCCTTTTTAGCTATTCATAGACAGCCAAAAATGACATAAACCACACCTTGGTCTGATGATACAATTAATCACTTTCCCTATTTTGTTTTTCTTTTGTGTCTTAACGTGATAACTGGGAACGGTCGGTGAAACAAAATAATGATTTCTGCTTCGGTGCATCATAAGCAGGAACTTATTTTCGTTTTCATTTCATTCTATTAATAAAATCGACGATTGCTTTCTTCACTTTCATTTTGCCTCGACATCTACCACACACATCCCATCTGCCTGTCCCCCCCTCTCCAAAGGGGTTGTTCTGAGGAATGCCGTCCACACCGACAAGCCACATCTCTAAACATGACAAGATCTTCATTTTTTACAACTTATGCTCATGAGTCCAATCAACATCCGCCTCAAAAGGAACTGATCACCCGATTCTTAAATCATATATTTTTAAATTATATATTGGACCAGCCAAAAATTTCAATGGGTTTCTCGAGTAAAAATAAAAGCCATTTTCGAGATTTTCGACGTTGAATAGATTGAAAATTGCAATATCTGGTTATTACGGAGGATGAGTGAAAACTTCACAGCCAAACTGTAGCAATTTTCGCCGGGTCACGAAAGAGACACGTGGTCTAGTATAACCCGATTTGAATATTACGCCTTTTTTGTTAATTAATTTCGAACGAATTCATTTGATTGTTGCCTTCAATTGATCCATCTTATTAGTTGTTCCAATCAATCGTTTACTTCTCCGAAAAGTGTCTATAATAATGAACTCCCTTCCATGTTTTTGTAAAGTATCCGCTTTTTATCATCTGTTGCAATTTCGTCCAAATTACAGATCTCACAACTGTCATAATACAAATAAAGTCAAATTAAACGCTCTTAATGCCAACTAATGACAAAATACAACATACTTTTGAACCAACCCTGTATATGATTTTATACTAAGTATTTTTATTGAGAATTATGTTTATGATAATGATGCATTATATCGAGTACTCAAAATGTTCAGTTGAGCATACATTTTTGAAAAGGCGCTGTACAACGATAACCTGTAATTCAGATTATGAAACAATGGACTGATTGTAAAGTCACCGATAGCCCATTTACATAAATGCATTTTCATGACGGCTCATTTTTTTATGTTTATTGTCCGAAACAGTGTCATATTCTTTGTATTAGAAATGTTTTTTTCCCGGTTATGAGTAAGACTCTTTTTTTAGATATTTTTCACTTCAACTGATTTACTTAATAGTATCTAGTGACTCAAGTTGTGGCTCAAGGAACTACAAGTTATATCAAGTAGAGGAAACCGGGGCACAGTTAACCACATTTTCTTTTACAATTGTTAATACAAAACAGAGCTTTTCTCGAATCCGTCCACTACTTCAGTTTGTGAAAAACTTGCTTGTTTGAGCATTGGTGTACAATGTGCAAGCTGTGGGGCTTAATTGTAAGCCAAGAGTGATATTCAGAGGTACTCTTACTTTTATTGTAATACCATGACTATTCAGAATTCCCTAATTGAGCCATATCAGGTGATTAGAATGATTTCTTGCACAAACTGCAATCACTGTGCTTGCTTTGTAAACAAATGTAAGGTTTTCTTTTTCAGTAGTATGTGTGTGACACAGTGAATCGGGGCACGTTGAATCACTACTAGGACTGAGCCACTTCAATTTATTTGATTGAAATTGATCCTGTCAATTCATTCCATGCAGTTAACCAGAAAACTGAAAGGGCATTTCAATTTTCCTTTTATATCATTTTTTCTTTTCTTATTTATGTTATTTTCTGTTAAATGTTTCCTTCAGTTTATCTAACTTTTGCGAATGTTTGAGAGATTTTGTCACCAGCTTTGTACCGAAGTCCACAATGCAACCGTACTTTAATACAGTGTGTGGTTACTTTCTCTCTGCTACCTTTTAGTATCATTCCATCTTATGTTGATTCACTGTTCCCCGGTGGGTTAATCGATGTGTTTTAGGGTTAGTAGAAATAATGATAATCAAAAAATTAACTTAAAAAGATATAACTCTCTTATATTCCTATAATCTAGGGTTGATCTTCCTTTTTTTTACACGACTATATTATTGAAATCAGTTTCTACTTACAATTAGATTTGATTCACTGTTCCCTGTTTACCTCCAACTCCTCAATGTTATTGCCGGCTCCAGTAATGTTGTCTGAATGGTTTCAGTTCTTCATCTGATTTGTAATTCATCCAGTTCCTTATTATACTCTTCGGAGCTATTCTGCACTGATAATGATGAGTACAATTATCACCAACTTATTTCTTTTTTTATTTTCATATTTTAGCTCTCTGGCAATTACCAGATATTTATTTGGCTACTATAGTGGTCAATACTTTCATTATGTAGCTAGTTTCGTCTATCTTGGCTTTGTTTTTTTTTTATTACACTCGTTTCATTTTGTATGAATGTCTTTATATAGCATTAATGCTTGTTCGTTATTAGGACAGCTTTGCTTTCTATATTTTATTCATTTTTTCATAAAACTTGTCGATTTATTTGTTTTAACTTGTTCTTGAGTTTTTTTAACCCTGTCGTTTTTTGATGTGTCACTGTTTAGAAAGTGGGTAAAGAAGGCGAGAGGTCAATTGCTGTCCACAGGAACCAAACTATAGTGTCTTAAGAGCAATTAAATTTGAGTTGTTTACAAATCTTTGATCCTTTTCTCCTCCCTCCCCACCCATGCTTGCAATGTAAATTCTGCGGTTTAATTAGAAGCAACCACCAAGGATTAAAGATCAATTTGATATTTTTAATGCTATATTTATGAATGACACAAATGATATGTACAATACTTAGTTACTCATTAATTCCTTTGTTCATTGTTTTGCTCTGTTTAGTGTGTTAGTTGTGTGAACGTGAGGTAATCCGATAAAATGGCGGTGGTAATTTGACAGTGTAGAAAGAATTAAGGGAAAACAAGTAATACACCTCATTCTTTTTTTTAATATCACATGGACAGGCTTTTATGCGTTTGGTTGGTTCTTTTTAGTGTACAAATGATGACAGAGAAAGAACACGTTTGTATTTTTCCCGCAGACTAAAGCTAAGCTCAAGTCGCACTACGATCCGATCAAATTACCACTGATTGAACCGTAAATTGAACTTAGTTCGGTTTGGTCACCCATGTGCATTTTTAATCGTAAATCGAGACGTTTGAAATTCATATCGTTATGACTCGACCCTCAATCGCTGCAGAAAATTCTGTCGTCTCTTTACCATAACATATGATTAAACGTATATAAGAAGATATTATAGTTATAATTTAATCGGAATGTTATTTGATTTAATTGATTAAAAAAAAAGATAACTACATCGAACCTTTCTTTCAAAGTCTTGGTCTCCTGTTTTCTCCATATTCTGTGCTCTATTGTGATCTCTCCATATGACGTTGAGCATGATTCTCTCATATGCACGTTACATGGTTCTCAGTTTGCAGATCAGCTGAAACGGCTCCGAGTCTTTATGTGGCCTGATGAAGGAGCTGCTGCGACTATATAAGTATAAATATATATATATATAGTAGTACTCTGACGTATACAGAGTCTACACCTTGTAGAGTGATGGCCTCCATGACCATGGGAATTTCCACAGAGTCGGAGGCTTTCTTGAAGTTTATAAATGCTGCAGTAGCTCCTGAAGCCAGCTTGCTCCCGTGGTTGGTTTTCATCAAGTGTTTTTGTCATTCGGTTTGAGATAATTTTTGAAAAATTTTAGTAGATGCAGTTGAGAAAGCTCATAGGTCTGTAGTTTTTGAGATCTCTTGGGTTTCCTTTCTTATATAAAAGCTTTATGATTGCCGTGTTCCAGTCTTCTGGGAATTTACTTTGTTTTAGGCATAAATTGAATAGAATAGCTAATTTCGATCTTACCAGTTTTTTTTTTTTAGAAGATTGATGGTGATGTTATTTAGTCCAGGGGCTTTTCTTTTCTTTGTTTGTTTGATGGCTTGTTCCACCTTCCATGGTGTAACTTCTAGGAAATCCTCGAACTGATTGTTCGCGTCCTGCGTATCCTATTCGTTGTTTCGTAGTCCTTGTCTTGTTTTTAGTAGAATTCTTGGACATGTTTGATAATTCCGTCTTTGTTGTTACGTCTTCGTTTTCCTCGAGTATGCTACTTATTTGTTTCTATCCTGTACGGGGAGCTTTGTTTATGACTTTGAAGGCCCGACCTTTCCCGAGAGTTATTTCGAGAGTTTCCGAGAGATTGCTGCCGTGTATCATCTTTTATTTTCTCTTAGTTTCTGATTCTAATTCAATTTGGTATCTTCAATTTTCTCTCATGTTGCTGTCGCTGGCTCGAGGTTTCTGCGTTTATCTATGAGATTCCTGGTTTCATCTGAGATTTTACTCATGGTTTGTATGCTCCTTAGTTTAAGTATAGTAGCAACTTCAATTAGAGGGGGCTGTTATTTTGTTGTGGAGTTCGTTGATATTTATGTTGTTCTCCTCTTATTCGGTAAGGATTTTAAATCTGTTCAAGCTTGAAGGATCGGGTGAGCTCTTTTGATATGTTTAGTGGTTGCAGTTTGGTATGGAACATTTTTCTGCCTTCTTTGTTGGTGTTTACTTGTATCTTACATCTCTGGTCACTTCCTACGTTTACTTGGCTTAGAAATTAAATGTCTTTGATGATGTGGCTTTTGTCCATTAAGATGTAGTCTATTTATTTTTTGTTGTCATGGTTTGGAAGGAAGAACTTGCCAAATAATAGACGTGGCCATGCCTGCAGATCACAGAGTAAATAAGAAAGAGAGTGAAAAGATGGGAAGAAACAAGATCTGACAAGGGAGCTAAAGAAGCTGTATGACATGAAAGTCAAGGTAATGCCAGTAACAATTGGTGCACTCGGGAACCATACCGAAGACACTGAGAGCGAAATCGGAAGAACTGGGCATAAAAGGAAGGATCGAGACTATACAGACCATAGTAATGCTTGGCACAGCACGAACACTGATGAGGGTGCTAGAAATATGAGATCCACGACCTTCAGATAGTAGCAATGACCAAATAGCCAAGAAAAAGGCATGGTGGAAGCAGTTCAAAACACAGCACTGCTTTGATGGGCGAGGACGATATGAGAGGAGGGCTGGATACCTGAGGATATTTACAGTCACTCAGCCTTCAGCGACAATCACGAGGCAACTAGTGTGGAACCATAATCCATAGCACTGCTATGGACTGTGAGCGTACGAAAAAGAGGGCTGGCGATTAGAGTAGACTTGCTATCACTCTGTCTCTAGGTGACTGGTGTAATAATAATAACAACAACAATAATAATAATAATAATAATAATAATAATAATAATAATAATAATAATAATAATAATAATAATAAAAAGAACAACAACAAAAATGTTATTTTTGAACTAAAATTATCCATAAATTGATGCACATTTCTATTCAGTCCACATGAAACTACCAAACACCCACATCAAGTCACCAACCTTGAAAATCAAAAAATCAGACCGCGACACTGCCCTTTCAACCCTACCCCCAAGAAAACACTACCAAACACGACACCAACTCGATAAAAATCCATTAATCTATCATAAACCCCAAACACGAATCCAACAAAGCAGTAACTAAACCAAAGACTAAACTTGACCGAACACGGATGTACAGAAACAGATAATGATTTTAAACAATTGCAAACAATAAGCTGAAACATAAGATAAAAAAAGAAAAGATACCCCATAAAACAACACTCTAATTTTATATAAAGATGAGAAGTAAACAGAAGAAGCAGTTGTCCGTTGATCGCAATGTCAGAAACTAATCAGTAACAACTAAATTGCAAATATTTCCAACCCCTCACTCTTTTTCTGATGTATATATATATATATATATATATATATATATATATATATACACACACACACACACACACACACACACTGAAGTACCAATCAGTAATCCAATATCCGATGTGTGATGGTTTTACTTCAAAAAATGCTCTGTACAGTAACATTCAGTTAGAGCACAGCTTTAAATATATATTGGAAAATCATTTTTTGAAAGAAAAAAAAATCCTATCTTAATAGAAGAAAAACAGTAAAGATCAGTGTCCTGAATAAAACTTAATGTCACTTCTCATGAATAGTACAAACTCTTCTTTTTTTCAAATGAAGACGATTTGTAAATGAAACAAAACAATACTTTTTATTCTTTCACGCTGTCTTACTTTCTCTCCATCTTTACACCTATTCTCCCTTAAACGTCAGCTAAAGATCAGTAGTGATATCTTTCTTCCCACCCACTCCACAGCATGGTATTCACCATGGCGTGATGGATAGAGAGGGCACAGGTTACAAACTTTAATTATCCTTTCAACTGCTTTGCTTACATGACTGTCGTAAAATAGCGGCCTTGGAACTGTGATAAAAGCAACATCAATAAAATGGAAGAAATACCAGTAAAAAATTAATATTAATGAGAACTCTTCATTTGAAAAGATCAGACAACTTAACTCTATTAAATACACTACTACTACTACTACTACTACTACTACTACTACTACTACTACTACTACTTGGACTGAAACAAATAAGATGACACAAAAACTCGTAAAACTATGGTTAGGAAACATGAGAAAAGAACTTTAAGATATAGAGAATGGAGAACCAATATTATTGAATGAAACTACATACATTGAAACATGCTCTTAGGGAAGTAGCCAAGTGGAAAGCACCGGGTCCCGACGGGATCCATGGATATTGGTTCAAGGAATTCACCACATTACACGACGGACTAACCCACCTACTCCAAAGTTGCATAAACGAAGGTGAGGCACCAGAATGGATGACCAAAGGCAGAACCACCCTCATCCAAAAAGACCCTGAAAAAGGGAACATAGCAAGCAACTATAGACCAATAACGTGCTTACCACTTATGTGGAAAATCCTGACCGGGCAAATAGCAGAGAGAATATTTATATCGATGAAAAGAAGGGGACTATTATCAGAAGAACAAAAAGGGTGTAGGAAAGGAACCAAAGGGGGCAAATGACCTACTCTACATAGACCAGATGATCTTAAAAGAAGTGAAGAAAAGGAGAAAGAATATAGCAATGGGATGGATAGATTACAAAAAAGCGTACGATATGATTCCACATAGCTGGATACTCAAATGCCTTAGAATGTTCAAGATTAGCAAACCGGTGGTTAGATTCATTGGAAACTCTATGAAAAACTGGAAAGTAGACTTGACAGCCACAGGAGAAAACCTAATAGAGGTAGGGATAAAAAGGGGAATCTTCCAAGGAGACTCGTTGTCCCCACTATTTGTTCTAACAATGATACCGCTCAACAGAATCCTGAAGAACAGCAAAGGGTACCATTTCTCTAAAACAAAAGGAAAAGTCAACCACTTAATGTACATGGATGATATAAAATTGTTTGAAAAAAACAGGGGAGAGCTTGAAACTCTGTTCAACGAAGTAAGGGAATATAGTGAGGACATAGGAATGGAGTTTGGAATAAAAAAATGCGCAATCATGGTAATGCACAAAGGAAGGCTTACAATGACTGAAGGAATCGAACTCCTGGACAACAGCAAGATTAGAGCTCAGACCGCACATGACCGATACAAATACCTAGGCGTCCTTGAATGTGACACGATGAAACGGGAAGATATGAAAGAGAAAATAAAAAGAGAATACCTTAGAAGGATGAGGAAAATATTAGAGACCAAATTAAACAGCAGGAATCTGATAAAAGGAATGAACATTTCTAGGAAGGACAAAGGAAGAACTCCAATCAATGGGCATGCGAACAAGGAAACTTATGATAATGTATAAAGCCTTACACCCCAGAGATAACACGGATGAACTATACGTTAAGAGAAAAGAAGGTGGCAAGGGGCTCACCAGCATAGAGGATTATGTCCAGAGAGCCGAAGCAGATCTAGAAAAGTACGGGCAAACAAACACCGAAGACATCATAAACAGTGCCCGAAACAGCGCAACGAACAACAAAGTAGAAAACAATTAAACAACACAGCAAACAAGGAAAGAAAAATGGGAAAAGAAAAAATTGTACGGAGATTTCAAAAGACAGATACAAGATGTGGCAGACGAGAGATTATGGGCATGGCTACGAAAAGGAAACCTGGAGAGAGAAACGGAATCGCTCATCATGACAGCTGAAAACAAAAGCATCAGGACAAACTATATCAAAACAAAAATCGACAGAACACGGACAAACAGCAAGTGTTGCTTTTGTGGGGGAAGGGATGGGACCGTAAACCACATAACTAGTGAATGTAGTCAACTCACCCAGAAGGAGTATAAACACAGACACGATAGAGGAGCAACGACTTTGACATCCAAACTGACCACCTCATCCAGGCAAGAAGACCAGACTTGGTAATAGTAGACAAGAAGAGGAAGACCTGCCCCAAATAGTAGACGTGGCTTTACATGCAGACCATAGAGTAAAGAGGAAGGAGAGTGACAAACTGGAAAAATACCAGGATCTAGCGGGAGAACTGAAGATGTGGAACATGAAAGTCAGGGTAGTGCCAGTCATAGTAGGCGCACTAGGAACTGCCCCAAAGACACTGAGGGTGAGACTGGAGGAGATCAGGATAAAAGGGAGGATTGAGACTTTACAGACCACCGCACTGCTAGGAACTGCACGGATACTGAGGAAAGTGCTAGAAATATAAAGACTGCAACACTAATTGTTAATAGTGGCCTTACAGAGGAAGGGAAATGAAAGCGGAAATGTGAACCACAGCACTGGCATGATAGGTGAAGGAGAGAAGAGATGTTGGCTGAAGACCTGAGGAGACTTATTGTCAATCAGCCTTCAGCAATGACCACTGGGCAACAGGCGTGAAACTGTACACTGCAGTATCACTGTGGCCTATGAGAACGAGGAGAGGAGGGCTGAAGACTTGAAGAGACTTGCTGTCACTCAACTTCCAGCGGTAACCACCAGGCAACTGGTGTGAGATTGCAAATACGTCAAGAGAAAAGAAGGTGGCAGGGGGGCTCATCAGCATAGAAGACTGTGTCCAGAGAGCTAAAGCAGTCCTAGAAAGGTATGTGCAAACGAATAGCGAAGAAATCATAAAGAATGCGAGAGATAGAGCAACAAACAATAAAGTAGAAAACAATGGAACAGCACAGCAAACAAGAAAAGAAAGATGGGAAGAGAAAAAATTGTATGGCGAGTTCAAAAGGCAGATATAAGATGTAGCAGACGAGAAATCATGGACGTGGTTACGAAAAGGAAACCTTTAGAAAGAAACAGAATCGCTCATTATGGCAGCTCAAAACAAAAGCATCAGGACAAACTACATGAAAACAAAAATCGACAGAACACAGACAAACAGCAAATGCTGCATGTGCGGTGAAAGGGATGAGACAGTAAACCACATAACTACTGAATGTAATCAACTCGCCCAGAAGGAGTATAAGCATAGACACGATAGAGTAGCAACGATGATACACTGGGAACTAAGCAAACAAATGGGATTCAACCATGTGGAAAACTGGTATCAGCACAAGCTAGAGGCTGTTTTGGGGAATGACAACCGCAAACTACTCTGGGACTTTGACATCCAAACTGACCACTTCATCCAGGCAAGAAGACCGGACTTGGTCATAGTAGACAAAAAAAGGAAGGCGTTGCTGTACCTGCAGACCATAGAGTAAAAAAGAAGGAGAGTGAAAAACGGGGAAAATCCCAGGACCTAGCAAGAGAATTAAGGAAGATGTGGAATATGAAAGCCAGGGTAGTACCGGTCATAGTGGGCGCACTAGGCTGTCCCCAAAACGCTGAGGGTGAGACTGGAGGAGATCGGGATTAGGGGAAGGATTGAGACCGTACAGACCACAGCACTGCTGGGAACTGCACGGATACTGAGGAAGGTGCTAGGGATATAAGGACTGCAACGAATTGTAGCCCTGACATGATAGGTGAAAGAGAGAGGAGACGTTAGCTGAAGTCCTGAGGAGACATTGTCACTCAGCCTCCAGCGATAACCACTGGGCAACCGGTGTGAAACTGTAAATCGCAGAATTACTGCGACCTATGAGTACTAGGAGAGGAGGGCTGCAGACTTGAGGAGACTTGCTGTCACTCAAATTCCAGCGGTTACCACCAGGCAACTGGTGTGAGATTCCAAATAATAATAATAATAATAATAATAATAATAATAATAATAATAATAATAATAATAACAATGACATAGATTCATCTAGTTCAGACAACATTATACACATGCGAGCTAATTTGTTGATTCAGTTTAACGTCTTATCCTTGTTCTGTATTTGTGTTGCTTTTGCTATTTCGTGTGATTTTGGTGAAAGTGGGAAGGAGTTTAGCGCCAGAAGTTTTAGAGTTACTCAAAACAAAATTATTTGTGTAGCTTTTGTAGGGTTACAAATTTTATTAATAAAAAAAAGCCTCAGAATATTCAAAATGAATCGTCTGCAGACCACCAAAGTTGATAAAACATCACTAACCTGCAACGATTCTTCTGTTATAACGGCTGATAGGGCTGATTTCCAGCTCGTTCGTGCGTAAGGCCTATGGCAGTGCGCTGGCCATGTTGCAAGATTGGCGGACAACCGATGGACATCGCGACTCACAACATGGATTCCCCGAGAACACATGCGGAACCGAGGCCGGCAGAATATTGGATGGAGAGACGAGCTAGACAAATTCGGAAAGTACTGGCTCCGCGACGCCCATGATAGAGAATTTTGGCGAATCCCTGGGGAAGGTCTATGTCCAACGACGGATGTTAAAAGACTGATGATGATGATGATGATGATGATGATGATGATGATATTTAACATGGAAATAAGGAATTACTTATTTCGTGTTTTGATTGTTTTCTCTTTCATGTAATGCAACCCGTTTAAACTTTATCAAAAATAGGAACTCATTCAGGGCAGCTGTTGATCCTTTGAGAGAAGAAGGTGTATGGGAGGGGTGACTCACGACTGAGTTTGTGTCAATCTACAACTGCTGCTACTACCACCTACTGCTGCCACTGTTTCACTCACCAAGTGTGCTATGACGAAAAAACACCCCAACACTTTCATGAGGATTAAATTTACCCCGAAAGATCACTGTGCCATCCGTAATAAGAATGATTGGAGAAGGTTATGATATAAAAATCATTTGTTTCTCATGTTTAGAACCGAGGTTGGTAAGAAAAAGAAAATACAACCTAATCTTTTGTTGTTTTTTTTTGTTTTTTTTTTTTTGACGTTGTTCAAAATTATTGATTATAGTTTTTGGCCAGGTCACAAAAATCCCTTTTTTCTGCCACACGGGACTCTCCGAAAACATAGTTCAAAATATGCCCCAATAAAATATCTAGAGCATAGAACCGTTTTCTTAAACGTAATTTTCAGAGATAAAAATCGTTTCAACCAGTTTAGGCGAATTTTTATCACTACAGGATATTCCGTCTCTTAAAATCTATTTGTTTTACGATATTTTGTCAGTCCCAACCAAGTGGTTAACATATTGTTTGCGTGATCCGAGCTGAATATACAAGGGAGTTGAATCCGTTGACCCAGTAGGAACGGTCATGATTTTATTGTAAGAGTAGAACATACGTAATAGTCATTCTCAACATTGTATGGTAAGTGATTGCAGCACAAAAGCTGATAAGGAGATTCGGATAAAGGCTAGTCTTCTGTCTAACTACCTTACTGCTATTCATTTTGCGACCCATATACACAGTCTCTTTCATGGAAAGAACTCATCCGTAGCTCACATTCTTTCACAATTACCATAATTCGGCATCTCCGTTACATGGGACTAGAATTATCTCACCTGCAAATCTATACAATTTGCATTTTACTCTTACAAATGAATGACCATGGAAGGGGAAACCCCAAATACATAGAAAATCCAAACAGAAGTGACAAGGGAGTTGTACGGGGGAACTTCCTCTCCAGTCTATTTAAGGATAGAAAGCCTACTGTGTTCTGAGAGACTAGGCTCTACATTAATTTCCTGTCTATACTTTCTTCCCTCCTCCCACTTTTATTTTTAATGAGAATGTCCACATTCATTGCCGGCAAAAGAGTGTGAAGCAGACAGGTACACTGAAAATCTATAATTCAATTCGGTTTTTCCATAAACTGCTCGTCTCTATTTTCGTTTCTTGTACAGTCATAAAATATATCTCAATCGAAAACGAATACAAGTCATTCCTTCCGTATACTATGGCCCACCTTTCCATAAAATTTTATTGAAATTCATTGAGAATGTTTATATATATATATATATATATATATATATATATAT
This sequence comes from Thysanoteuthis rhombus, assembly GCA_963457665.1. Lineage (NCBI taxonomy): Eukaryota > Metazoa > Mollusca > Cephalopoda > Oegopsida > Thysanoteuthidae > Thysanoteuthis > Thysanoteuthis major. Next base: position 36,672,164 of record OY735211.1, on the reverse strand, counting down.
ATATATATATATATATATATATATATATATATATATATATAATGTGTGTGTATGTATATATATCAAAAATACACATATTTTTCTCTCTACTTTTCTCTTATTGATTTACTCATTGTTCATTCATACAGCTTATTTTCAAATGTCTTGCTTGACTGTTCCAATGTCTCTTGTACCCCTCTAATCTTTAATCCCTTCGAACTTCTATCAAAACTGTAAACTTTAAGCAAGAGTAGGGCTTTAAAATTTCTAAAAGTACATTCAATTTGATTATAATATGCCACTAAACCCCAAAACGGATAAATCTTTGAAAAAATTTTTTTAAAAGACGGAAAAGAAAGCGACATTCTGCCTCCCCCCCCCCACATATACCCCTCAACCGGGGCTAGGCCGACTATTAAAAAAAACAACAAAAAAAAACAAAAAAGCAAATAAACTAATGATTAGATTGAAAGATAGATCATGCCCAACCATCCAAGTCATAAATTCTTGCTGCTTGTAACTGGGGTGACCGATGACTTCTTTAACGAGGTAAAGAGAAAAATCAAACTTTTTTCAACTGTTAAATGAAACACCCAACAAGCTGATGCAATATGAAATTGAACCCGATAAGTAGACCTAAATTTGCCATATTTTCATCTCTATCTTTCTCTTATTGATTTACTCATTGTTCATTCATCCAGCTTAATTTCAAACTCCACTGTCTGTGGACTTCAACTAAGTTGAAAACTTGATAAGTAAGGGAGAGGTGTGCTCATGGTCGAAATACCTGTCTGGCCGAACAAAAATTGATATGATTTCATCAGATATGTTAGTAATCCACGGCAGAAAGCTTGGCCTCGTTATGGGAGCAAATAGGCCAAGATAGGATGTAAGCTGAGACGATTTATCTAGATAGACCGTGTGAATAACATAGAAATAAAAGAGAATCCTATATACCTTCTTTCATACCCTTTCAAATCTTCCATTTCTTATCTTTATCCTCTAACCTTCAACTTCTACAGTACCGCATACACCCAGGCCTGTCTGCTAACACACCAGAAGCAGATAGAACTGGTACTAAGAGCCGGTGGAGCTCTAAGGCCACTCTGAACGACACCAGCAGTGACCAATCGACTAGACTTTACTAATACGTCATGGGCCAGCGCAGTAGGCCATTGCCCAACACTCCCGATGGTTCGTACAATGAAAGTTATATCGGCTGTTCTTGCTGGGTCCTCAGTTCGTAAAAGCCTAGACAACGTGGTAGGCTTAAAAGCTATCTCAGACTGCATAACCAGATATTCAAATTCTAAACATAAGAAGCGACCATAGAATGGTAAGATGTAAGATGTAAATAAACACCAATAAAGAACGCAGGAAAATGTTCCACACCAAACTGCAACCACTAAACGTACCATATTAACTCACCCGACCCTCCAAGCTAGATTTGAAAAACAGATTTAATATCCTCACTGCCGAAAACGACACCAACATCAACAAACTCCACAGCAAAATAATATCCCCCCTAATAGAAGCTGCCAATATGTTTAAGCCAAGAAACGCGCAGACCATTAGCAAAATCTCAGATAAAATCAGGAAACTTATTGAAAAACACAGAAACCTCAAGCCACCAACAACCACAAGAGAAAAAACAGAGGAGACCGAACTAAACAAAACAGTAAAAAAGAAACTAAGAGAAGACTGAACAAGGTATACGGCAGTCATTATCGAAACCACTCATGAAAAACGTCGGGGCTTTAAAGCAATAAACAAAGCTCTCAGTATAGAACAGTAAACAAATAACTAGCATACTCGAAGAAAACGGGAACCACGACAGAGAGAGACAGAATTATCGAACACGCCCAAGAATTTTACCAAGAACTCTACTCTTCAAAACGCGGACAATATAATAACGACCAGAATACACAAGACGCTGACAATCAGTTCGAGGACTTCCCAGAAGTTACACTATAGGAGGTAAAGCAAGAAATTTCCATGGCCATGAAGGCAATCACCTTACAAGGTGTAGACTTTGAATACGTCAAAGTACATCAACATATATACAATCACAGCAACTCCTTCATCAGGCTACATTAACACTCTGAACCATTCCGACGCCAAAAAGGAGTAAGGCAAGGTGATATCAGCTCACCCAAACTCTTCACAGCCTGCCTCGAGATGATCTTCCAAAACCTTTTCCGACGACTGGATTATCACTGATAAAATTACATTGAAATTAATTACATAAACATGCGCTCTTGGGTAGCTATATAAGTATCTACTAATCTCAGCTTAGTTTGATAGACAGTCATGATAATGGGGCAGCTAGTGAGGATGGAATTCACGGGCAATACATCGGTAGATTGGCTTTAAAGAGCCTCTAAAGTATTTTGAGGTGTTTTGTCTGTACCCAACAAAAGCTAACGTCCATAATTTTCAAAGTACGGAAGTCTCGAAAGGAAAAAAAGGAATTAATTTGCATATTCTTTTTCTCGCTCCAAAATGTTTTTGTATTGTTTTTTTTTTCTGCCACGAAAACGAAAACCCTGACCCTGACCCTAACCCTAACCCCTGAACCGAGCCCTAACTTCTGGCCCTCGATGGGACACAAACAAAATAAGTTTGACAAATCAATCTCAACTAACAATGGAAATTTTGGCCTGATGAGGGTTGATGAAAGGGTGAAAAATACTATGCTTAGTATTGTTTTTTTTTTCTTTATTTCCAGCTTTTTGACAGCATCAGCCTCTTTTTCAAGCAAAGCTGAAAAGATCTAATACGGAGCTCAACTAAAAGTTTTGAAAAACTGATCGTTCTGTTTGCCCAACTGTAGTGTCCATGGTCTAGATTAAGCTAAACTTGAATCATATTTGCATAAACCTTATCCTTCTTGTTTCAGAAGGAAAACAGAAGCTTGTTTATGAGAGAGAGCGGTTGAAGAAGAATACAGAGATGTTGGAGAAAATGAAGTAAGGTAAACACAAATGAGTAATGACACACAAAAGATGTGAAAGGTAATACGAAAGGGGGAAAAAAAGGGGAAAAAATAAGTTTTAAAAAAAAAGAAAGGGAGAGAAATGTACAGAAAGGATGAAAAAAACGTTTCGAAATTAAAAGAAACATGGTCAGAGGGGAGGGGGAGAATGTAAAAGAAATTTTTAAAAAAGAAATGTGCTGAAAAGAAGATAAAATGATTCTGAACACAAGGGAAATAGGATAAGAAAGAGAAAAAAGAAAAAGATACGTAGATTGAAAGAGAGGGGAGAAAAAGAAGAAATGTAGAGGGGGAAAGACATGAAAACTTCTCAAGAAAAGAGAAATAGAATAAAGTGGAAAAGAGGAAAAAAACAAGGGAGAAAACAAAAAAGAAATGTACATAAAATACAATGAAAAGGTTTTTAAAGGAAGTGGAGTAGTTAAGATGGAAAGAAAAAGAGAGAAAGGGAGGATGAGGGAAAAGAAAGGAATCAAAGCAATCCGTTGAAAAAAAAAGAATTAGAGAAGGTTTTTGAGATTTATTTTTTGAGATATTCAGATATAAAGTAAAGATTCAGTAATTCGTCTGACAATATAATGTACTTATACACAATTTTTCCAATTTATTTGTTTATTTGTACTCAAAAGGTATGATCTCATCGTTTGATTTACCTTCTTATTGGAACATGACAAAAGAAATACGCCAGCAAAACTCTCAAGACTATTCGTCTGGTCATCACACATTAAATCAAATTGAGATGAGTTGAGACTTCGGGAAAAAAAACTTGGACCTATACATAGATAACCCCTTCATTTTCTTAGGGGTGTATTCTAGTCCAAATAACATATGTATTCAGTGATTTTAGGTAGTAGAGATTCAACAGATGCGTTTCGCTACGTTCAAGTCTTCATTCGGCTTGTATTACTATTTCTACTTATAAATATCAAGTTCTTAGTGAGCAGTCGATGACACGTTGTCTATCGCAAGCTCTTAAGATAAAACCAAACAATCGTAAGTCTTTCTTATCAAGAATGAGTGAAGAGTGAAAATTTACGATAACGGCGCTCTGATTTGGTCACAAGATTGTCTTCTTTAAAAAAAACCAATGTCCACACTCAGTAAAATGAAGTCCAGCGAAAATCAAATCGGATGAAATATTTTATTGCAATATACTAACTCAACCGGTTTGGAGACTTAAGATTTCCATTAAATCAGAATAATTGAAGTATAACTGACTGGTAATTGAGAATCCTGAAGTTCCGATTCTAATGCTTTATAGATACTTACTAATGTTATCTTTCGTTGGACACGACTACAGTAGTTGGCACCCAGAGAGGATTAAAGTCCCGTGGAATAACAACAGGCACAAGACTTTTAAAATAAGGAAGGCATCAATTTAACTCTATCAGAATTTTTTTGTCCAAAATCCTTTTTTTTTTCTTTTAAAGAATAAAATTTCACAGTGGACACTTACTAATTATGATAATTAATTTCTTGATAAACGAATTCAACTTTTGTTACATTTGAACGGGTTTTTCTATTCTGTCTCCAAACGGCTAAAGAGCTGACTCCAGATATCCTCGTGTGAAATCAAATCTTTTTTTTCCCCTTTTAGAGATATTCTGTGGAAACTAATATTATTATTAGTTCTTGAGCAGAGCGTTCGTCGTTGAGTTGCTTTCCCAAGCTTCAATCCGTCGTGGGTACTCCTTCAATGTGGTTTTGTACCAGAGTTGACCTTATCTAAAAACAATACCACAATAACTCTATAGAGAAGCCTGTTGTTATTCCACTGGGGCCAACCACAGTAGTCATGAGCTAGGCAAAAATAAGCTTAGCAAATATTTATAAAGCTTTAGAATCGGAACTTCAGTATGCTTAATGACCAATTGGTTGTGCTTCATTCAAACAAGCAACTTCCTATTTGCCTGGTGCAGGAGTATCTGTGCATCAAAAATGATTTTTTTTTTGTAATAAACAGCATCATACAAAAACATCCTCAATGCTTTCTGTAACGCCTGCATAAATTTTTGCGCACTGAAAATCCGCTTCTTATCAATTTTCAAGGTGCAGTATACTGAATGAGTGCCGGAACTTACTGAAATCAATTGTAGATCAAAGATGGAAGAACATGATGCTACGGTGTTTTGCATTAATTCATAACCCCGTTTATAATTGTCGTAGCCCACTCTGATTGAAGGAAAAAATACTTACGTGTTGATAACATTTCTTATTTCTTTTAAGTTAATTCCATTGTCCCCAGTTAGCACGTACTGAACAGGATACAGTGAAAAAGAAATTTGAATAAATGAACTCGAAAGCCTATCAGTCACGAACATGTTCGTTCTTTTCATGATTTAAACTGCAAGCATCACAATTTACATTGATAGAGGTACTTTTCACTCAAATGCACTGTGCAACTTTCTAGGAATCGTAAATGATAAACTAAAATTATCACCGAAATTGTCAAAACACGTTTCTCCAGTCTTAATTCGGTTTGAGTAGGTATGTATGAATGTATCAGGCGTACAAATCGCATCAATGATGCTAGAGCGATGACAATTTAAGTATTTGCTCCCTATTGTTTTAATTTTTTTTAATTCCCCTTAAATATTTTCTTTATGTAAAAAAAAAACTATTCAGAGGGAATTTGAAAGTCACTTATCGAGCTGAACAAGGAACCTAACCAAGAGACAGACCCGCAAACTGAGAGGCATGCAGCGTGCACACGAGAGAATCATGCTCAACCTTACATGCAGAGATCACAAGGCAGTGCAGTATATCAAGGAGAAAACGGAAATCTGAGACATCATAGGATCTATTAAAAGAATTAAATGGCAATGGACAGGCCATTTTGCAAGAATGACAGACAACCGATGGACATCACGACATGGATTCCCAGAGATCACATGCGAAATGAACAAGACAAATTCAGAAAATACAAGACAAATACAGAAAAAAAGTCTCTGCGACGCCCATGATAGAAAAATGTGGCGGATCCTGGGGAAGATCTGTGTCCACCGACGGACAATAAAAGACTGATGATGACGGAAAATCCACTATAGAAAGGTGTTGCGAATCCAAGAGAAGGTCTTTGTCCAAAAGACGACAAAAAAAATAATGATTATATTCGGCCTGACTTTAAAAAAAAAAAGCTGTCAGGTTCCAGGCTTTTACCTTAGCTTGAACACTGACTTCTGCCACCAGTCTCAGGTATAAGGCATGTCAGTAGTCTTAATTTAGCGTCTAAATTCAAAATTGAGATTCAGGAATATAGAAGTACTGGTTTTAAATGTACCCAGAAAAGAGAAGTTCATCAATAGAAATTGAAGCAACAATGATTTTGAAATTTCAAAATTTTAAAATGAATGATTATCATACTTTGATTCACCGTCTGTATGAGACAGCTTAACCCCAGAAACTGCACAATACATCCCCATGAAAATTTGTGTCTAGTCATGTTTTTAGTAAGGTAATTTCCGAAAATTCCAAAACTTTTGAAGTTTTTAATGGTGGATCGATTTACAACGTAAGTATGGAATTGAACTGGATTCTGATTTTATGTCTGCCTGCGTTCGTGCTCACCATATTTTCTGTTTGTACTGATGGGACCCAGAGAATGTTTTTAGTTTTTTAAAGTTAAAAAAAATAATGATAATAAATATAATATTAGTAGCAGCAGTAGCAGTAGTAGTAGTAGTTGTGGTAGTAGTAGTAGTAGTATGTTGTCTGCATCCGCATTTTTCTCGATAATAATGATCTGATGTATCTATCTATCTATCTATCTATCTATCTATCTATCTATCTACTCGATAGTAAAAGACTGGTTCGGTTTATCTGTATGTGACTTCTAGGTAACCAAAACGGTACATTGTTGCCAGATGTCTAGAATACTCGCAAAAAAAACAATTTTTATCTCTTTTTGTGATCAAAGGTCCCATTTAGGTATTCTGTAGGAACTAGCTGAAAATCCAACTCGTAGGACGGCTTTTCAGCTAGTTGAATCAGCAGATGAATTCGTAAATCAGAACTAACAAAAGTAACGAAGCGAAATAAGTATCCATTGCATTTAGACTATGGCACTCATTTGATTGATGTTCCTTTTCTCATCAGAAATGAGATATTCACCTCACTTTGGGGAGTGTTCAATAATAGGCCTCCAATACATTTCCAAACCCTTCCCTAATCACTTTTGGCTCAAATATGATATGTAAACGGAGAAAATATTATTATACAAAAAGATTTTTTTTTATCTTATCATCACGACATATGTTGTCATAACAGCAATTTTGTGAAAAACCACAAGGTCTCTTGGGTCGAAAGGTGAATATTGAGGAGGTGTGAAAAAATATTGGTGATTTTTTTTTTTCATTTTACCCAGCTGAAATAAAGGTGATCTTATTCGCCATCAAATACAGTAGCAAAAGATATGTGACCCAGATTGCTTTACACAACCAGCAAAGCATCTATTTTAACCAAACCTATTCATACCTCTCGAAGCAGAACGTCATTCATATAATTAGAAATTCATTGGGCTTAACTCGTTTTCCAAATGAAAAAAAGCAAGTAAGTAGTGCCACAGCTTCAACCGCCCCTGCTTGGTCTCCACACTTACTACTTACACGGCCCGTTTGCCCGTTTGCGATATGTGAAATAGACTCAAAGGTGACAAGCACATGAAGGGTCATCACTCACCTCATCCTATGCTACGGTATTTTACGTATAGTTTGGAGGAGAGAGATTCATGCTTTTTCCAAGGGCATTAGTACAAAATATTGATTTTCTGTCGGAGTTCCAAATCGGCTCACCAATTTCATTCTCTGTACTTTTAATTCTTGGCCATACTGCACCTCTGGTTTAAAATGGAAGAAGTGAGATTGGCCTTTCGAGCAGATAAATGGCTCAATCGACTTTTTCTCGAACGAAATTCGAAGTTTAACGTTCAGTGGAGTCAGCTCTGCTTTTACCATTGTATTTTATCATATGGACCGCTACAACGTTCATCTAGCAAAGCAGATTAAAGTCATTATAGCATTTAAAACCTTACAGGTCACGACATAAGGGTAAGTCGATTAATCGCAGATTTCGGAAGTGAACTTCACTGACTACGACTTTCTTACGGGTTAGATACCTACCCTTAGGCTGGAGGTCCAAATGCGCTATTAAAGACACTTTCTTCATCGTTGAAAATTCATATATATATATATATATATATATATATATATATATATATATATGTGTGTGTGTGTGTGTGTGTGTGTGTGTGTGTGTGTGTGTTAGCAGGGATAACCGGCATTGGCTGGGGACCAAATAACTAACATCTCACCCAACAAGGCCGACCGTACATTTTTCCATTCTCAGCTAATTTATCAAGGAAAATAACAATATACTGAGAACCCAGACTAATTCTACCACACATCATATTATCAGATATCATCGGCTATCGTAGATTTTCATCGTCTAAATTTGAAAAATCGATCTAATTGAAAAATGGTTGCCCACTCACTCAGTAACATTCTCATCCAGGGCTGTCAGGCACATAGGGAGGGGAAATTGGCCTGATTTAATTGAAAAGTGGATATTCAAGTCGGCCTGTTTTTTTTCCACTCCTTCATTAATACTTCCACTCTATTCTGTCAGGTCATCTTTCTTCTCTGTTCGCTCTCTCAGTAGAGGCGCGCACACAAGCATACGAACAAATATCCAAATCTTTATTTATATATATATATATATATATATATATATATATATATATATATATATATATATATATATATATATATATATATATATATATATGGAGGCTGCAGCGTTCAAATTTAAGACTTGATAGTTAACTACTTGGAAGCTGATAATAGAGTAAATAAAAGTCCATTGTTTCGGCGTTTAACCTCTCATCCATTATTCAAAAACCAGAAAGTAAATTAGAAGCATACTTTTTACATACACGTGGGATTGGAGCATCAAGTTCCGGTAGCTAAAAAAATCGACAAAAAGTATTTTCTCTTCGATCAAAAGCACCGATGAAAATTAGTTACCGTTACTGTTCGGGGCCTATCCGAGTCTATTTTTACCTATAAATATGAAGGGACATTAGAGCTCGACCATATAACGTACATGGACGATATAAAATTGTTTGCAAAAAACAAGGGAGAGCTCGAAACGCTGTTCAACGAAGTAAAAGAAAACAGTGATGACATTGGGATGGAATTTTGAATAGAAAAATGTACAATTATGGAAATGCACAAAGGATGGCTTACAATAACTGAAGGAATCGAACTTCTGGACAACAGCAAGATTAGAGCTCTGACCGCACGAGACCGATACAAACACCTCAGAGTTCTCGAATGTGACACGATAAAATGGGAAGAAATGAAGGAGAAAATAAAGAGAGAATGTTTTAGAGGGATAAGGAAAATAATAGACACCAAATTAAACAGCGGGAATCTGATAAAAGGAATGAACACATGGGCTGTATCGGTAGAAAGATACATAGGACCATTCCTAGGATGGACAAAGGAAGAACTCCAAAGGAAACTTATGACAATGTATAAAGCCTTACACCCCAGAGATAACACGGATAGACTATACGTTAAGAGAAAAGAAGGTGGCAAGGGGCTCATCAGCATAGAGGATTGTGTCCAGGGAGCTAAAGCAGATCTAGAAAGGTACAAGCAAACAAACACCGAAGACATCATGAACAATGCACGAAATTGTGCAACAAAAAACAAAGTAGAAAACAATTAAACAACACATTAAACAAGGAAAGAAAAATGGGAAAAGAAAAAATTGTACTGAGATTTCAAAAGACAGATACAAGATGTAGCAGACGAGAGATTATGGGCATGGCTACGAAAAGGAAACCTGAAGAGAGAAACGGAATCGCTCATCATGGCAGCTGAAAACAAATGCGTCGGGACAAACTATATCAAAACAAAAATCGACAGAACACAGACAAACAGCAAATGCCGCCTGTGCAGCGAAAGAAAGGAGACCGTAAACCACACAACCAGTGAATGTGGTCAACTCACCCAGAAGGAGTATAAACACAGACACAATAGAGTAACAACGAGGATACACTGGAAACGAATGGGATTTAATCATATGGAAAAGTGGTACCAGTACAAACTGAGACAGTCCTGCGGAATGGAAACCACAAATTACTTCGAGACTCCGACATCCAAACGGACCACCTCATCCAAGCGAGAAGACCGGGCCTGGTAATCATAGACAAGAAGAGGAAAACCTGCCAAATAATAGATGTGGCCATGACTGCAGACCATAGAGTAAAAAGGAAAGAGAATGAAAAAACTGGAAAAATACCAAGATCTGGCTAGAGAACTGAAGAAGGCATGGAACATGAAAGTCGGGGTAATAACAGTAATAATTGGCACACTCAGAACTCTCCTAGAGACACTGAGGGCGACACTGGAGGAACTCGGGATAAAAGTAAGGATTGAGACCGTACAGACCACAGCACTGCCAGGAACTGCACAGATACCGAGGAAAGTGCTAGAAGTATAAGATCTAGGACCCTAACTGTTAGCCGTGCCCTAAAAGGGGAGTGGGGCGAAAAAACACCCAAATGGTTGCGGGGACGTAAACCACAGCACTGATGTGATAGGTGAGGGAGAGATGAGATGCAAGCTGAAGACCTGGGGTGACTTATCGTCACTCAGCCTCTAGCGATGACCATCGTGCAACTGGTGTGAAACCGTAACAGTATTGCTGTGGACTATGAGGGTGTGGAGAGGAGGGCTGAAGACTTGAAGAGACTTGCTGTCACTCAACCTCCAGCGGTAACCACCCAGCAAGTGGTGGGAAATTGATAATTATCATAATCTTTTGTAATTGCAGTTGTTATTGATAATACTTGTTTCGTAATTTCGTTTCTATGTTGCATAGTTCAACCATGATTTTCATCTACTTAGCTGTATCGCTACACAGGAAGAGGTAAGTCGAACCCAAAGCAAAGCAGCGGCTACGCTAATTTCATACAGGCTGTCTTAAACTCGATAACTCGATGGCCTGTCTGAACCAGGCCTAAGTACACAACCGACTGAACCTAAATTATATTTCATCCAACAGTAAAAAAACGATCTAATTATTATCAAACTCTCAAGTTTTGTCAAACTATTGAGTTGACTTTTTTTTCCTAACCTAACATACTATAAAGTGAAAAGTTTTAAATGATGGATAGAGAAAGAAAAGAATAGAGAGAGAGAGAGAGATTCTATTCCTAAGTCATCAATCAACGAGAGAGAGAGAGGGGGGGAAGTCATGGATGTTAGATAGAATTATCTGATGTCTCTAAACAGATTCTTTAATTAGATTTTGTTACTTTTTCCTTCTGTTTTTAAATCTTTACTATAATTCTTTTTTCTTTTCTTTCTTCTCTATTCTTCTCTGCCCAAACCATTCATATTAAAAACCTGACATCTTTTGCACACACTCTCCTTGATGAGTTGAGAAAACATTTTTTTTTTTTGTTTTTAAAATTCGGCTTCGTGGCTGAAATAGCGTTGTTCAAGATGAAAAAAAAATCAGTTACTTGGAAGGCATATAAATCATTCCTTTGATCTCGAAATAAAAAGTTATGGGTGGGGACAGATGGCAGAAGAGAGAGGAACAAAGTGGTTGATACGTTGCTCAATAAAGTTAATGTCGAAAATTGAAGAAAAATATCGAAGATAAAATTTTCACTCAATACAGTGATCAAAATTTTTATGCTACCTGATATAAGCCCGTATCACTGAGTCCATCATCATCAATCTTTTAACGTCCGCCGTTGGACATAGACCTTCCCCAGGATTCGTTACATTTCTCTATCAGAGCCAGTATTTCCTGAATTTATCTAGTTCATCTCTCCATCTTGTGTTCTGTTATCCTCGATTCTCATGTGATCTTTGGGAATCCATTTTGTGAGTCGTGATGTCCATCAGTTGTCTTTCATTCTTGCAACATGGCCTGCCCATTGTCATTTTAGTTTTTGATAATTTCTATGATATCTCGGACTCCTGTTTTCTTCCTCATGTACTATGCTATCTTGTGATCTCCCCATGTGAGGTTGAGCATGATTCTTTCATGTGCACATTGCATGCTTCTCAGTTTGTAGGTCTGTCTCTTGGTTAGGTTCCTTGTTTCAGCTCCATAAGTGACTATCGGGAGAATGCATTGGTTGCGTACTCTTCTCTTCAGGATTATTGGGATCGTCTGGTTTTTGAAAGTTGAGCTTGCTTTGCCGAAGGCTTGCCATCCCAGAGCCCGATTCATTTTTAAAACAGGGAACTGTTCTTGATAGAGATAAATACCAACGTGAGTACCAGTCTAATCTATATAATGATTTCAAAATCCCAATGAATTGCTGTATATGCTAAAGAGCGTGAAACGTTCTAACAGAAACTATTAAAATTTAGTTGATCACTGCTTGGTTCCTTCGTTCCTGTCGAGTGACTTGCCCAAACTGAACTCTAGCAGAAACAACATTTTTTAAGGGTTGAGAAGTCTGAATCCTACTTGATCCATCTTTGAGACTCATGCATGGTGCTATGAGCTGAATGTAGTACGGACTTTCGCCGCTACTATTTCTGTTCTGTATCTTAATACCTTGTTTCCACTGTTTTCTTCGAAGAACTTCTTCAAGTGAGTCGGTGGAAATTTGGTGTTAGGGTTGATAAGTTTTCTCATGAATTTTCCGAACCTCTGGGCAGCAGCTTGTATTTATGTTATAAAGTATCGTATTATTTGGGATATAGAATACCATAAGATTAGAGTATCATGTTATGACAATTAAGGAGTAGTAAGTAGTAAAGTATATGTGCGTGTGTGTGCTCTTCTAAGTCGTGAATTACGCAACACAGAGGGGAAACAAAGGCATATTTGAAATTAGTTTTCCAACAGCACGCATTTTAGGTCGAATTTTAGAACAATAAAAATTTGTCAATTTCTATGCGCTCACGCTTTTTAAAAAAGTTTGGCTAATTCTAATTTTCATTTGGGATTTTCTCTAAAACTATTACATTTTATCTGCAAGATTATTCATACATTTTTATCAGCATCATCGAGGGGAGATTTTTTTACACCACTCCACAAACTTCTATTCAAAGATTCATTTTTTTTTTGTCTAATGTCATGGTTATCCAATAATCGAAACACAGAAAATGTTATCGTCGGATCTTGTTGAAACTCCCACGGAAAAAGTTAAATCTTCCTCTTTCAATTTTGTATGTTTTCAATCTATTTGAACTGCAAGAAATTCGCAAAAATAAAGGGGGGAAATCAGGCTTTAGAGGGGAGTTCTATTCATAATCTATCTATAATGCAAAACTGGACACTTACTATCCATTCGTCAAATGAAACTAGATGTGAATAAAGTATGTTTGTACTCTTATAAATCGCGAACTACGCAACAGACAGAAAAATGGTCTCAGTTTACTTACAACAGAAATTTTTAGGTCTAATTCTGCAAAAAGAAATCTCCGATAGGGTCTCCGTTTGCACTCGCATAAAAACTACTTTTACTTCTAAATTAAATCAATAAAAGCAACAATACACCAGTGTTTAAAAATAAGGAAAATAGAATCAGCATAGTTAGACCTGACAGATAAATCTTTTGCTTTTTTTTTCTTTCAATTTTATATGTTTCCAATCTATTAGACCTTCAAACTTCCACAAGAATTTTTCATTTTTGAGAGAGAAATAATCTAAAAGTTTTATAAAAGGAGACTCCGTTTGCAATTTGGCTGTAATGCTAAACGTATCCAGATTTTCATTTGTTTTAGGTAACCCCAGATGTGAATTTCTCTTTCTCTCAGTGCTTAAGCCTCTTTGGGGTTTTTTTCCCAAAGGAATCTAACCCTAACCTGACAATAAAACATGTTTTACTAGAGCGAAAACCCAAACCCTAATCTTGACCCAAACGTAACAACGAAACATTGGCACAATTTAAATCCGATTGCATGCTTTGGTGTGCGAACTGCTAACGCCAAAACATGAGCACATGAATTCCCAGTTTCGAGGTTTTAGAAGAGTTTGCGCTGGTTTGAGGGTGCGCGCTGGACTGCACTGGTCTGCCCAGGGGCGTATGCTGACCTGTGCTTTATTTGATTTCATGAATTCACTATAAAATTTAATCTACTTACCAGTTTTGTTAGATTTGTAATTTTCTGGGGCAAAGCCAGGTACCCCAGCTAACAAGGTTCATTTTAACGTGAAGTTGACCCCTGTTTGTGCAAAAAAAAAACGGGAAGCCAATGGATGACAATGATACTGAAAAGCAAAGGTAACTTCATTTTTTGTCAAATACAAAGATGGCTAATACTATGTTGATATAAAAATAAATATATATTTTTAGTCTTAAATATGCTGAATATTACTTAAGTTCACATTTTTGTGTCAAATACTGCATGAACTTACTCAGTAAAAGATGGTTTACTCTCATAAATACAAAACTACGCTAAATTGTACATCGGTTTACGTTTTGATTCCGTAATGAAGGTTTGTCAGGAATTGGACAGCGGACACTCAAACCATTTGCATATCATTAGCATATATGCCTATTATCATGTCAAGATTACTCTTATGAAATGAATACAATTATGTAAATTTTTTTTGCGAACTTTTGTCCTCATGTTGTTCCATTTTTTTCAACACAATGTTTCGGCCGTTGTACTGTCTTCAGGTGATGAATGGGTGTATTTTTTTTTTTGGTAACGGAGAGAGTCCGTTCCGTCGATCATATGGAAACGTTCACATTCCATTGTCTCATATTGGCTGTGGTTGATTTTCCACAGTTTTTTATCTAGTTGTTGTCAAAAATCCATGGTTGTCTGTAGTTGATGCCTTGTGAGGGGCTTTTCGTGGCAAAAACACATCTTCGTCGGATACGGTCGGCTGTACTAGCCGCCAAGTAATGAACATTATTTCAAATTTCTTAAAAACTTCCAAATTAATAAGTTTACTAAATTGCGTATAACATTAAGCGAATTTACGACGACATTGAGAATTTCAAAATACTTGCCATGTCATTGATAGATGACAATGAATATAAAAAATGGGTGAATTTAAACGTAAAACTTGGACAACTTGTCCGACAAATATCATTCTCAATGAATATGAAGTGAATAAAAAATTATTGACAACACTTGAAATTTATAAATTATTAAAAATAGTCACTAGAAATGCTTCTCAAACTCGATGAATCTCAGACACTGGGTCATAGCACCTGCCTCAAATATTTGTGCAGTACTATAAATTCCTTGAAGTAAAACCTGCCGGCTAGTATTGTATGAAAGGATATGAAAAGATTTTTCAAGTACTTGAATTATAGACTCTACAATTTACCTGTTTTCAAATGACTCATTTGAAGGGAGCGTATGCCATGTCCCCTATCTAAAACATTTTCTAGGCTCAGTGTAACATAAAGTCATGAAGATGAACCATATACCTGTATCATCGAAGCTTATGTTAGTCATAGTCACGTGACCTCATGAAGTCCAACAATTTTATAGTGGCGGTATATCGGGGAAAATAAATCAATGATTTACAACACCTAGCAATAAAAATGTTTACTTAACGCTTCCCTCCTGTCTTTGATTTTTTTTTCTTCTTTATCTTGAATCAGTCGCTCTTTTACAAATCCCTTTCCAACACAAGTCTTCAATTGTTACAATTTGACAAACTGATAAATTAAACGTGACTGTTTCGAGTCTTTCGTTTAATACAATAAAAAAAAACAAACTTGGTAATAAAAAAAAGTACATGCAAACATTTCATCTTTCTTTCACAATTTATTATCGTGTTTTAAAAATGTTTTGTAAAAGAAAGATATTCACCGACTTTCTTACATTGGAGAATCATAAATTTTGAGAAATAAAAGGTTGAGAGAAAGGTAAATAAAAAGTATTTTTCTAGGTGACTGTTTGACAGAGCGAATTCTTTTTTTTTAGTATTTTGAGTTCACGTTACCGTTCATTTTATAATCCAACATATTATCCCCCCCCCCCTTACAATGTAACGAGCCCTTCCACAAAATATAATTGAAATTCATTGTGAACGTTCGGGGACATCGTATAAACAGACAGGAGCAAATACAGGAATGTTTAAAATATTAGATTTCTGCGCCGATCGCCTGGACTAGGAGATATTTTTGTGTGTATTTAAGATGTGCTCACATATCTAAAGTCTGTCGGCCGGTCTCAGTTATGTTCAACGATTGAAATAGGATGAAAGAGGGATGATGTCATTAAGAGGTGTGGTGTCATTAAAAAGAGTGACTTTAATAAAAAGTATGACATCTGTTTACCAGCAGCTAATAATGTCATAGTAGGTGATCCAAGGTCAGCATAAAGCTGAAAATGGCCATTAAACGCCAAAAAATGACCATCTACGATTTGTGTTGAAAATAGTACGTATTCAATATTTCCACATCACAATATTTTACAAGTATGATAATTAACTGACTCAAAGAAAACCTATTTGCTCTTCTTCTGAGGAGGTAATTACATTTTAGGGTTGATCAAAGAATTCGTTTTTGATTAAGAGATATTTTAACGTTTTTATGTTTTGTTTTTGTACTTTTTTTCTTCGGACCAACATTCGTGTATTCGTTCCGGTTCGTCTATACGATATCTCATGTTTTTCTCAATTAAAGGAAGTAAGTAAGGCGTAAAGAAGAATTGATTACATTTTGGGGGTAAATCGAGGAATTTGTTTTTGATTGAGAGATATTTTTTCGTTTTTTTTTTTTCATACAATTCGCTATTTGCTCCTGTTGTTCCACGCCATATATGATTGTATTGTGGATGTGAAGTGATCCGACAGAATCCAGATGAAAATAACCATTGGAGGGTAAAGTGAAAAACTCAAGAGATAGGTGTTGCACCTCAAAATTGTTTCATGGGCGCAGTTCGATGCATTTCGACGGGCGACAGCCATCTTTTTCACAGAGAAAATTTTACAGTTTATATTTCGATACTGAAGAGGAGAATGTGAAAATTTGTTCTGTGTTTGGTAGTTTTTTAGGAGTGAGAGGGGAGGTGTTGGTATCTGTGCAATTGGGCATAACATTTGGTTTGAAACGAGAAGGTTCGATGTTCTGAAATGATTTGAATGAAGTTTTGTGGAAATTTAAGGTGCTTTGTAAGGAATAAGTGATTACATTTTGGGACGGATTCAGGGATTTGTTCTTGATTGAAAGATGTTTTTGCGCTATTTTCGTATACTTCTCTATTCGTCCCTGTCTGCCCACACGATATCGTCAAAAGTTCAGAACGAATTTCATTTAAATTTTGTGGAAGAGTAAGCCACATGATGAGAAAAAGGGAATTGAATTTGGGGGTAGAAAATATTTGTGATTAAGAGGGATTTTTTCATTCTGTTTTGGGGGGAGGGGTGTCCTCATACATTTCTTTATTCCCCCATGTCTGTCAACAAAATATCTTCAATGAATTTCAAGTAATTTTGCAGAAAGGTTGACTGCACGGCTTTGAAGTGATTAAATTTGGCGGAAGGGGATTCTATATTGTGTGTACTGCTGTACAAAAGCATCCATAACTTATGAAGTATGTCTGTAATAAGGCTTTTGGGCGACATCTTGAAAATTATACCTTTCTAGTCTGCAAACTGTGGTAGACTTTTATTTTGTCATTGACTACACCTGATACTTCAAAAAAGTCGAGAAACCTTTTGTTGCAGAAATTTAAAAGCACCGATTTTTGAGCAGCTACTTGGGAAAATGAATTCGTTAGCAACAGTTGCTATGGACTGACAGATTGAGTATTTTCCATGTCTAAAAATGATTTATACTTATCAAAGAATACTTTATGGGAAATTTCATGCTTTTATCACCAACTGATAATTTTTTGCATCGATCGTCCAAAATCTTCGTACATTTAATGGCCCATAAATTTTCACTGAAAAGAAAGCTGTAAATACGCCAGTTTAAATTTATCAAATAACAGCCACTCCAGAAGACAAATACATTTTATTGGTTGCACGCAAGATGATTATACAGTGTGGCGCAAAAGTCACAAAGGGGTTCAAGATAGTCATATGTTTTTAGTTTTAATGATTTTTAAAAAAATGTTTTAACAAATGAAACGTATAAACAAGGGGAATTTATTCGACTTATGTACGGAGGATTCTCTTCATAATGCGCACCATATTCAACTTCACAATTTCTTTCTCTTTTAATAACATTCCACGTGACATGCCAGAAATCTCCTCCTGTGAATATGTAAACGATTTTTAGCTTCTGGGACTGAAAGTTTGTCTCCCTGTTCGTTGATGATCACTATCAGGGCTTAATTCTCGAAACTGCACTAACAAACGACAAATCATGGACTCAGCGGTATCCGCACATTAAAAAAGCGAGTATATATTCCTTGGGTTAACATTAAAGATATTCAGAGTAAAATTCTATTATTTTACTTCGTTGCTTAGATGTGGATTCTTCCATGATTAATTCTCAAGGGTTCCTTTGTATATCTGTGAAGAGGAATTTTAAAAAAACAACTTAATAGAAAAAGTAATGATTGTTTCAAACCATGCCGTGACTTTTGTGCCACACTGTACAATGCGTGTCAAAAAATTCATTGTGGATATCGCCTCGGTTGAAAAATTAATGTTAGCCGTCTGATGAGATATCTATCCGATAACAGTAGTTTTTCATTGAAAGATCCGGATTGGACATTCCTGTAAGATCCCATGCAAGAAAAAAATTTGTTTTTTTTAATTATTTCTATTTTCATCTCATTTATTTCAGAAAGTTTTTCCTAGTTCATTTGCTGATCTTCTTGAGACGAAATTTTTTCTCAAAAAATCTGTTGATCTGTTTTGAATTGTGAAGATGAAAATAGTTCAATCATTCACCGATTATCAATAACAATTCACCTAAAAGTTTCTGATGCCACAATGTGACAAATGTTATCTTGAGGAAGACTTTTTTTCCAAGTGGAGAAGACTAAAGGTACATTGACTCTTTTTTGTTCATCATCGGTCTTCAGCATGTGTTTTGGCTGGCTGGCGTGTATCGACAAAAGGTGCCATCGACCAGTACTACGGCCCTTCAAGAAATCTTCTTAGATTCAAAGCCCATCTGGCCGTCGAACAAGGACAGGGATATAGCATGGATAGATAGAAATTAATTCAATATTTTTTTCCAGTCTACGTCCCCTCCTTCAAATGTGCCAGGATTCTCAAGGGGTGTAGATGTCCCGCGTTGAGAATAGATACTATAGGCGATGGTTATACTTCCACAGAGAAATATTTTTGGAGAGAAACATTTTTCTTGTTTTAAAATATCGATTCTAATGTGGTTAGCGAGATGGTCAAGACGCTAATTCTGGGAACTAATCACTAGATCGATTTTCATTAGGTGACCAATAACTGTGCCACCATAGGTTGAGGTTTATTAATAAATACGTACATAAAGCATTTTTATCACGAATGTTTGAAGAAGGAACAGGAAGTGAAATATATTCATACACATATACACGAACACACACACGCACGCACCTATATACAATATTCTACTCAAAAGTTTCGATAATCTTACGATGAAGAAAACTACTTTCCCTGATACTTAGTTTCCATCGTTTCCTTCAAAGAAATACTCTGAAAGAGACAGTGAAATCTATGTGTTAAAGCACTGTGTACAAAGATCTGTACAATATTCACTTTGTATGCACTTTTCGACGCCCATCCCCAAGTTTCGTTGGCATTTCGTATATGCACATCTGAAATATATAAGATTCATATTTCCACTCAAAAGTGTACAGATTCTAGCATTTCTGTGCCCTTAAATCATTAATAGAACAGTCAAGGGGAAGGAGTTGATGTATTGTGAGCAGTGTTCCTTCTAATTTTTAGTCAAGCATAAACCTTATGTTGGGTGTTTGTTTTTCCTGTGACAAAATGTGCGAAGAGAGAGGAAAAGGGTGACTCGTTGCAAAGCAAAAGCTGAAATCTATTTTCACTTTTCGCTGCTTTTCGTCAAAGCTAAGAAGTGACGTGAAATGAACTTTGGGAAAGTGGGGACTAATTGTATCTGAAATCTATCAGATAATTTTTTCTCTTAGAAAATAAACTTTTTAAAAAATAGTTTCAGTGGAAGAGTTCATTGATCAAAATAGTGGGCAGGATATTTTTATCGGCAAACTTGTTACCTTTAAGTGGAAGAGTCCACAGGCACGATAGTGTATCAAGTAAATCACACTGTTCGTTATATATGTAAACCTTAAGTCATGTTAGGACCAACCACGCTTTTTTTTCAGTTTTTACG
The DNA here is from genome assembly GCA_963457665.1 of Thysanoteuthis rhombus. NCBI lineage: Eukaryota > Metazoa > Mollusca > Cephalopoda > Oegopsida > Thysanoteuthidae > Thysanoteuthis > Thysanoteuthis major. The sequence continues at coordinate 36,651,927 of OY735211.1, read as the reverse complement.
TTCTGCTCTAATTTATAACTCTAACATTGAGTCATCTCCAAACACAACTAAGCAACCGTCTGAATAAGAGAATAAGTGTCCACTTGGTCGCCCTTCTCTAGGCACCAGAAATATGTGACTGAATTTTATGTTTTTTTGTCTCGAACGTCTTGATCTTTTTCTACTCATTCTAATCAGTTCTGGTTCATGTAATCAGTTATCCTAGCTCATGCCTTTGTTGCTTTTTCAAAAGGAGTAGATCCATGAATAAACTTCGGCAAAGTTACCAACGCCAATCTATCAAATGTATCTGATGGTAATATAAACTACTCTCATTATGATATCATACATACTTTTGTCAAATTCCGAAACTGGAGCTGACATCATTTTTCTATCATAATAAAAACAAAAACAAAAAGAAAAACAATCCTCACAAAATTATGGCGTGAAAACCGATATGTAAAATTCACACATGATTTGAACTCACGACCAACCGTTTTCCCCGCAAGTTGTCTAACTGAAGGGTTAAATTGCCAATTCTTAGATATTAGCAAAATATTATTATACAGATTTGCACGGACTTATTTCATTCTGATAAATAAATACATTTATACAAAAAAATACATATTTTCATATTTTCTTATTTATCATATATACGATACAAATGTTGCATTGATCTTCTTCGCTTGGAATAGGTTGAAGATTGATCCTACAGCAACCAGTCTTGTTGTGTCAAAACTATTGGAAAATATCTGACTAGTCAATGATCACAATATGTAACCTCAAGTTATCTGGATCTTTTCAATCAAAAGATTGGTATTTTGAAAAAATAAAAAGGCTAGTTTTCATTAAAGTGCGTAAAAATTCTTAAAAACAAAGATACATTTTGTTATTTTCAGATAAATCATTCAAATCTCGTGAGTTGTTCGATCTTGACTAGAGCGACGAGATCAATAGTTCGAACCACTGGAAACGTCAAAGGATTTCTAGGAGACAAGCTCCAGTTTATGGTACATTGATCCATTCGGACTAGTATTTTCATCTTAGTTGTTATACTTACAGCGTTTCGGTCATTATACTTTCAACCCCTTTTCAAGAGTCTATCGTATTCGATAACCTTATGGGAATAGCGGAATAAACCTCTTATTCGTTTCAGGTGACTGTCGTATTCAGTAATCTTCTGGGAATCGTGGAATTAACCCTTTATTCAATTCATGAGTAGACTTTTCCTATTCATATATAATTGTTAGAGGATAACTCATGTTTGTACTTTGGATTTTGCTTTTTTCATGCAGCTTTAACTTTTTTCCATGGAACCACAGTATACAATTTCTACTGCTTGACCCAGATATTGAACTCACAACCACCAAGTAACTAGATGTAATAAACAAAGATTTTTTCCCACTTGGGCTGATTGTGGTGTAATTTTGAAGCCTTAACCTAATGTCTGTTTTTTCCTAATCAAATACTTCCATACGGTATTCATTTCTCTGCTTGACCCACTGAGAAGACAATTAGATCATAGCACTAATCAGAACAGATCAATAAACGAAAAAGATTATTCCTTATATAAAAATTTCACCACATAATTTTAACTTATATTTTTCACCCACATATTTGTACTTGCGTATCTACACTTACAGCTTCCGGGGAGAATTACTATTTACCTGTGCTCAAACACAATTTAAAAACTTTGACGGGACTGGAGATGAAAAAAAAATCCTCAACATATTTTATACGCATGTACTGAGCCAGCACAAAAGAAACCATTATCTTACTCAGATTTAAAATTCAGTAAAGATATATTCAGAGGTAATTTACTCAAAGATTTCTAAAAATGTAAAATTCAGCATTGACAAATTTCACTGATTTTGTGTAATGTTGAAGATTTCGACCATTTCGACGAAATTTATTCCGTGTAAAACTTCCAATGTCAGATTACATTCGCGATATACTAAGCAGTTAATGAAACCCTGTAGGTCAGACAGTTTTAAGAATTAGAAGATGAAAGTAACTTTTAGATTGTTATTGTTGTTGATCAATAGTTGATGAGAAAATGTTAACAAAATCAACCATATATTTCTTATGATTACTTCCAACTGTACGGGGTTATTCTAATTGTAATTAATAGTAAGGATATGAAAAAAAAATCCAAACGGAATTTTGGTCTTCAGTAATGGTGAAACATACAAGAAGTAACCCTGAGCTTCAAGAAAAATACGGATGAGATACCGTCAAGGTTTGTAATAAGTAAATTCAATAGTTTCCAGCATGTTTTTGACAAAATCTTCAATTCCTATAAATTCATAGCATCATCATTTAGTTACCAAAGGCTTTCTATGACCTTAAACGACCAGTCAGGTAGTAGGCTATTGCAATTTTTGACAAAATCTTTGATCCATATACATTTATAGCATAATCTTTTTAGTCATCAAAGTACTGTCTCTGGTTTTCTATAATCTTAGTCACTTTTCAGCTTTATTGTGTATTCCATCACATCAAGAACGATTCTGATTTTGATCCAATGAATTTTTCCGTTTGAAGTTTTTGAAATCACTGATCAGACATTACTACAGACAAGTGAAGACAATTCGAATCGTACTTATCTTTCACTTCAACCAATTTATCAGGTTGTGCCAGAATAAGTCCCCCTACATATCATCCTGAGTCAAATAGGCTGGTAGGTACTTTTCAAGTCAGTTACTTTTCATAAAGTATTTAAAATAAAAGAAATGATTCATTAGGTGTATTGATTTTTCCCCATCATTTATTCATTATTATTTAATCGTATATCCATATTTTTTCGTCCATCAAACTGTTCTAGTGTTGCGCATGCCAGGACAACTAGCTATAGTTTGACGCCATTTTGACGTCTTCTGTCGATTGGTTATGCCTTAGAATGCCTCATGTGATATCAAGAAGAAACGAGTGATCAACGATGTTTTTAACTCCCTAAAAGAGTGTACGTATGTATTGATTGAAGACAAAGCCATTAAGAACCCTTACTGCCTGTCTATAAAGATCCCTACTTGATTACCAATAATCATGTCAAATATTTCAGTCATAATTAGTAACAAACAATTTCATGTTCCTCTAGACAGATTAAGTCCTGCTTTTTGTGGATTACAATATCGAAAACACACCGAACACCGGACATACACCTATTGCTGCAAAAGTCATCTACAGCTGAAAACACACATCCAGTGACAATTACCCGTTCTAATCGACATGTCCGCTTGCCAAAGAAACTCTGCATTGTATTTTTGCAATGACATACCCTTTTCTTGGGATTGTATCATTCTCTGTTCGAGGTGTGTCTGCAGTAACTTGAAATACTGCAGTGGAAAGAGAAACTTTGACAAGCGGAAAATCTTTCGTGAAGACGTCATTCAGTCAAATTATAGACATTTAGGCCGTGTAATTAACTCACACAGGTTAAATTAAAATGATAGGAACACAAAATTTCAGGTCAGGAATTCAGGCAAGCGTTGCTGACCAAGCCATCGATCCTAGGAGCCGGGGAGACTCACCCCCTTGCGGAACTGGCATTCTTTTCCTTGTAAGGACTTTATATTTGACTTTTTGTCCAAATCTGTGAAGAGACAAATAAAGAGAATTGTTATGTTTTAAAAACATTATACTTACTTTTTTCTAATTATTCAAGAATTCTGCATGATTTTAAGAATCAGATTGTCTGAAAGCAAAATGTCCAAATTTTCTGTACTTTTGCTCTGTTTGAAAATCGATAATGGCTGGGCTTCATTACAAACTGCACAGTATCTTCTTTTTGATGATTTCTTCAAATGTCAGGGAACATTTCAAGTCCTTACCATTAAAATGAAATTGATGGCTTCCTCATGAATGAATAGAAATGTTACATCGTTCTCAGCCTGTTGTGTGTTTCTTTCTTTCCTCCTGTTTTCGAGAAATTCCTAGCAATATCAACAATTGTTTTTATCCACGAAATATTCAGTCTCAGAATTAAGGTAATTTGCGAATTTCTTTAAAATAAGGTTTCTTGGAAAATAGAAAGCACCTTGAAAAATAATTGTATGCTTAAGATTTCATTGTTAGGTTACCCTTCGATACTGGAATTTTTTTCCAAACTCTTAAAATTCTAAAAGCGACATATTTGCTTTATATATATATATATATATATATATATATATATATATATATATATATATATATATATATATATATATATATATATATATATGTGTGTGTGTGTGTGTGTGTAGTGTGTGTGTGTGTGATTAGTTTGGATAGTTTTTGTCCAACAGAATGTGATAGTTGTAGAGACAATTTACTTGGAAACATATTTTGCCCCGCACTGGAATTAATACAGTAGTCAATCAAACAGCTGATCACGTAAATTGTTTAGGAAATGAGCGCTGAGGAAGCAGATTTAACGCGACTTGGCACTATCGACTGAGCTAACAGCACCTTCGACAAGCAGGAGTGCGCAATTTCGAACTCCTGCTTGGCGAATGGAAAAGGGAAAAAGACTTGAGACTGCTAGTGCATCTCTATCTTTTTTATAAAAAGTGTAATAATAATGCTTCTTTGCAAGTTTGGTAATTCAGATCTGGTGGCTAGTGCTGTCGGACTTCAGCAAAAGCTACGATCCCTACGAGGTGGTCAGTCAATCGGAGAATACGTATCTTGTAGGTCCTGACTGGTCTGAAAATTTCTACGCTCACTGACTTCGAAAGTCCAAAAACTTGCTACTTAAATGACGATCGCCTCCATACGAGAGTGTTTCTGACGGTATGAGGAGATATTTTAGTTCAGAATATCTCCACGTTTCTGTTATTTAGCCTTTTCTTAACTTTTGCCAATATTACTTCGCAAAAATTATTTACACACGTGTGATTACATCAAATTATTAAATGAACAAAAAATAATTGATAAAATCCCAGTGGTATAGTCTATTGACCACGCTAATTTGAATGCTGTCTAAATAGTCGTATATATGGGACTACTATACATGAAGGGTTAAAGAATAACTAGGTATGAGAAAGTTGAACGTTCGTCTTCAAAATGAACGCTCTGATACAGACAAATACCCTACCTTTGTTGAAAGGATTGCTAGCCAGAAAAACGTAAGCAAAATCAAAAAAAATGTCTCCTTGATATAGAACAAGGAGTGATTGTTTAAAGAATAAGACCTGGTCGCTATTCTTAATGTATGATGACTGCTCAGCTGCCATATATTCAACTTCATGTATTTCTGTTTGGAAAGTTATTTCACTGTTCAGATGTATTTTCAAATCAAACAATCTTGTAAAGTTTTTGAAAACATACCCTAAACATTCTATCAATCTGACGTGGCAAAGAATAATCAGAAAGGGTTTATGGATATCATACAACATTTGCCGCGGTTTATGCAACAGAAGAAGAAATCTATCAGGATTAATATTTATTGGCATTTAAAACAAGGGGAAAATTTTTGTTTATGGTTTTTTCGAGAAAATATAATTTCTGACGAACATCATAAATACCATTCCGGTCAGTATATCATTTTATTTGTCAATTTATTCAGATAAAAAAGACAATCAGATTTATTTCACAGTTCACCATTCAGAATGGCCATATAGTTCTGTCAGCAACTCTCAGTATTATGATATATAGATTCTTATTCCTTTCGTGTCTTTCATGTTTTGATAAGATGAATTTAAGCACGAATTATCCGTGCTTCATGGTGTTTTTTTTAGCGTTGGAAGCAGTTGTAACGCAATACAAATACCATCAGATTATGTAGTATTCTATTAAATTAGTTTAACATGTGCGCATCAAACTTGGCTACGAAGATGGCCGGTTTTTATGAGGTAAAAGATTTATCAAATTACTTCATGTCAATTATTAGGCTTGGTCACAATTGTTCTCTGGTAAAGGTATTGTTCAAATAGTTTTGGTATAGACTTATATAGTCTGTCTCATTTTACGAATTAAAAAAACTGATAACAACTTCGTTATCAGTGCGAAATATTGTTCATACATAAAACATAGCCACCAGTTTAACAGCTCCGGAATGTACAGCACATAAATGCAATCATGCGTGACAGTCCTGTTAGTTTTACCGCATATAGGAGTGGGAAGGGCGTATAGGAAATCCCAAGATTATATTTTCAAGTTAATACTGTTATTCGCTGGTCGTTTGGAAAAATACAATCGCACGTTCACACGCTTATATAAATGTATGATTGTGCATACAATTAATGAAAAAATTCTCCAATTTTTTCTTGAAGTTATCTTAACAAAAAAAAATATTAAAAAGAACAAACGAAAGAAGGTAAATGCAACGTTTCTGATTGGCTGAAACAGCTTTATCTTCCGGACTCGGTGGTTCTATATAAGCGAAACCTCTCGTCAGTCGCAGTCACACAAAAGAAAAAGATGGACAAATTGATTCTTATCCTCCTGTGTTTGCCTCTTTTCTGCAATGGACAGACATCAGATAGAACTCTTGAGCCACACGCCAGTGGAGAAGATGTCGTGAATGCTGTCATGGAAAAAATCCGTTCCAAATGCGTATTAACCGATGACAAATTTTTCATGAGAAGAATTGCTGCCGTGGAAACAGATTTTGGCAAAAACAGCACTCCTAACAATGGAGGGATCTGGAAGGTAAGATACCATTTAATTAAATTGTAAACCTCACTCTCGACCCCGTTATTTGCAATCTTTGAATTAGGAATATTCTTTCTAGTCACATATTATTTTCTAGTTTATCAATACCGTCAAAAAATTGTATTTCTATAATTTTTGCAATTGCACTGTACTTGAAAAATATTAAAAACATTATGCTTTGCATTATCTTGTTTATGCTCAATCAGAATTAACCCATATTTCCAATGTATTTACAAAAACAATTGAAGACGCTATAATTATTATTGAATAGTCAACCGCCATGACTAATATTACTGGCAGAAAAGATAGACAATCATGTGGCGTGTCATATAAATAGATACAGCAGATCAGCCACAGACGCCATTCGACTTGATTCTCCGGTAAAAGATTCGTCACCCATCTGAAATAGATATTAAGCCATACACTATCTATCGACCGATTAAAATAATTCTAATGAGAGAAAATTTGACTTTCTGGGAAATTGCAGTGTGCATAAGTACCCTGTTTATCATATCTGAATACATTTCAATCTTATCATGATGTTATTAAATCTCTATCAAAGACTTTTTCAAGAAAAAGTTATCATTGTATACGATATAACAGCTGAAAACAGAGAGAAAACTCGTCAGTGTATCATCATCATCATCATCATCACCAGTCTTTCGTCGTCCATCGTTAGACATAGACCTTCTCCAGGATTCTCCACATCTCTCAATCTTTGGCATTGCAGAGCCAATATCAATGGCGATTCCTGTGAGTCATGATGTCTGCCAATCTTGCAACATGGCCAGCCCATTGCTCCTTGAGTTTCCTAATGTCCTCTACGATGTCTCGAACTCTCGTTTTTCCCTAAATATACTGTGTTGTCTTGTGGTCTCTCGGTGTGATGTTGAGCATGATTCTCTCATGTGCACGTTTCATGGTTCTCAGTATATGGACCAGTATCTTGGTTTGGTTCCATGTTTCAGCTCCATAGATGGCTATCGGGAGGATCCATTGGTTGTATACTATGGTACATTTTTTTTATCAAAAACTTACTCAAATTCATCCTTAATCATTAAGAATGATTGGGGGAATATTTTCTGCAAGGAAATTCGCAGTATTTTAATATCGAATTTAAATAACTTGATCCATTTCACCACACAAAAGCAAAGTATCTTCCCATTCACACAAGTCTGTAGATATACCCTGTTTTTAATTTTTTTGTTTGGTACGTAATTTCCAGTTGCACCCACTTTTGCAGTTACACCCTGAGAGCTTTAATAGGACTTATGTGGTGGTGTGATCGACACAGAAAACAAGCTTGAGTCGATCGTGCACTAACTCCTTGTAGTTGTCCGTTGGTGGTGGAATCTGTCGACAGAGCTTATTTGATGATTTCCAAATCGGAGTCTTGTAGTAAGCTCTTTATGTGTGTGGTACTAATGTTCTGAGTATCGGAGGTAATTGGTGAATCTCTTTTCCTTTCCCTTTTGAGTAAATGATGCTCAACTATGCTCTCTGGTGCTTCTCTCTCTAAGTTCAGTAAAATAACCAAAGATCCTGTTTGACTGCTTGTGAATAATGAATGCATTAAGAATGTCATTATCTTCTGACACGAATGCTTGGAAGTGGCTCAATACATCTTTGCCTACGAATGATTCAGGGTTGTCTTTTCTTTCGAAAGCATACTGCCTAATGAGTGTTTCTGCCTTTTTTGCATTCCGCTCTCATTCAGCGTTCTCATAAAGACAGTCTCTCATTCTTTTTTCCGTATCAAGACTGTAGATCTCGGAAGCATTGAAAAGTGGTCTATGAGGAGTAAAAAAATATCACTGAGAGGACATCAAAGATGACGTTGGGTTCATAAGTTTATCAGACAAGTACTTAGAAAAGCTTCGGCGTTTGTATGAAACACAAATATACCCATGTTCTTAACTTCAGTATTATCATTAACATGGTAATGGACTGGCGTTACTTCATGTAATTGCTCGTAAAGAGTTGATTCCTAGGTAGAGACCGAGAAGTGCTGATCAAAAACCACTCTGATTTCCTCATAAGAGTCAGTCAGTCCTACCACAATATCAACAAACTTATCTGTATACTGCATTGCATTTGTTATGTCAGGGAGTTTTGGCACCATGTTAACAATGTACATTGCGTCAATGATCAGAACCGCTTAAACTTCACTTTCTGGTTATTTTCTACCAACGAGTAGAGGAATATCTAGAACTGAAGACACAACTTATGGTTTGTCTAATAGCACAATCATTGATCTACCTGTATGGATAGTGGAGGGACAGTGAATTCAAAATCTCCAATGGCAACTTTGACAAGGAATTATGGTCTACTCTTTGCCACCACAAGTGGTGTCCTTTCTTGTTTGATGGATATCATCTGATCTCTAACTTAGGCCTGTACTCTGGCTCCTACATCCTTGAAGTACAACCAATTTTTTATCTTGGGAATCCCAAAGACGTTGATTATTTCCCCACCATTCTAATTGAAACGAACTTCTCCAAAATCTCTCGTCCTAAATCACGGTCTTGAATGTTGCTAAATATTTGGCTAGTCTTCATGAATGGATTATCCTGCTTAATGATCATCTATACAGTCCTTTAAGTACCCAAGTGATTTTGCTCCTACAATTTTATGATGTAGTTAGCTAGCCAAGCTCACTACATCATAAAATTTTCCGGGACATGTTCATTTCATATGATGTCAATAAATCCTGTGTTCATCTTCATTTCTTGTGCTCATGTTAAATACCATGGTCAGGGTCAATCGTAGTAAGAGGAAATTTGTGTCCAATGATTGCAAAAATGCCATCATAAAAAAAAATCCTTGTCACATCGCTGTGATTCGTATTTCCTATATATCAGCCGCTCACAGCGGCATCAATTGTACAAAATTGAATTGGTCAGTTGCATGAGAATGAGGCATCAAATCTTCAGCTTTAGCCAAGTGAAGGTTTCAGTAACACAAAATCAATTTTAGTTGCACAGAACCTTTTCTTAAACATGAGATAAACTCTTGAAGAATAATTAGATGACAGACAGACAATTGAAATTAACAATAAACAATGAACAAAGTACACCTGGTCATCCTAATATAAAATATGTTCTAAAATGAATAGTCTGCCCTTTAATACGATTTAGTAAACAAATATTCACACAATATATATTAAAATAAAAACAACAAAAAACATATCAATTTTATGTAAGTCATTTTGGTATTTCAGCTTCGGTACATAAGTAAAAACTCAAGTACTAATGTGGCAACAAATTGAGTTCAGTTGATATATATGTAAACATCAAAGTAAAACTGAGAAACCAAAATTGACAAATTTAGCGAAGTAAGTTCATTGTTAGAACAACTGTCATCTAGCCATAATGCAAACAAAGACCAAATATTTAATTCAATTTAATTTATATTCGATATTTCTATAGTCTGATGGCTAATTCTATGGAATCCTTTTGGTTATATGGGTGGTTATGAGAGCTAATCATAATGAAGCCAGTGAAATGTGCTCGTTGAATGACTTATATCACGGCCAAGTATCGACAGCCAGTATTTTAAAAAGATTATCGTCTGAATGCCCCAACCAGTTTTTTGGGCTGTGAAGTATCTTTCTTGTGGATTCAAAGCACTAATACAAGTATCTTCCTCTTTATTCCATTGATCTAATCGTTGATCTAATCTGTCGAATGCATTTTGACGGTTCATTTAAATATGCATATTGCATAAGTTCTAGAAACTTTTACTCATAAAATAGATGGAAAATATATAGAAATCGTTATTCTCAATACGGTTATTTATTTTTTTGAAATACCTATATTGATATGTAGGGGAAAACATTTTTTACAATTCAAAAAATTTGAAACTTAAAATCAATGGGGAAAACGCAAATATATCAATATAATAAACAGTGAAATTTTTTCTGGTCTCTTTTACATGAAAGTAACCCTTTTCCCGATAGAAATAGCTCTTACCTAACATTCAAAACAAGAGAATCCTCAACTTCCTTGCAGATATCATCTCATAGAAATTCAAATATACACATGATTTCATTCATGGGGATTAACTCGTGTTCCAATAAAACCATGTAATATCACATTTGCATGATACATAATAAAATTAAAATAGCTTGTTACTATTTTTACTAGTTCCCCAATCTCATTTCTTTGAAAAATGATTCAATTTCATTGGAATCTGTATATTCTAAAATTTAGTGCAACGTGTTTTGTAAGATAGAGGTTTACGTTCGTTCGATTTCAATCAATACATATCTGATATCATTCTTCGACAAAATTTGAGTATTTGCTAATTGGGCTCAGTTAAAATATTCTTTATGTATACAAATAGTACCAGTGACGATGATTTTCCAAATCCAATATAAAGATAACTTATACAGATTAAGATTTTCAATCAAAAGTTTATGATACGGAATCATTTCTTTCGTGAAAAATTACATCCGGTTTTGATGATACCACATCTAAAGATCATCATATGTATTGATTTACTTGAGGAATATTTCTGAGTTAAAGAATTTCAAAGTAGCAAAATAATACTTACTTGTGAAATATTTGCATCTAGCATTTTTTTTCATTTTTCTTATACATCTACTTTTTATATTCTTTTGAGGTAAAGAAAATGTTGGCTAGGATTATTGTTATCCAAATTTAATTTTCTTCGAGAATATATTTCAATGAAATTTTGTTCGTAGGCTTTTGAAGTAATTCTACCAGAGATATGTTAGGTTGTGGCCGATTAGAAGGTCTGTTTACATTTTATAAGCAAAAAAAAATTGTTTTTATTTAAAATTGGGAAAATTTCACAAATCTGGACCGATTTTGCTAATATTTGGCTATAATGTTGTCGAAACCCAAGAAAAATGAAGAGTTACGGTTGATCCAATAATTTGTTTAGATCTTATATGTATATAAACATGTCGACATGCGAAAAATATCGAACTTTGGAACGGCAGAACCGACTAGAATGAAGATTGTTATACAGGTTCTTGGGCAACTGATTACAGAAATATATATAAAGTTTATTCTCTCTCTCTCTCTCTCTCTCTCTCTCTCTCTCTCTCTCTCTCTCCACTTATAGAAAACCCCAGCATACTTGACATTGTTGTTGTTTTTATAACATAAATGCTTGAATAAATAGAAAGCACACAGAGAGTGTATACCTCTGCCAACACCATATACTATCAGTTCTTACTTAGCAACGAATCAGGGGGGGGGGGTAACAGTCTTGATTTCCTATATTTCGGACTATTGTTTAATTCTTCTTATCACATAAAGAATATCTGCCCCAAAATTCGATCAATTCTTCCTTTGCTCGTGGCCAACCTTCCGCCAAAATGTCATAGGAATTCATTGAGAACTTATAACAGAGAGGCAACACACACAGACATTGGCAGAGGTAAAAATGCATTTTTTCTTAACGTAAAACATGCTGAGCAAATCGTTTGTTGTCTTTTTTTTTGCAATCAATGAAAACTTCTTGAGGGTAAAGATAATTGCCATTTAATATGCTAATCATGACGAAGTCAGCTGAAATCGTCATAGTAATTCTACAGCAAGCTATTATCATCAAGTGCACAAAAAATGAAGAAAATTTTAATACAACATTTTTTTGCTCACATCAGCGTCTGAAACTTTCTATCAAATACACGATTCATCCGATCCAGAGAAAATATAGTGATATCCTGGCGAATTACCCGGCAGTATAACGACAAGATTTGTTTTGTGTCTGGGTCAGTTGGAAAGTTGAAATACAAATAGGATTATTACGAAAAATAACCATTATTCAATCTTCTTCTCATTGACAAAACATATACTTTCAAATGACATGATCATTGCGAGTCCCTTTTTTGAAAACTTGAATCTTCTTTTTCAGGTCTCTAAATCTATACTACTGTTTGTCAAGACCAATTGTCAGTATAAATTACGCAGCGTTTGCAACGGCATTTTACAGAAGTTCTTCTTTGATATAACCAAGGCTACAATGTCACAAATGGACATCCCGCTTTATTCTGGCTTGGTGATGAATGCCTACGTATCAGGTCTTGAATCTATGGGTAAAAAAGTTCCCGCTTCTAAATCTGACCAGGCAGTTTTCTGGATGAAGTTCATCCAACCAAAAGGAGATACTAGACTTTTCCTCGAAAAATCATCCATCAAAGCCAGTAAGTAAACAATTCAATATATTTCTAAGAAAAGAAAAAAACAGGTGAATAATCAATATGTAGCAACGCATTACTGCATATGCCAGATTAAAAGACGAATGTTTTACAAGGGTATTCGGACAACTATTGTTTTTTGTAAATCACCCAAGCCACGTAACTGTCAATATTAGCCCAGAGGGATTTTTCTTAGTTGACTAATGAAACCAATTTGACATGCTAGAGAGAGCTTCAGTGAGTCAAAATATCTTTTGCTTGCCCCTCCCCTCACAAAAAAATATCAGTGATATTCATTGCAAACCTTTGGAGATATCGTATAGATAGACCGAGAATCTTTGGAGCTATTGTGTGGTTCGGACAATTGGCAACGACATAGAGAGTCGAGCGCAGATTCACTCCAAAATTCTATAGTTTCTTTCGCAGCCTACTGCCTACACTTTTCATTAAAATTCATTGAGAACTCCTGGAATTATCGAGTGGACAAACTGGGAGATATTGAAAATATTGTGTGACATGGGCTACAATGTAACTAATTGTGCATGGATCTGCTCAAAACTTTAATCACTTCTTTCGTAATCTGTTTCCCACTAAACTTCATTTGGATTAATTGAGAACTCTTGGAGATATCTTGTGGACAGACAGAAAGCCTTCTGAGCTATTGTGTGGTGCATAAGTTGGCTATATTGTAGGGTGTGGCTAATCGTGCAGGGACCCGTTCTAAAAGTTAATCTTTTTTTTTTGTAGGCACTAGGCTACAAAAGAAGTTATAAAACTTTTGATTGAATTTCGATAAACTTTTGTGGACGAATGAGCAAGAGGCTACGATATAGATAATTCAATTTGGAAGCAGATCCATCAACAATTATACCTCCTATGTGATAGCTATCAGTCCACACAGTTGTTTCATTTTAAAAACAAGGGTTTGTGACATTTGATTGTAAATAGCTCGAAATGGCATGCTTTTGGTTCTTGGGTAAATTTTTTATTCCCTTTCAATACAATATGCTCATATTTGATGAAAAAATTAATTTTGACCGGAGCTCTGCAGCGAAAATTCACCATTTTGAAAAATGGCGCTAATCTTTTCTTTTTTTTTTTTTTTTACAACTGATCTGGAATGTATACCCATGATATATTTTACTCGCTGGGGGTCCCTCTAGCACGTACAATTTATTTTATTATTCAACTTAAAAATCCCTCCGGAGGACCATTATAGCACCAGGACTAACATCAAATTTCGGTGGATGACCCCATAGTAATAAAACCGGCGCATTGGAGGCTGCGTAATATCAGAAAACGGCAAACAAAAATGTAATCGAAACTGTCAATATAGGTTTCTTCAGTTTTAAAGTTGATCTGGCTAACTGGCTGGGTGTGCATGTATGTATCATGCATCAGTGGAGCTACTAAGCTGAGAATTTACACATTTAATCCTTATTGTGTTTATTTTTTGAAAATCTTTCAAAATAGGATTTTAGAAGGAGATTCAATTTACAGATATTTTTCATCCATTGATCGCCCTTTTTTCCAAGTTTTTAATTCATCACTTCGAACATGGCATGCTGCCAAAAGACGTTGGTCTCGGGACAGTTTTTTATTGAGTGACTAATCATATCTGTTTGTATATTTTTTCAGTGAAATATCGGTCTTGACTATACCGGTATATACGGTAGTTTAATGCAGCTTTGGGGGCAGCTTTTTGTACTATGATATTAAACTGCAGGGATTCAGAATACAGAAGTAGCTCCAGATGAGACTTTAATTTACATTCTATTCGACTGAAATCCTAAAATTCATTCAGCTGATTCAGATGTGAAGTTTAACAACAGCTTCACAACAACCTTTGGCATACATAAAAATCGAAACTTCCTAAAATTCAATGTGTACCTTCCTGATAACCTTATGTACTTGACTATAAAGCAAAATCTTGACAAGAGTACTTGGAGGGTTACCGTTTTCTGTACTCATCCAATCCCCATAACTTTCCGTACTGAGCTTTAGGAGACGGTCCAATACTTATAATGCTTGCGTAGTGATTTCGAAACTTGAATCAATAATAGTTGGAGTCCTGCAGCAGAGTTTCCTCTAAACTTGACATTGCGAACCATGTGACAGAGAAACATAATCATCTATTGCATAGCTATTAAAAACATAGTTAATTGTATATAGACCCGTAGTATATATTATTATTCAAATAGATATGATACATTAAAAATAAATATGATTTTTAAAGGTCAAACATTGTTTATTATTGTAGTTAATAAATTACAATCTGAAAAAGTGCTAAAAATAGGAATCTGTCCGGATATTTCTTTCTATAGAAGGGGTTCTTGATTTTTAAAAGTTTCCAAATCACTGTACTAATGCATTGGATGCACTGCAATACTTTCACATTTTGAAAATCAGAGGTTCGTAGTATATACTGACTTATACGGTAAATAAAATCACGCATAGAGTTATGTTCGCAAGCATATGAACATGTGGCTATGGATTATGTGAATAAACATTGGAATGTTTATGAAATCAGTTCATGCCTGTAATAGAAATATCGAGTTGAAGGGCATGTTTTTTTTAAGTTACCTCCATCCTCTGCATTATTTTAATTGCCTTGCACACGTGCACACACACATACACACATACATGAGGTGATACCCAGAGGTTCAAGAGACAAGAATAACACTTCGAAGGAAACAAAGGAAACTAGGAGCTATGGCGAGTATTTTATTCATGGTCGAAACCCTTGACATTTTATACAGCACCTCTTATGATGTTATACGGAATCGCAAATAACTATTCATGTATGTCTGTACACATTTATATGCATCAATACATATGTATTTAAATGCATGTTGGTAAAATCTTTTGAACATAAAAATTTTACTCTAAACCCATCCACTACCTGATAAAATCGTGTACGCTTTCATACAAAGAAATAAATTGATTCTCCATTGATGGATTATATGATTTATTCTAAAATTCTTGGTAGTGATGCTGATAATAAAGTTGAAACATGTATGCCTACAACTCCATGGATTACTTTTTGTAACATTCTTACTAATTTTGTTGAAACGTACATGCCTACAACCCCATAGATCATATGACCTATTGTATCATTATTAGAAAAACATGCTTTTCAACTCAATATTTTTATAACAGACAAGAATTAATTTTAAAAAGATTCCATGTTGATAGTAACGTTGAAACATACAAGCCTACAACCCCATTGCTCATATGACTTATTGTAACATTCCTATTAGTAATGTTAATAATAACGTCGGGACATTTATGCCTATAACCACGTAGCTTGTATGACTAATTGTAACATTCTTACAAGCGATGCTGATGGTAACTTTGAAACATGCACGACCTACGAATTGATTACTTCAGTTTATTCAAAACGTCATTTCAGCATAAAATGTGTTTTTGCGTTTTACAGGTTGCTCTGCAGTGAAGATGGATCTGGTATTTGCAATCGATGCATCCGGTAGCGTTGGACAGACAGGCTTTAACAAAACTCTCACCTTCCTCGAAAGTGTGGCGCAGGATCTGCACATATCACCTGATATGACACGTGTAGCAATCATCCGGTTTTCCTCCAGAGCAAGTATCTCTTTCAATCTAGACACCTATACGAACCAATCCGACATTATCGACGGAATTTCTCGAATTTTATACACGGGCGGTGGCACTGGCACTTCTATCGCTATAGATCTGGCACGGAACGTAATCTTCAAAAACGCCCGTAAAAATGTACCTAAAGTGTTTGTTCTGATCACAGATGGTCGTTCAAATAGTCAATCCCAGACTGTTGCTGCCGCTAACAGACTGAAAATGGATGACACCACCATCTTCACCATTGGTATTGGTAAGGTAAATGATAATGAGATGCTTGCAGTCGCTTCTGCTCCAAGTTGCACACATTACTTCTCCTTGAATTCTTATAGCGAAATCGATGCTATTATCCACGAAATCCAGCGCGAATCTTGTGAAGGTAAGAAACCATTTCATTTAATCTTAAATTAAAACTCGTTGCAGTCTTTAATGGTATCTTCTTGTTTTTGAGAAGAAGCTGCATTGTTCGTATTGGCGTGTAAATTCTAACAAAATGATTAAGATAGCAGACAAACGGCATATTGTCCTCGAATTCAATATATAAGTAAGAACTCTTTGTATGTCTAACTATAGAAACCCTCTAAATATGGGCACAGCCCAACCAAATCTGTAATGATTTTTCAAATAAGGTATGGTTCAATAAATACATAATTCAAATTCATGATCGCTTATCTCATGCAGAATAATATTGATTCGGTCTGGTTAAAATTTAGTCCCTCCAAATAGACTAGCTGAATTTTCAGGCGTACAGACGGGTTTTCAGCTATAGTTTTTCAGCGAAATCGAGCGCATCCTACAACTTTTCATTGCAAATGATTGGTGTTAGCATTCTAACTAAATATACCATAGCAAAGTTATCATGACTTTTGTTATCGTTTTTCCTGAAAAACTCATATATCACAAGACTCATTATCAATTTTTAAAAAGTCTTCCTTTGATTTGATCTGTGTTGATTAACGCAACCTCTCGGCTTGTCATTCTATGAATTTTGAGTAAACAGCGTATAAATGCTAAACAAACGAGGTGACATAGTTGCGATTGGAGAAAAAGGAACATAGCTGCATAGAATATTTGCGTCACCCCTACTACCAAAGCCTTCGTAGTCAAACAGTGCTGCCATAAGATGAGGGATCCAAGTTCAAATCTCACCATAGACTTAGACTTTATTTCCGATCCACATCTTTTTTTTTAGCGACCATAGAATAACTATCCGAGAAGTTGTGATAAAAAAGATTTTGTACAATTATATTTCCTTCGTCGTAGCTATATGTCCACACTACACGATATTTCCAAAAGATCTCGGTCTATCCATGTAATAACTCAAAAAATGTTGAATGAATACGAAAGAAGTCATGAAACTTTGAAGCAGATCCATGCACAATTATCTCCCTTATGTCTTATCTAACTGTCTGCATTCACAAAATATATCCGGAAGTTCTTTCCCTGTCCTTGCAATATCTCCAACAGTTTTCATTCCCAAATTGTTTTTATGGGGAAATAATTTATCGATGAAGTAAAAATAAGTAATCGAAATACTTTGGAGCTGTAGCTTTGCACGATTAGTGGATAGAGAGGAACCAGATAAGCTGTATAGTAACATAAATAGAACCCTCTCCCCAATCTGTGTTTGGGAAAAATGAGTTCTCATTCAAGTTAAGAGAACTAACAGTAATACTTCAAAGCCATAGTTTAGTATGATATATATTGCAAAGTACCAATATGATAATATGAATATGAGATCAGGTAAAAACACTAACATCACCCAGAAAGTGTTGTGAAAACAAAAAATTCCAAAAGAATGTGTGAAAAGAACGAAAAGATTCTTAGTCCAGAAGAATTAGGAAAAGACCTCAAAAAAATTTGCTTATAGATAAAAATCAGTTCACAGTTAGAGGAAATGGTATGAAAGAACGTATCAGATATCCTCCTGAATCCGAGAAGGGATTCTGAGAAAAATGACCAAACATGATTAAATTTACTTCCCCCGACAATGGCATTGGCAGAGGTATTCGCCCCCTGATTGCTTTCTAGTTTGTATCGTAATTCATAACTTATTCTCAGATTTGGGATATGTTCAAGTTAGTCTCCATATCATATCATATACAAATCTATATACCAAATTCATCTTTTCGCAAAATTGTTCAAGGTCCATGTATACATTCTGACTAATCAGACTAGACTATCTTCGATTATGTCATAACAATTCCAAATTCGTGCAATAAGGCATTTTTTTGCCAGATGTGTGGCGGTCATCGCTGTAGCCTGAGTGTCAATAAGTATCCTCAGGTCTTCAGTTCTTTCTCTTATCGTCCTCACATATCGCAACAGCGCCGTGGCTTTTACTGTACCAACCTTCCCCTGTTACGCCGTAGCTGACGACTACTAGAAGTGTCTCATTTTTCAATGCTCTCTTCAGTATTCGCACAGACTTCAGTAGTACTGTTGTCTTCATTATTAGAAACTGTCAACCCTAACTACCAAGATTGGTTCCCTCAGTTTTCAAGTTGGTCTGGCTGGCTATGTATGTATCACGCGCGCAGGCCTCACCTAGTTGAAGTTAGAGGGCTGAAAATTTAAATATTCCCACCCTGAATAGTTTTTAGTGGGTAGTTAAATTTGCAATTTAAGTTTATGCTATATCGTTCACTTTGTATCCGGTGGCATTTACGCTTGTTTTCTTTTAAAATTCAATTTTTTAATGACTACCGCCCCAAAAAAGTCAAAAGAAGTAACTTATCCATTGGTCAACCCCCCTTTCCCAATTTTTAATTTATTACCACAATACAGCATGCAGCCCAAAGAGTTTCCATACCAGTAGTATCTGGTATTCTTCAGTAGTGACCAAGTCGCACTAAGTCTTCTGAATACTCCAATACTCTTCTCATTATCTTTGCTGATTTTGGTAATGCTATCATCTGGATGTTCCAAATTTTCTTCATATTTCCAATTCTTCCAACACCGTCACAGGGTTATTTGGGACTGTTCAAAAGCATGTTACTTTCAAGTTTCATTATTTCTTCAGTTCTCTAGCAGGCTTCAGATATTGGCCCATGTTTTTTATTTTCTTTCACTTTCACTCTATAGTTTGATGAAACCGTTTCATCCACTATTTTTTGTTTATGATGAGTAGATCTTGTCTTCTGGCCTGGATCGGGGAATCCGTTCGAATTCCAAAGCCCTGTCGATTTTACCTTTTTTTTAATCCTCGGTTGAGCCTCTGGTTTGTGTATATACTGGTCAAACCACCGCCTTTTGCATAATTCCATGTGAATCACCTTTCATACTGAGCCATATCTACTTTTCTATTCCTTCTGTGCTAATTATCACTTAGTATATGATTGATGGTTTCATCACTTTTCATTATCCTTATAGCTCCTGTGTCAATGGACATGACCGGTGCAAATGTGAATGAAACTGTGATTGATAGCAATCCCATACCATCCAACAATGACACAAAAATTCAAAATATCGACGTTAAAGCAGATAATCAAAGCAGCTCTGGAAATACGACGAATATAAAGGTAAGATATTGCACGACTCATCTGTCTCAAAATACCTCTCGAAATCAGATGAAGAATGTACTTGCGAATTGACCTTATTCATTCTAATTCATTATTGATAAATCAATCTAGTAGGCAAATATCTAAAAGGTAAACGCATGTAACAATGATATAAAAGCCGTTTTCCTTCCCAGTACACAACGTATTCCATTTACTTGTTAAACTCGTAAACTCTCGTGAATTTTCACGAAAAAAGTAACATACTAGTTTTCATAATCCTTACTCCATATTTTGCTTTGCAGTAGCTTTTACTGGAGTATCTCAGCATATGCTTTCAAATAAAGGCCTTATAGAAAATTGCATAATATGCAAATCTGTTGCCGTCACTGCTATATATACGGTAGAATGTGTTGGGCAGGCACTTATTCAGTAGTAAGAACCACGTGAGACGCTCATTTAATAGTCCAGTGGACTCCTTAACACTAGTAACCTTCTTCTGTGGTAAAAAAGATTACGCTTGAATACAGCTAAGCAAACCATTACAAGGCTTGTGCATAAAAGGCTACTTGTTTTGTAAAGGAAATATTTGTAACATGTCCTACTTCTAAAAGTTTTTTTTTCCTTTCAGAATTACAAATGCATATTAGAACGGTTTTTTTATGATTTCTTTTTATAGGTTGATGTCATCTGTGGAATAGTACAGATCTACGCTTCAAACGATTTTGGCAAACCGAGTGCAGCTATTCATGCCTACAGCGCCATTGCTACAGATGGTCACGCCGGATGGATTCGATCTCCATCAGACAAAAAGTTGTACCTCTCACTTGTTTCCAAAAAACGCTGGGATCTAGCAGAAGCAGAATGCACCAACCCACATTACAACATAAGCTTCAATCCATCAGACGAAGGTACGATTCTAAAAACGGAATAAATCAGAAATTTTAGGAATAATACATTGAGTGAATAACGTGCTCAAGGTTCAAGCAACGTAATATGCATGTATGTATGTAGCGAAATAACGGTTTTAATGAAGATTTGACTTCCTTCTTTCAGCTTAGGGCGTAATTGTCCCGCCACATTCGTCGTTGCTCGTTATTTATATGACCCTCACCACATCACCAACCTGCATCGATTCCCCTTAGCTTAGGTATAGGCCATGGTTCCACTCTATGTCGTAGTCTGCAGATAAATCGACCATTTTTTTTTTCCTGCTGAAACGACTGCTCAATATAGTCGGTGAGGCGAGTGATCTGGACGATGATGGTAGATCTAATTTTATCAATTAATGCGTTACATGATATTGCATGTCAACAATGGGAGATAGTTTTGAAGACAGTAGGCGGTGTCTTTGGTTTCAGGGTAGCAGAGACTTTTGATGGAAAGGATTATTGCTTTTCTGAGACAGTCCAATAAACGTTGTAGTCCTCGATGCATTTTGTCGATTTCCGGGCAATACTTCTGTGTTGTGATAGTTTGGCCAGCATTCAAGACGTTGTTGTGGACGATTTCACGTGCTGACGACCAATCGGTGACCATAATCTTCTTTCGATGCAGGCTTGGTTTTCAGAAGTATTTAATGCTTCACTAGCAACCGCACGGAACATCATCGATTGTTGTGCAGAATCAATTTTCCGTCACAAATCACAATGCGATCAAGAAACGGGTCGTTTTTGTTGCTCTAACGAAAAGCAGAGCAGAGTTCATAACAGCGAATTTTTTCTATTTCCGATCAGCTTGTGCAGCATCCATTTGTCGAGCTTTTTGTTTCTCCGATTGGGTGCAAATGTCGAACAACTGTTGAATGGTCAACATTTAGTTCCTTTGCGACATCTCGAGTTGTTTGTCACGGGTCTCCTGACCAAATACTTGGTTGATATTGAGTGCAGTTTCCGCTGCTTTACGTCCCATGTTTAACTCATGCAACAAAGTTGCTCAAACCTGCTTTTTTGATCTTTGATTTGAGAGACCCAAATATCACAGAATAGATAGTGAAAAGAAAACGTTTATCTTAGATGCATAGAACAAAATTCACGTTTTCAAATGATATATTCTATGAACATCTAAACATATAATTGGCACTTATGCCAATTAATTTGTCTATTTGTCAGTTAATTTGCTCATCCATGTTCCTGCTAACGTACATAGTAGACTCACTATGATCTGATATATTCATATCTAAAAGAGATAATATGGAATAGGGAGAATATTTGATAGTCTGCTGTCACAACAACGATTACCACGTAAAAGCTTTCATGGTTCACAGTGTGAGCGACTAAGAGAAAAAAGAGAGATAAAAATATTCATTGAGCAAGCGAGTTAGATTTTCCCTCTCCCAACTGTATCCAATTCTACGACGGCGAGAAAGTGGTAAGGGAACAGCGGCGGTCGTTTAACGTTTCCTTTTTTCAAAACTACTCTTTCCATAATGAATTTCATTTCATTTTTTTGTAAAATAACTATTTGCAATCTTCTGTTTCCCGTTTTATTTCTTGACAAATTTTGTTTGATTGAAGCACATCTTTTATTGCTGGGAAGAGTTTTTTTAACCATAATCTCAACTGATATCATGGGATACAAAACTTTATTCTGGGCTAGAAATATATTATATGATCATATGCATGCATTAACTATTATCTAACTTTTTTCCATAATTAAATTACCTATTACATTTGCTTTTAGCTCTTTACGGCTATTCCATACATGAATGAAACCGTCATTGTTGACAGATATGTTATAGTAGTTAAATCATAGCTTATTCCAAAAAAAGCATCAAAGTTTGAAATGTAAAAAACTGCAATTATTTTTGCATAATAGAAGACGTACATATAAATATCCTAGATAATTACTTGGTGCGCATTTTTTTTTATCATGTGATGCTACCATAAATTTCCATATAAATTTATTTGAATTCCTAATCCCGAATACTTCCCACCCTTAGCAGTGAACTTGTTTTTCTTTTGTTTTGTTTTTTTGTTTTTTTTTTGTTTGTTTTTTAATTGCTTTTTTGTTCGTTTGTTCTTTGTTGTTTTTTTTTAATTGTCTCACGTCTTTCCTTTAGGGGTCACCATAGTCTGTCGAGAAAATGGGAAAGAGAGAAAATGTACAGCCGATGACATTAAACATTCATTTGGCCCTCTTTGCGGTACGTATATCATTTATATTGTATCATTGCGCATTTATGTATACATATAATCATACATGTACGCATACACACACACACACATACTCATTCACATACATGCGCGCTCGTGCACACACACAAACACACACATACACACATACACACAGCCACGGGCATGCTCAAAACTAAATTATCCGTAGATTCTTATTTATCGATAAAACCAGTGAATACATAAAGGTGGAGTATGGGGGAGAAAAAAAAGAGAAGGGCACAAAAGAGAGAGAAGTGAAGATAACATAGAATTTTTAGTAAAGTGTATTTTTTTTCATATCCATAGAATAAAAGATTATGTTATCAGCATAAAACCTTATTTTTTCAACACAACATGACTCAAATTGGAAATTGGTCCACCCTCTAATTCACGATGTATCACTTACGTTTCCATTTTATTTATATCTGCCTCTGTTAAACCCCAATAAAGAATTTAATAGTTTACTTCATTTCATTCCAGGTGATGACAACGTTCCGAATCCATGCACGAAGACAAATATCCTGAACAATAAAATGCGCTTCAAGCATCCGAAATCACTCCATAAGTACATTCAATGTAAACTTTCAGGACAGATGGAAATCGTCAAATGCCCAACGGGAACACAATACGATGAATCTCAGAGTGTTTGCGATCCTCAAATTACAAGTCTTCCCGGAAACAACAGTTTATACGGTGGCAAGAACCCATGCACCAAGCAGGCCATTATGAACGGACAGTTTTATTTTGCGAACCCATCAGATATTTCATCATTCATTCAGTGTAACGAATGGGGAACTGCTTTCCTTGTACATTGTCCCAGAAAAACAGCTTGGTCGCAACAAGCTTACACATGCATTCACCATTCCAGCACAGCTTCTACTATCAACCCATGCAAATCCTCAAATATGAGCCATCCTCAATATCATGAAAACCCTAGTGATAGAAAATCATTCATTCAATGTGATAAGAATGGGAATGCTAAAGTAGTGCAATGTCCGTTAAGAACTGTTTGGTTACAGGCTAAGCTTCAATGCGTACCCGATTCAATATCGTTCAGTTCGACCACCACCAGAGCTCTTAATGCAAGTATAAATGTTACTACCCCTCCCAAACGTCCTACTAAATGCACATATGGGGAATATCTTCCGCATAAAGATCCACACAAATATAATGTGTGTGAATGGGATGGCAAGCTATCTGAGATGTCGTGCCCTGCCGGACTAGTATGGTACCAGGCTTCAAAAGTGTGCAATTGGCCAAGTGGGTCTGCATAAGCATGTCATGGAAAGACACATTCCTTTTCTTATGAACTAATGAGCTTCAGCCTAATAGTAAGACATAAGTATTTGATTTCTTCAAAATGATTTAGAGTTTGTTTTGTATTGTTTTTTTCGAATATTTTCCATATGAATGACTCATTATTAACATAGATAATATATCTACAACTAACAAATTCATTCAAAGAGTTTTTGCAGATTTTAGCTCATCAAATGCTAAGTACAAAGTAAAAGTTCGGAAAATTTGACCATGAAAAACTACCCAAATTCCTCGAATTTCTCGTTGCAGCCCATTTCTCTTCTCTGAAAGACGTTTTCAAAAAACGTTAACGGTCAACCAATAACTAAATGATTCCATTAAAATAAAATTATTTAGAAGTTCATTTAGCTTCATTAACATATTTTCAGATTTGTAGAGTAAAATCGACTAGAACGCTATTTTAATTCGATTTTAAAAACTTATTTCTTTATGCCTCACAGGTAAGAGTTTTGAATGTCATAAGGCGATTCTATGATTTATCTCAGTATATTGTTATGCTATGTACGGGATTTAAATGTGTAACTTCAGGTCATTTAGTGCAACAATCATGCAAGTCTTGAATCTAACAAAATAATGTCTTCAATGTTTAGGTCTCATTTTATTTTTTATAGTTTCCATCATGATACAATTCTTATACGTACTTAAATGTTCACAAAATTTATTGAAAATTTTAAAGCAAAAAAATAGTTTTAGTTTTTCAATGCTTTTTTTTTAATTTTAAATTACGATCAGTTCCAATTCTACAGTTGACTCAAAATTGTAATTCTCCGTTTAAGATGTTGTGAATCTTACCAATTGTTGTTAATGTGATGAGCTTTGTACTGAAAGTGAATAAAATCAACATGTGTTAAAATCATATTTCCCTTTCTTTTTCCTTTATTTCAAGGTATATTTTTTATATTTTTCAGTCTTATTTCATATTTGTACCACTGTAAATTACCAGCCGCTACTATGCACAATTCACGCATTCTCTACTTATGAATTCAGATTTTTTCTTCTAATTCAATCCCTCCCTGTCTGTCTGTCTGCCTCCGTCTCTGTCTGTCTGTACATAAAATGTCTTAACAATGTATCGACACTTTATCAGGTATTTTGATCAGTTGGGATTATGCGTCATTTAGGTAAAAAATAAAAGTAAACACGATGTTTTGCATCCAATTTTGTGGTTGTATGCCTTGGTAAGTATAAATGATTTCTGCAAAATCGTGTAATATAACTGAATTATTGAAAGTGAATCAAATACTTCAACACAGTTTTATTTCAAACATTCATTGGCTTAATCACAGGAGTATTTTATCAATTTTCTAAAGGTCTATTGGTGTATGCTCGGTCCGCTGATCGAAGTATCTGACCACTGTAAGTGTGGTCAGATTCTTCAAATCTTCGAAATCTCCAATGCTCTTCCCAGTCTATCATTTTGATTTAAGTCCATAAAGGTTAGTGAGTGCTAACCTGCTCTCCAAAATTCAGATAATAACTGAGTAAAACAAGTTTATCAGTTTCACTGAACATTTCATTATTCAATACCAGAGCTAAGAGTTCAACCGTAGTAACTGCAAATTTTCAACAGATATAGGACACGGGGGAATTATATATTATAATTAGCAGTAAATAACAATCGATCCAAAATATATTCTAGAGGGCAAAAGTCAAAAAAGATAAAACTATGGAGAAAGAGATGGCGATATTGTCGCCAGTGGTGAGTCGTGCTTACATAAAAGTTATGAATTATCATACCTTTAATCTAATCAAAAGCATATATAAAAGGATATATTCAACAAAGAACAAATTATGCCGTCGCACCGTTTGACACAGACACACTAAATAAGTGTTTCTGCCATCAGATGCTAGGATCCAACCCTATAACAACAAATATAGAGCCGTCCATGGGAAAATAATGATAAACTCAGGTAAATGCGAGCAATCTCGAGAGATTGTCCCTGTGCCTTGCTACAATTTCCAGAAATTACATCAGGTGACCTCTACTGACCTTTAGCGTCACCAGTTGGTGCAATATCGTGGCTAACAACATGACCAGAAATTATGTGGTGACATCGAATGACCCCGATGTCAAAAGATTATTTCCGAACACTTAGGTCGCAAAAGAATCTACCTTTATGCCAAATTTCAGTTTTATATGTGCAACATTGTGGCTGACGACTTGTAAAATTGACTTGAATTCATTAGAAATGGCTTCGTAATTCATGTGAGGTCAATACTGCATTGCTTATGACCTTCACGAAGAAAAGATATAGCCCTATGTCAAATTTCTGTTACATATTTGTGAAATCATCGCCCAAAACTCGAAAATTGGGTAGAAATAATCAGAACTGACCTCTGGTGACCTTGAATTACATCCAAGGTCAGTCTTGCTTAGTCTATTACATTTGACGTGAGAAGATGTACTAATATGACCTTTGCTATCAACAGATGTATCTCTATGCTCAATTTCAGTTTCAAGTGCTAAATGGCCCCAAGCCTTTTTTAATGACCAGAATTGACCTCTGACTACGGTTGTACCTTGATTGACCAGAAGTCAACATCACATAAACAGCCATGAGAAGAAATACTCACATGCAAAAATTCAGCAGAACTGATGCAAAATAATGGAAATTGGCTAGACATTATCTCTGGTGACTTCAAATGACTTCCCAGGGGAAATTCACATAATCCTTGTGTAAAGTTGATCTCTCATCAGTCTACATGCAAAATATAAGGTCGATAGGCCTTGTAGTTTTTGCAGAGAAGAGACACGATCAAACAAGCACACAAAACGCTCAAATATTGGTATAGATATATAAAAATGAATATGATAACAGCAATGCTATGTTTTTTTACTTACATCACTCTTCCACGATAGGCTGAGAAAATCCCCATCCAACATATACATACATACAAACATATAATGAGCTTATAGGCAAATTTTTTGTTTATTTATTTGTTCATTTGTTTCTGCTGAAATAGGACGAATCTGTTGGCTGATTTACCTTGGTTTACCTTCTTATTAATTCCCCAAATACACAAAAGTAAATAACCCAGGTAGAACTGAACTAATGACCACCTAACAAAAATATCCAAATATGTCAACAACTATCTATGCAAGTTAAATCCTATGTGAGACACCACAGACCCCACTGATAAGATTAAGTGCATCAAAATCATACCAGATAATGCTATTCTAGTTACTATGGACGTTAAATCCCTCTATTTGAATATCCAACCTGATGAAGGAATATCAGTCTAATAGAACGCTTGAATGATAGAACCGTAGAAGAACCCTAAAAAGAAACCATCGCTGTCTACGTGCAACACATACTCATTCTCAATTGCTTCAACTTTGATTATAGAAACTCCCTCTAATGTGCTTTGGGCTCAGTCGCGACACCTACATATGCAAATAACTTCATGGGAAAATGTCCGGAAATTTATATCTACACTGAGATTAAGAACGACTGCCTATTCTGTATTAGATATACTCGCGACATTTCATTCATTTACCAGGCGGAGAGACCAAATTAGACAACTTCCTAAAGCACTTTAATTCGTGACACAACTCCATTAGATTCTTATAATGGAAAATCATCAGAATCCATTGCCTTTTGGACACCCTTATATATTTATATATATATATATATATATATATATATATATATATATATATATATATATATATATATATATATATATATATATATATAATAGCCACCTTTAAACAACCTTATATACTAAACCCACCGTTACAACTTCCTACACTCAAAATTTGCTCACCCCCCAAACACTGTAAGGAAAGATTATCTTTCTCACAAGCGCTTAAATTTAGATAAATCTGCTCTGAAGGCAAGGAACTAAAGATACTCAATGACAACCTCATACAACGATTCACTACTGTGTGAGATACCCACACATCATCATAGAGTATCAAATCAATGAAGCCATCACAATGTCCAGAGATAACACCCTTGATTTGACCAACAAAAACAAACCAGGCCGCATATCCCTTTGAACTACTTTTCACGATACATTCCTCCCCACTTTTCCAAATTATCAAGAATGGGTGGGACATCTTTACACTGAAACTGAAATTTAAAGAAATTTACCTCGACTCTGGCGTCGTTTCCTACCTTAGACCCAAGAACACCAAAGATATAGTTAGCAGTTAACATCATAATTGATGATAAAGCACCCCTAAAAGAATTCCGTCAAACATGCAACAGTAGCCTATGCTGCAACCATCTTGAACATGTTAATAACTTCACCAGCTCCATAACGAAAATACCAATAATATCTAAAATATCTACCATAGTTCCAACTGTGAAAGTAATGATTTTATCTATCTCCTTGAGTGCACACAATGTGGAATTCAGGCTGTTTAACATCGAACTTGAGAACACATCCGCCTATCTGGCCACAATTTCAACACTGATGCAAAAATTCACTATTATTGAAAAGATAGAGAAGAATACATCTAATGAGGTCACTTGAATCCCATGAAGACATGTGGATGAAATGCCTTGAAACACTCTCGCCATATGGACTTAACATCAAATTAAACAACGCAAATAAATAATAATGAAAATAAATATCAGTGTAAACAACCTTAATAATACGAAACTCTAACCGTAGCAACGAAATCTAAACATTTCCACCTATCCACACACACCATTACTAAAACATATCATAAAAAAATGAAAAATCGCACTATGTCAACTCCACCCACTTATTTCAATCTTTACCAACGAAAGGACCATCACATTGTACACATCCGAGAGATCAAAACTCCTAGATATTACCATAGCCCTTCATGTTCCACGGAAACTTCAAAAGGCTTTCTTAGGTATTTTTCATGCTCTATACCTATTAACACCCTCAACTTACTTGATTATATATTTTCCCTGATTTCTTCACCTCTCTTAGATACGCACGATTCCTTCACCCTTCCCATCGCTCTCATACATACACCATAGAATTACTTATATTCCCATACTGCAAGATCTAAGATGGACAGAGACGGTTACCAACAGCTTAGACACCTTGATTCTTAGAAAAGACTTGTCAGTTGATAATCAGAATCACAAATGCATCCAACCAACCATTAACGACACCTTATAGGATGGCTCTGGTACCGGAAAAAAACTGCACATATCTGTACCTGCCTGTCTTGACTTGAATAGTACATCCTTATATATATATATATATATATATATATATATATATATATATATATATATATATATATATATATACATACATACATACATACATACATACATACATACATACATACATACATACATACATACATAGTGAACTGCACTATAACAAAACTGCGTTGTCTCGGGTGATGCCTGTATCCATGTCATAGATCATTTTGATCTGGACGATTTGTAGATATCGCAAACCAGAACGCCTGTGACAATGTAGAAATTGCGTCTTTGATATTGCGAATCGCGTTGTATCAGAGGGGGGTAACTGTGAAGAAAATACCTGGACCCTACCCTAAATTTAAATACTTCTTCCTTACAGCTTACAGCTTACCCTTTCACAAAATCTCATTGAAATCAATTGAAAATGTTTGGGTATGTCGCGTAGACAGACAAATACTCATAAACGGGCGGACAGATGGGCATATACGAATATATATATATATATATATATATATATATATATAGAGAGAGAGAGAGAGAGAGAGAGAGAGAGACAGACAGACAGACAGACAGACAGACAGACAGACAGGTTTTATTTGTTTACAGTTTTGTACCAGTTTTTCAGTAACTATTTACTACTACTGTGGGACGTGATCTTGAACAGTCATTTTTCTCTGTCTTTTTTAATGTTAAAATCGTGATGGAAACGCTTATAATAAAAGACAGTGACTGCGTCATGATCTTCTAAGCGATTCGTTTCGTACCCGTGTTCACCGAACAAAACGCATTTGTAAAAAATCTAAAATGTCTTATCTCTTCGAAGATAAATGGCCTTCAGAAAATTCGCGTATGTACATAATTTTTATAATGAAATACGCAGCAATAATAAATATTAGCTTTTCTTTATAAATGAATCTCTCTCTCTCTCTCTCTCTCTCTCTCTCTCTCTCTCTATATATATATATATATATATATATATATATATATATATATATATATGTATATATATATATATATATATGTATATGTGTGTGTGTGTGTGCATATAAAGATGAGCAAATATTTATTTTTTAAATGTGCATTTGTGTCAAGGTAAATGTAAGTATATATGTATCATACCCAAACCAAATAAAGAAAACAAAGTAATCCAATTCAGGACTTCTGATTGATCAAGAAGACAGGATTTCCTGGTTTACTGGGTCTATATGAGGGAACGTGCCGCAGTCAATATTCTTAGCAAGCAGTTGTCAGATAGCAAAAAATGATGAAGAAATTGATTGTTATGCTCCTGTGCTTGCCGCTTTTCTGCAATGGACAGACATCAGATCGAACGCTTCTGCGACACGCTCATGGGGAAGATGTCGTGGATGCTGTTATTGAAAAAATCCGTTCCAAATGCATATTAAACAATGACAAAAACTTATTGAGAAGAATTGCTGCCGTAGAAACAGACTTCGGTAAGAACAGCAGTCCGAACACAGGAGGAATCTGGAAGGTAAGAAACAAAAAAGATTCAGGGTATTAACTCTTGGCTTTGTTAACCGCAACTGTTATCTGGACATATTCTTCCGAGTAAAATATCATTCCACAGTCGAGCACCAATAGACATCTCATATTCGTAAATTTCACGGCTTAGCTTAGCGAACGGAAATTCTTGAGGGTTTTCCACGTCAGATGCAATCCCTATGCAAGATAAAGTTGCAGAAGAAGGTTTGGTAGCCGGGGAAGCTACCGCCTTGCAATTTTTCTTACCTATTTTCATCCGCTCTTGATATGCAGTTTACTTCAGCGACTGAGGATGGCTTGATAGACGTTGTGTTGTAATGTCCCAATGTCGGTAACCAATGTTGATTACCAGTAGTTGATTACACAAAAACAAAGGCTCTTTTCAATGATATGCAAAATTGGTTGAATAAATATTCAGCTAAAATATAGACTATGTTCTATAAAACTTCCCGTATTTTAATGTAAATTGCCGTAATCATGTAGGTACATGGAAATTAACAGATTTTGAACGTCGGGAGCGAGGCTACGTGCTGAAATGGTGGCGCGTAAAATTATGGCTGTATAAGTTCTACTTTAAACAGTAGGTGACGTCAGAAATATTTTACCTAATTTTTGCTATGATTGCATAAACATATTTTGCGTAAAGAAGTATGACATTAGGTAAAAGTAGTTTCGTAAAGCAATATAATATTGCATTTCATTTGAGAAAACCTACTTGAATGGACTCACTAGCAATAATTTCCACAGTAGTATTATTATCTTTTCTCACAGAAAGGTCACTAAGATAATTTGCTAAATTTATTTCAAGTTTAATGCCAAATTTATCGTCATGCTAACATCTAGAGTTGAGTGGAAAAACATGAAATACGAGAATTAAGATATTACTTTATTGAAAAACATCTAAATAACAAATTCTGACATCAACACTAAACATCTAAATCTACGTGGAAAACATCAGGAAAAATTTCATCTGTTGAATTCTATTCCCTTCCCTTATTCCTCTTTCTCTCGTCTGCTGTCCAATCTTTGCTCCTTTCGGATAAAACAGTCCTTGTGAGAGGAACTTTGTACATTGATCCAATAATTTTTGT
This sequence comes from Thysanoteuthis rhombus, assembly GCA_963457665.1. Taxonomy (NCBI): domain Eukaryota; kingdom Metazoa; phylum Mollusca; class Cephalopoda; order Oegopsida; family Thysanoteuthidae; genus Thysanoteuthis; species Thysanoteuthis major. The sequence continues at coordinate 36,619,821 of OY735211.1, read as the reverse complement.
TTTCGAGGAAAGGCGTCTTTGGAAGAAGCACTTTGTATGAATAAGCCCTATCTTCTCTCTAATCGAATCAAACAATTCTTGCAAGAAGAGAATTCTATACATTAGTCCAATCTTTCAACCACGCCCTTGTAAGGAAGATATTCTATTTATAAACCCAATCTCTGCTCTTTTCAAATGAGAGTCCTTGTAAGAAGTAAATTCCATATATTTGCCCAATCATCCCTCTTCTTTTATCATATATATATATATATATATATATATATATATATATATATATATATATCCGGATGTACGTTCATACATTTAAGTTTTTCATGACTATATTCAGAATTGAACGCACGACCTGCCCGTTTGCAGTCTGACAGTTTCCCTAAGAACACATTCTTGAAAGGTGCAATCAGATTTGTAGTCAACTTCTTGATGCTATTTTATCAGCAATCGTGAACTGTAATAGTAGTCTTACCATGTAAACAGATCTGCTTTGAGTGAAACTAACCTTCATTTCTTTCAGACAGTTTTATGAAAATTAATTTTTAAAAGGGAAAGTAACGATTTGGCTCCACAGTTGTATTTTTCATCTTTTCAAAAAACCGTACTTAGGCATAGATTTTTTTAAACTCAATATTCTTCAATATCTTTCCAAAATCTGAATCTGATTTTCATTTCTTTTCAATTTGTGAGAAAGATTAAAGGTGGGGAAAGGTTTCTGTAGGGATTAATTTTCTGAAAATTTATTTTAGTCGAATCTTCGAAAAAATTAGATAAAAATAATTTCATTGAGTAATTGATTTTGCTTTTGATTTATAACAACTTCGTTTTCTCTGGACTTTCATCAGTTTTCAAAAAAAAAATGTAAGCCTTAAGGAGGGTGTAGTATTTACATTGTAGCTACAATGATAAAGTGGACAGTTATTTTCCGTCCGCCATATGGAAGTATGCCTTCCAAATATTCGGTTACTTTGTTCAGTCCCATTTGATTTCTTCCTTATTTGTAATTAAGATAATAGGTAATCCTCTATTTTGTGAATGCAAGATTTTTAATCGCTGCCAAAATCGAATATGGAAGCACAAAAAGGACAAAAACTATCATTATGCTGGGTGATATCCGAAGCAATGTTTGGAGGTAGAAGAATATTTTTATAAGATCCATATCATAGGAATCTTGAAGCCAAATTGCTAATTTCAAACATTAAAAAAAAACGTCACATGAAAAGCTGTGGGGACTACATTGACCTGTCCCAAGGTGTATGCAGGCTTGTACAGATCTGCCTGGGAGTGTGCGAGGTTCTGCCCGAGTGTGTGCGACACCCGTACCAAGATTCGACCACAACCTGTCAAACCATTTTTGGTCATCCCTCAGCTGTTTTGTATAAGAAGACGTGTATTGAAAAACATGTTTAATTTTTGTATTGTCAGATGTGCAATTATTTTTCTCAAGGATATCCCCTGCTCGTATCTAATGAAATGATTCTTATACGAAGGATATTTTAAATATTAGCCTAATATTTCCTCTGCTCAATTGAATAAGTCTTTGTAAGGCCATGTAATACATTGGGCCAATCATTCCTCTTTTGGAAGAGAAAAGAAGCACAAACAAACAAACATTTGGCTCAAATATCAGTATATATATATATATATATATATATATATATATATATATATATATATATATATATATATATATATATATATTAACGCTCCCCTATTCAGGGTAGAGCACTCTCTAAGTGAGGTAACTCGTTCACTGTGAGCTTATGCAATGCTCTTTCATGGGAATAGAGCACTCTGGTGGATGGGGAGTATGTGCTAAATAAATATATCGCTTAAATTCAGCATTACTGACTATCCAGTTCCGTAGTCCAGAGGTAGGATATTGGCCTGCGGGTATGAAGTGAAGGTTTCAATCCTACCTCGTGGTACTGGATGGGATATTGGATACTCTACAGCTACACTGAAGAGTTGTAATACAACGAAACACCTGCCTGTGGATGACACAATTATATATATATATATATATATATAAAAGTGGTTGCACATCACATTCAGCGAACCAGTATGAAAAGGTTAATTTTCTCATTATTTTCAAAGTTACTATTTTTGGTTTCCTTTTATTTTGAAGCTTGGACACTGAATGAATCATTTTTTTCAAAATGATTCGTTGAGCAGTAGTTATGCACAGCCTCTCAAATGCACGCTTACGTACGCACGTTTTTATTTTTTACATAAAAAGGCTTTTCTGGCAAAGGATCTTTTTAAAAAAAATTGTGGTGATGCATAAAACGGACTTCTAATAAGGAGTCTTTTATTTAACGAGAGAAAAGAGTGGGCTTACATATAAAATGCCTGACTTACAAGGACCTATCATGCGAAAAGAGTTATTATATAGAATGTTTTCTTAGAAGGACTATACGAAGAAAAAAAAATGGAGCTTATATAAAAAATGTCTTTCTCAAAGTGACTCCTTTCGGATGTAGGAAAGATTTGGGCTTATATATAAAATATCTGTCTTTTTTACAAGGACTCTTTTATTTGAAAAGGTGAAACATTTGGCCTCTATAAAAAATGTCCGTCTCACAAGGACTCTTTCTTTCGAAAAGAAGACAGATTTTGCTGATCTGTCCTTCTTACATGGAGTCTTTTATCCCGAAAGAGCAAAGTCTAGGCATATACATAAAATGTCGCATTTATAAGAGCTTTGAGATATTGAAATGTCCCCTTACAAGGACCTATTATTTCAAAAGAAAAAAGATTAGGTTATGCATAAAATATCCTTCTTGGAAGGGCTCTTCTATTTGAAAAGGGGAAAGAATGTGCTTATATACAACATGTCTCTCGTACAAAGACTCCTTTATTCGGAAAGAAGAGTGCTTTGCGTTATACATAAACTATCCTTCTTATAAGGATTCTCTTATTTGAGAAAAAAGGAATGATTAGGCTATATATCAGGTTCTTCTTACAAGGATTCTTTTACTTGAGTTGAGGAAATACTAAACTAATATATGGCATGTCCTTAAATACCATATGTATCATATAAATGTCATTGCCTATCTACGTAATATTATGCATGTAGAGCGGTAAACTTACCACATAGGCGATATAAGCTTGACCTCATGAGTCATTCAAAATTTCTGGTGCTCATTTCTTGGTCATTTCTAGCGAATATACAGGTTAAGGTCAAATGCAATATGGAGTTGACCTTTGAGGTCGCCAAGGGTTATTTCAGGTCATTTCCGATTTTGTGGCAACAATTTTGCACCAAGGGGCAAGAAATTGGGCAGATGAGTACATCTAATTTCGCACCTCTGCTTCTGAAATTTGATAAAGGGGTAAGCCTTTTCTTGGCAATGATCCAAGACAATGTGATATCGGCCTCAGAAGTTACTTGAGGTCATTTCTGGTCATTTCTAGCCAATTTTCAGAGTTGCTAGACACAATTTTGCACACGTGGAACTGAAATTTGACATAAAGGTAGATTCTTTCACAGCCGAAGTATTTAAAATGTTCTTTTGACAACGGGGTTGATGCTATAGGTTACTATAGGTCATCTGGGGTAATTTCTGGAAATTGTAACAAAGCCCAAGGGTAATCTATGATCGTTTGCCCTTGCCTTCTCCATACTTTTCCCATGGACAGCTCTGTTGGTTGTTCTTGGGTTGGATCACCAATCCTTTTCATAGTGGCACCCAATGGGTGAAACACTTATGCAGTGTATCCACCCAGAAAGCCCTCTCAAGCTGAGCGACAACATAATTTGTTTGTTTGGGGATTTTTTGTGTGTACCAGAATATTTCTTCTGTTACAGATACTTTTTCATGTGTATTTTTCATATGCTGTTTTTTGTGAGAAGAAATATACTGAATGACTCATTTTTCCTGTTTGGTTTTATCGTAAGGTCATAATAGGGGCTTAACCATGATGTTCGCATTAGATTATTCTAATCTAAAACGAAGAGAAAATGCTTTTTTTAATGATCTCTCCATAGTTATGTGACTAAAAAAAATTCACTCAAATTGGGAAAAACGTATGAAAATTGCTTTTTTCAAGCTGAATATTGTCACCGATGATGGGGTGTACCCCCTGACCCCACCTTGTTAGTGCAATGGGGATTTGTTTTCAACATGGGTCAGTGAAAACGTCTATTTAGAAATAGAGTTATTACGAAAAATATACCTTATCTCATCTTCTTCTTATGGGCTATACATTACGCCCTTGTATTCTTTTAAATGCCATGAATTTTGTCGAGCCTTCTTCTTTTCTTTTAAATTTGAACCTTCCATTTCAGGTGACTGACGTTATCATAAATTTTACCAAGACCAGTTGTCAAGGGGCTTTGCGTAGCATTTGCAATGATATTATCCAAGCATTTTCTTTTGATATCACCACGGCTACAATGTCACAAATGGAGGTACCACTTTATTCAGGCATAGTAATGGATGCTTACATAACAAGTCTTAATAAATCAGTTCCTGCTTCTATATCTAATCAGGCAGAATTTTGGATTAAGTATATCCGACCAATAGGAAAGAAGGATGATTTCATTGAAAAATCTGAGATCAAATTCGGTAAGAAAAATATTTGATATACAAGTTTACCTCGATATCCGAAAGTAAAGCATTCTTATAGAAAAAAAAAGTTTCGTAAGCCAAAATGTCGCAAAGCGAAAAAGTAACTATTATCAATTCATATGGGAGAAATATTTGAGCGTTCCCAGACTCCAAAAATGGTGATAATGGTTTGTTAGGCTCAGTCGTCGGAGGTTGGAGTGGTGAGAGGTACACTAGTAGGGTGTCGGAGACAGCAGAAGAGTGCAAGTCCCCCTTACAATGGCTCACTGCAAGACAAACGCTGGACGGTATTTTCATTTTTGGCTTTTCCCGTAGACGCGACAAAGTGATTTAAGGTAAAATTGCGAAAAGCAGATGCAAATGAATGAGAATTTGCAGAACAGTTTGCAAAGTTTCCTGTACTTCTAGGTAAAAGGACGGGTAGGTTGTAAAATCTTAACCGTGTGTACGTGCGTGCATATGTATCTAGTTTTGCTTACTCATCCCTTTATTGTTTTGCAAAAAAACAATAATCATACGTAATTTTAATGAAAATCATGAATGGATTTAAAACACACGTTCGATACTTTTCCACGTGCTTATCCGAGGAAACGTGCATCAGAAGCTAGGTAACAGACCACTTAATGCAATGATGATGTTACATTGGGTGCAAGCCATTACTGGGAATGGTTTGTGAAGTTTTAAAAGGGATATTTCGAGCTCTGGAAGATCACAGAATTTGAGAACTGACGAACTGAAGAAATTTTGAAAGAAAATGCAGCAAAAACATGTGAACTTGCAGAACAATGGAAGCAGAATCTGTCAACTATAGTGTATTGTCTACAAGCCTTGGGGCAAATTCAGAAGTCAAGGAAATAGTTTTTACATAATGTTACGGAAACAAAGATCGTTCAGCCTTTAAATGCTTGTCCTTTTTCTCCTTGCCCGACGCAGAAACAAGTGATCTCGGGACAGGATGGTCATTGGCAATGAAAAATGGATTTATTATAAGAATTTTCGGAAAGAAACGAAAAAAAATCGTAGTTAGATTCTTCGAAAAGTCAATAAAAATAGTATCTATTGGAGGGAAAGAATTATTCACTGGGAATAACTGCAATCTAGACAAAAGGTTACTATGGAATGTTTCAATGAGCTTATTTTATTGATGCATTAGAGCAAATATATATATATGTATGTATGTATATATATATATATATTTAAATATATGTGCATGTATGTATATAATGTATATATATATATATATATATGATTGTAAATTGTGTTATATTATATTGAAACCATATTTGAAATGATCTCTTGTTATTACACAATGAACGCAATTTATTATCATTCAGTCGGATCATATATCCATTTCTTGATAATAATAATAATAATAATAATAATAATAATAATAATAATAATAATAATAATAATAATAATAATAATACAAAAAGACCCTGAAAAGGGGGGGATTTGGCAAGCAATTATAGACCAATCACGTGCCTACCAATTATGTGGAAAATCCTGACCGGACAGATATCAGAGAGAATATATATATCAATAGAAAGAAGGGGAATATTACCAGAAGAACAAAAAGGGTGTAGGAAAGGAACCAAAGGGGCAAATGACTTACTCTACATAGACCAGATGATCTTGGAAGAAGTAAGGAAAAGGAAAAAGAACATTGCAATGGAATGGATAGATTACAAAAAAGCGTACGATATGATCCCACATAGCTGGATACTCAAATGTCTTAGAATGTTCAAGATTAGTGAACTGGTGGTTACATTCATTGGAAACTCTATGAAAAACTAGAAAGTAGACTTGACAGCCACAGCAGAAAACCTAGCAGAGGTAGGGATAAAAAGGGGAATCTTCCAAGGAGACTCGTTGTCCCCACTATTATTTGTTCTTCCTTTATCCATCCAAGGAATGGTCCTGTGTATCTAACTACTGACACAGCCCAGGTGTTCATTCCTTTTATTAGATTTATACAAGATGTAGCAGACGAGAAATCATGGACGTGGTTACGAAAAGGGAACCTTAAGAGAGAAACAGAATCGCTCATCATGGCTACCCAAAACAAAAGCATAAGGACAAACTACATAAAAACAAAAATTGACAGAACACAGACAAACAGCAAATGCCGCATGTGCGGTGAAAGAGATGAGACAGTAAACCACATAACTAGTGAATGTAGTCAACTCGCCCAGAAGGAATATAAGCATAGACACGATAGAGTAGCAACGATGATACACTGTGAACTAAGCAAACAAATGGGATTCAGCCATGTGGAAAAGTGGTATCAGCACAAGCCAGAGGCAGTTTTGGAGAATGACAACCACAAACTACCCTGGGACTTTGACATCCAAACTGACCACCTCATCAAGGCGAGAAAACCGGATTTAGTAATAGTAGACAAAAAAAAGGAAGGCCTGCCAAATAGTAGACGTTGCTGTACCTGCAGACCATAGAGTAAAAAAGAAGGCGGGTGAAAAAAGGGAAAAATACCAGGACCTAGCAAGAGAGTTAAAGAAGATGTGGAACATGAAAACCAGGGTAGTACCGGTCATAGTGGGCGCACTAGGAACAGTACCCAAAACGTTGAGGGAGAGACTGGAGGAGATCGGGATTAGGGGAAGGATTGAGACCGTACAGACCACAGCACTACTGGGAACTGCACGGATACTGAGGAAGATGCTAGAGATATAAGTACTGCAATGAATTTTAGCCCTGACATAAAAGGTGAAAGAGAGAGGAGACGTTAGCCGAAGACCTGAGGAGACTTATTGTCACTCAGCCTTCAGCGATAACCACTGGGCAACCGGTGTGAAACTGTAAATCGCAGAACTACTGCGACCTATGAGTACTAGGGGAGGAGGGCTGGAGACTTGAGGAGACTTGCTGTCACTCAAACTCCAGCGGTTACCACCAGGCAACTTGTGTGAGATTCCAAAATAATAAAAATAATAATAATAATAATAATAATAATAATAATAATTGGGCACAAATTCGAGATTCGTGTGTCATGACTGGCAGGTGCTCACTTGTTAGCCACCAGGAGGGGCCCGGTCTTCATTCCGTAGTTGCTGGCCAAAACCCCGGCTCGTGTACCCTTGATGGCCTTCAGGAAAGGCAAAGTCGTTACTAAGTTGCTACTGACCAAAACCCTTGCCCATGCTCCCCCTAATGGCAACCAGGAGAGACGCAACCATCCCTGAGCGGCAAACGGAATAAAAAGAGAAAATGGACGAAATAGGACAAGTTAGTTATGTATTACTACCATGTAAAGCAAACGATCTGTGTGGCGCTAAAAAGAATGCATGCACAAAATATGGAGGGAAATGTCCAGTGTGGAGGTATCAAGTCAGCGCCTGGCTGATCAAGAAAAACAAACCCTAAAAAAACAAATGGCTCTCTGACAGAACTAAAGGAAATCTGCAATGAAAACAGAAAAAAGAAGAAAGCAGCTCACCCGTAGAGGAAGCTCTCAACACAACCAACATAATAAACGACAAAATTGAACTGTGTGGAAGCAAATTCAAACAAAAAAAAAGGAAAACTATATCAATGCGAAAATCGACAGAACCCAAACAAACAGCAAATGCTTGCCAATGCAGAGAAAGATATATGACCGTAAACTACAGAAGTGAATGTAGTTAACTGACCCAGAAGGAGTATAAAAACAGACACGATTGGGTAGCAACAGTGATACACTCGGAACTGGGCAAACGAATGTGATTCAACTATGTGGAAAAGTGGTTCCAGCACAAACTGGAGACAGCCCTGGAGAATGGACGCCATAAATTACTCTGTGACTTTGACGTCCAAACTGACTCCCCATCCATATATATATATATATATATATATATATATATATGTATGTGTGTGTATATAATTATATATATATATATAGATAGATAGATAGATAGATAGATAGATAGATAGATAGATAAATTCCAGTATAGGAGTTTAATAAACCTAATAAGAAAGTGAAAAAAGGAGAGCCAAACTTCTAGCTGTTGTTTTCAGTTGAAGTAATTTATATTACTTATTATTTATGAATAATATATATATATATATATATATATATATATATATATATATATATATATATATATATATATATATATATATATAATTTTTGCGTTGTATTACTTTAAAATTCTATTTGAAATATCCCATTATTACACAATGAATTATCGTTTGGCCTAGACAACGTAAATAGAATAATTTAAAAAAACGGTGCTGCTGCAGATTGCAGGTTAGATTCCCGCTGCAGCCCCATTTTCGGGATATATAATTTAACAGAATATTTACGAATGTGTTGTATTATTTGAAACTATTTGAAACGACCTCTGATGTTAGACAGAGAAATCGAGTCTTCGCCTCCTCGTCGGGCTGTTTAATTTGATGGTTATGCGCGAGGTTGCGTTGAAGCGGTTACGTTATCGGCCACAGATTCAATTCCTGCAGCAACCTCATTTTTCTTCAAGAGTTTATTCTATTTACGCTGTCAAAGCTGAGGGACTCCTTCTCCGTGTATCATCGGGGAAGGTCATTTCAAGTAGAGTATTGTTATGAATGACGCGAACATTATTTTCGATTTCCAACTTGTCTTTTTAATACTACACATATATAACTTCTTTTCTGCAAAATCTACCTAGAAATTCGTATAAATCCGTAAATTCACGAGTAATAACCAGTATGTAAATGATTACTTACTGTAATGTAAATTATCATGAATTCGTGCGATCAAAATACACTACTTTTTAGAAAACGACAGAGTCAATTTGAAAAGGAGAAATACCGATTCCCGCTATTGTGACTTTGCTCTATAATAAACTAAGCTTAACATATATCTTCAGTGTGCTTGTGATAAAACGAGCTAGTTTTGCAGGCCGTTAATTGTGAACTAAGCACAGCAAATATTACAAATGTAGTTTTGTTACATGAATAAATGCATGTCATATATTAATTCCTTTGTTTATGAAACTAACATTATAAGATTATAAGTTTCACCCAAGCATTGTCCATTAAATTCAGTGTAAGTTTTTAATATACACATTAACGTGCCTCTGGGATTTGATAGAAATGTTTTTAGTTTAATACGTTTCGACAAATATTGAATAGAAAACCGCTGATCTTTATGACTTCGAAACGCCTCATAGTTTTGATACATTCGAACAAACCATAAAGCCACGAACTAATTCGGTTTATCTATACCTAAAATCTATCATTATTTATTCTTTAGCTTTTATTGGCTGCTCTGCAGCTAAGATGGATCTGGTGTTTGCAATCGACGCATCCGGTAGCGTTGGGTTGTATGACTTCAACAAAACCCTGACCTTCCTCCAAAGAGTGGTGAGGGATCTGAAAATCGCCCCCAATCTGGTTCGTGTTGCTGTCATCCGCTTTGATGACGACGCAAATATTTCTTTCAACCTGAACACTTTTAACTCCGTAAACGACATCATCAATAAAATTTCCGGAATCCAATACACAGGCCAAAGCACAAATACTGCTTCCGCTATAGATCTGGCGCGAACTGCAATCTTTAAAAAGGCCCGTAAAGATGTACCTAAAGTATTTGTTTTGATCACCGATGGCAAGTCGAATGATCAAAACCAAACCATCGCCGCTGCTGAGAGATTAAAAAATGATAACATCACAGTCTTCACCATTGGTATTGGTTATGTAAATGGTTATGAGATGCTTGCAGTCGCTTCTCCTCCAAGCTGTACCCACTACTACTCGTTGGATTCTTATGATGAAATCCATGATATTGTCCGTGAAATCCAGAGGGAATCTTGCACAGGTAAGAGATCATTTCATTTAGTCGGTAAATCGTTGCAGCCTTACTGACATCTACCTGTTTTCGAGAAAATGGCGAATCATTTTTGTGTGTGTGTGTGTGTGTGCAAATTGCAATGAAATGATCAAGCCAGCTGCCGTTTACAAACGGCAAAATGTCCTTGAATGTCTAATAACGAAATCGAGCACCACCTACCACTTTTCATAACATATTGGTGGAAGCATTGTAGCTAAATATACCAGAGCACAGAAATCTTCACTTTTGTAAATTTGTGATGATTGAAAGTTTGTTTAATTTCTTTCACTGTAATGTTGAGATTACTGTGCTTGAAGGCTCAGAGTTGACTTACTTACGTAGAGCAACATCTGTGATATCCACCATACCAGTAACGTAGAGACTATTGTGTAAATGTGGATCAAAGTTGGTTTACGTTTGATAGCAATACTTGCAATAACATCATCATCTGTGATGTAGAGATTACTGCCCTAAGATGGCTCAAAGTTGATTAACTTTTTAACACTTATTAAATGATGCTTAACAAGTTAGTCTCGGGAATCATTCACTAGTATTGTGATTTATTTAACTTGTTTATTACGCATGTGGGAGAGTAATGGTTAGCAAGTTACTCTAGAAAACCATTACTGATAAGTTCAATTCTCTCATATGAATGTGAACTTGTGCCAAAGTTGCATTAATGCAACTTAATCAGGTCGGGCTTAGTGTTAGTTGTAAAGTCAATATATCTAACACATTATGAGTAAGTTATACACGACGAGATACATACAACCTCGCCAATCTCTGTTTTGTTTGTTTGTTTAATTGTAGGGTTTTTGTTTTGCTTTTTGCTTTTTGCACAGGTTTGAAAGAGCTAGCATAAGGATCATGTTGTTTGCCAATACAAGCTTTTTATATCACTGGAAAGATCAATTGAACAATTACATCAAAAAGTGACACAGCGAATTCTGGCGGTAGGGATAAAAGGAAACAATAATCACTGGTGTATTTTACTGTCGACTGCATTAGAACATCGAAGTAGGAGGTCGGCTTAATTGTTGCTGTTCGCTGATTTTATCACTACTCCAGTACTTTCGGCTTCGCCCTGGTCATTTTTCTGCTCTAAAAAACTAAATATTTCTGGCACTAGTTGCACGTTTTCATGATTAAACACCTAACCTTGTTTATAACCTAAAATTTGTTTGAGAAAGTTTCAACACTCAATTTGTATGTTGTGTATTGAAATTTGGAAAATAATGATTGTCAGTGGTCACGAATTAAAGTAGGCGTTATCATAGTGTTATGATAGGTATAATGCAAATGCATTGATAATGGGTCTTTTTCATTTTTGAAAGCATTGTAGCTCACTGTGAAAAATCATTGTAAGGCACGGAAAAGCAGGCGGAAAGAGATTGTCAGTAATTAGAGATTGAAGCAAGCGTCACTGACAGAGTAGTACTATTTTACGTATAATGTAAATGCATAACTAATGGTTCTAGCGTAGGCAAACATTGCCAAACATAATGCCATGAAATGCACTGTGAATTGCTAAGCATTGAAATTCATGGAATCACTCTTATTCCGTAGAGATGATGTATCGTCTTCAGGAAAAAGCAACATTCGACGAGTAAGATGCAGTTGTTGCTCGGAGTCGGGAATATATTTTCATTATTTTGATAATGATAATTATTGTTGTCAATTTATTTGCTTTTACCTATGTAATACGCTACGTGTATATCTATATCCATTGCCAAAAACATTGGTCAAGGTAGATAACTATTAAATGATAATTATGGAGTAGTCTCACTTTATTTATTTATTTTTTGCAAATGCGTAGAAGATCCCCGTTCATATCTGGTTGAAGATAAAACGGAATAAGCGGAGCAACATAATTTTTTGATATTATAAAGGATATCGCAATTGCAAAATAATTTGAATGTTTCTGTCATTTTTTTGACGGCATGGGTGACTTAGTTATTATATAGCCATCAATATGATCTGTCTTCATTTTTGCTGCTATTATTATTATTGTTATTATCATTATTATAGCCTCTGCTGAAGCATGTAATACTTCGAATAATACCTTACCATCTGACACGGGCACTAAAATACAAAATATTGTATTTGAACCAAGTAAAACGTCAGACAATAAATGCAATCCTGGAAATACAAAGGTCGTGAAGGTAAGATATTTCTTTATCAAGATGTATGTATGTAATTATATACAATAATACATTTAGTAAATACTTAGAGAGCACATACCTCACCCAAAGCCATTGTCACTATAAACTAAGTGAAAATCTGTCCATATATAGCCACGATGATGGGGAGGTTACTGTAAAATTTCCCAGGTCCGCCACAATTTTAATCAATTCTCCCTTAGTCCATGGCCAACACTTCCACAATATGTAATCAGAATTCATTGAGAACTCTTTGGAGTATTGTGTGTACAAAAATGACAGAAGACATAAATGTTTTTTTTTAAATTAGAAAAACATACGTCTCAATCGAAAGAAATATCAGGATCCATCCACAAATTTAATCAATTTTTCCATGGCCCATGGCCAGCTCTTCCAGAAATTTCTTATGAAATTCATGGAGAGACTGACGCGAGTGAATACATATACCTCTTCCAAATTCGTTGGCAAGCGTAAATTACAGACTTGTTATTCCGTACAGATAGCTTATAAAATCACGATCAAAATGTAATGTTTCTCTTAACGATATTTAGTAAATATCAATAAAAAAAATATATTGGAGCCGGCACGGTCTGCATGCCTTGAAAATTAACATTCAAAATCATGGGTTCTACCTGAACTTGAATGCTCACCTCTGGCACTATCGGAAAATACGGATGTATCTCAGCCACAGAGCAAGTCCACTTCGTATTTTTTTCATTTTTAAAAATCATTTTCATTTACAATACTATAAGTAATTCACATTAGAATCTATGATGCAAAATTCAGTTTCCTGCTCTTCAAAGTGTTAATTCCTATGACTAAAGAATACTGTCAAGGAAATAAGGTAGAGAGTTCCAAATAAAGTAGTACCCTTACATTGACTACAACTTCTATCGCCCCTTCCTGGACTCCAACTATCCAAAGTTTCTTTGTTTCGGCTTGACTTTGAAGTCCTTCGAGGTTTGCTATACGTGAAATTGAGGTGATAAGCACCAAGTGTGCCAATCACTTCGCCGGCTATTTTACCCATAGCTGGGAGAGAAGTGATAGATTCAGGCATTCCCTAAGGGCATTACTGCAAACTGAACACGAATCTCAGAGTTTGAACTTGGCCTGCAGATTCCATTTCTCGTGTTGCTAACCGCTGGACTCCCGGCACTTTCAAAAAGATGGACACCGACTATTTTTTTTTTCTGCCAGTGGAGTAATGTGAACAAGTTGTATGCTATCATCACAATCAATACACGAAAACAAAAGCCAACTTAAAATGATCTTGAATCGTCAAAAATTATGCGTTCTTCTTGATAATTTACCTTAATTTTTTTCCAAGTAACCGTCCAATAAAAACTGCTTTATAGTTATGATCTAATATATATATATATATATATATATATATATATATATATATATATATATATTGCTTGAAAACACCTGTAAAGTGTTTCCAGTTCGATAATTCAAACCCATCAAAATTATCATTTTCAGAATTTCTAGCATTCTAAAGGAAATAAGCTTCTTCCGCGATCTGTCTTTGTTACTTACCATTATCTTTGGCTGTAGAGTGTAGTACAACGACTGCATCAAGGTCAGCCCAGAGCACTGCAGCATCCCGGTAAATGAGCAGGAATCTCATGCTAAAGGATGTTGAAAAACATCACCTGATACACGTGGCCGGTACGTCCTTTGGAAAGAACCGGAGCGCGTAGATCATCGGAGCCAGAAACTGCTTATACCCACCATGACTCCACTCACCCCCCCCCCATCCCAAATAGTGCGTCTCAGAAGTCAGACTTATCATTCTGGTCCATCGATGACACCACAGCAACATATGACATCGAAACGATGGCCAACCAAGAACTACTAGTGTGGTAGTCCTATTGTTTATGGCACAACTGTCCTACCATGGAGTTTGAATCTAAAACCAGACGAGGTTAGGAAGCAGACCATTGCTACTGCGATCAGTTTTATCCTCACTGGGTGCTCTATGTGGGTGGCTTTGCGTCTCACAAAGGTAAGCTTAATAAATACTCAACGGGTGCCTCGCCATCGAGTTATGATCAGTGTACTACTTTCTATTGCCCACCTAACCCTTCTCTTCTCCATGAGTCATCGTATTTTTATCTTCAAGGCTTCAGGGCCCCATAGGCCCTGACCAGGACGAAAACATTTGTTATTGACAATAAGTTAATAACTGTCAGCATTATTGCATTTCAGGTTGAGGTCGTTTGTGGAATAGTTGAGATGTACGCTTCCCACGATTTTAAGAAGCCTAACGCAGCTGTTCATACCTACATGGCCATTGCCAAAGAGGGCAAACCTGGGCTGATTCGATTTCCAGCAAACAAAAAATTGTACCTCTCACTTGTCTCGCGAGTTGATCTGTCGAAACCAGGCTGTGTCAACCCTCATTATAATACAAGCTTCTCTACTCCAGGCGAAGGTATGAGCTTTTTTACGTGGTTTAGAAAAAGGAAATTAAAAAGCCAAACGCTAAAACCAGATTAAATAAGAGGTTATACGAATAACGTATTGAATGAATAATATGTTTAAGGTCCAAGCAATGTGAATATAAATGCATACTAATCTATGGAAAAAACACCTCACTCATGAAAGCATTCAAATCTGTTGATGTCAGACTGTGCCAACTTGTATCATAACAAGTTTCAATCCACCAGATGGGCGTGCGAGCCTTTTTTACGTGGCCCTGAGAAAAGATTAAACTCTAAAAAGTAAAATCAAAATAAATATGAAATTTTCGGAACAATATATTGAATTAATAATGTGTTTGATGTACAAGCAATCTCAATGTACATGTTGGTGCCTCAATTTAATTCACGAGCAGTATAGCAAAAATCACCACATCAAATACGTCCATTTGAAAAATATTCCCAATTTCGGTAACATCACTTCCTGTAGCCATAGCCTATAAAAACAACAACTTCTGTTTCTCTAGGGTCATTCTCCCGACCAAGGGTGATGCACGATATTCAGGGCCATGCATATCTTTTTTTACTGTGACCTGCATCGTGTTCGTAATGCCACTTCCTTTTCTGGCATTGAGTCTTCTTCTACACTCTAAACTGTGCGCTTTCGGCAAAAATACACTGAAAACCAACAGCAGTTCTAAAATACAAGTAAACATATATTTCAATGTGTATATCCAGCCTCGAAAGTTCTTTCCATATCTTTACCCTATCTTAATTAATAACCTCAAATGATTAAAGAACATAGAACGTAGATTAACTACTATATATATATATATATATATATGAGTTTGCAAATCACAGATTTTGCCAAACATATTGTAATGCCATTGATTATTACAATCCATACAAATTAAATCAAATCGTTATGTCATTTTATTGATAACTAGATTGTTACCCGAGGGAAAAAGAAATCAATACTGAAAGGTCATGAAGTAAATTATAACATAGAACTTCTCAAAGAATTGTAACCCTTCAGGTGGTTCGAAAGTGCCAATATTGATCTGACCTGATATTGACCTTTAGAGGTCACCAGAGGTCAGAGCCACATATCTTATGATCATCCTGTGGCCAAATGACCCTTGTACACAAATTATAAGCTCTTGGGGTGCAGCCATTTCTCCTACATTTGAAAATCCAAAAATTGATCTGGCCCTAAATTGACTTTTATGAGTCAAGTTCACCTAATACACAAATTTTCAGCTTCTGCAATAGTTTAAGAGTCCATAAAAAAACAGTTACAAAAAACATTGTCGTTTCTATAGCATTAGTTAAACCGATTCGAGAGAATGAACAGACCTGTATGAAATTTTCAAAATCATGCAATTGCATTAGGCAACGTCATCAAAAACTAACTCAGAAATAAGCAATTCTGAAATGTCAAAATGGCGAAAATTTAACATGAGATTAAAGTAAAATTCTGTTAGTCTAGTTTGATTTTTTCACATTTTAGTATCCACTCATGAAAAGATAGATGTTACGTTTTTCAAAATCAACAATATTCTGAATCATCTCTATCTGCTTTCTACTAAAATTTGAAAACTTTCAAAATAATACTCTTTTTTTTTCTTCAGTGACCATTATCTGTCGGGAAGATGGAGTAGACAGACCATGTACATCCAATGACATCAAACATGTCCTTGATCCTCAATGCGGTATGTATACTACTTCACAACAATCACTAAGTGAAGATGTAACGATAGTTTGTTCAGAGATGAAAATCAGACAAGATAAATTAAAATCTGGGTTTTAGTAACTAGTATAACTAGACTAAATACCTACCCTAATGGGCGGTTTAAATTGCTGTCTCAAAAAAGAATCGTTTAGCTTAATTCAATTTGTTTTCAAAATTGATTTAATACCACTTTTTACACTGCAAGAAAAAAGGGTTGGGGCTTATGTAAAAACAAAAGGTTGTAAGGGGCAAAGATGTATTTATAAAAAAAAAGGGGCGTTAATGCTCGAATAAAGTAGGGCTTTTCTCCAAGAAGAGGTGGGCACTGATGTTGAAAAATGGTTGAACTTTTAAAGGGAGAGATATAATGATGAAAATGGGGGCGTAAAGTTCAGAAAAAGGGGGACTATTGTTAAAAAAATTGGACAAATAGTAAAAAAGGGCCGGGAATTATATTAAAAACGGGGAAGTGTTCCTACTTGCAAATGAAGGCAAACAATCCTTTTTGATTTTGATGCCTGAAAATACAAATAAACTTTCCGTCTCGATTGTGACGCCCAATAGAGAACTTTTATTCCTATTAGAGAAAAAAATCTCCACCCTCAAGTTTGAAAGCCAACAAAAGGAAAGAAGATTCCTCTCGATGTCGACCCATAAAAGAGAAAAGAATCTCCCCCCTCGATTTCGACACGTGATAGTGGAAAAATTCAATTGGATTTCCACTCCTAAAAACAATATATATATATATATATATATATATATATATATATATATATATATATATCCGTCTATTCCCTTCAATTTTTGTCCCGAAATGGAAAAAAAATCTTTCCCCTTGATTTTGACTCCTATGTAAAGAAAATCCCTTCAATTTTGACACCAGCAAGGGGAAAAACAGTTACCCTTCAATTTTGACCTCCAACAGTGAAAAAAAGAATCATCCCCATAATTTTAAACCTTAATGTAAAGAAAAAAAATTCCTATGATTTTTAACCCTACAAATTAAGAAAAAATTAACTCTCAATTTTGACAACTAAATTTTTTTCTACAAAAATCTTCTCTTCAATTTGGAGCCCTAAAAGTAGAAAAATTCCCTGGCATTTTGAAAAGTGAATTATCCTTCGATCATCATCATCATCATCAGTCTTTTGAGATCCGTTGACCTTCCCAAGGATTCGCCATACTTCTCTATCGTAGGCGTCGCGGAGCCAGTACTTTCTAAATAGTCTAGTTCATTTCTCCATCTAGTACTCTGACAGCCTCAGTTGCGTATATGATCTCTTGGGATCCATGCTGTGAGTCATGATATCCACTGGTTATCAGTCATTCTTGCAAAATGGCCAGTCCATTGCCATTTGTGTTTTTGATGGATTCTTTGATGTCTCGGACTCCTGTTTTCTCCCAGATATATTGTGCTGTTTTGTGGTCTCTCCATCTGAGGTCGAGCATAACTCTTTTGTGTGCACGTTGCATGGTTCTCAGTTTGTAGGTCTGACTCTTGGTTAAGTTCCATGTTTCAGCTTCATAAGTGACTATCGGGAGGGTGTATTGTTTGTATACCCTCCTTTTTTGGGATCTTCTTGTTTTTGAAAGTTGAGCTTGCTCTGTCAAAGGCTTGCCATCCCAGAAAGATCCTTCGTTTGATTTCTCCTTTTGGGGGGGTCTCATGGAGATATGATCTTTGTCTTGCTGAAATTCATGTTTAGGCCGACTTTCTCGCTTTCTTCATTTACTTAATCTATCATTAGTTGGAGGTCGTGTAGGTTCTCTGCAAAAAGGACGATGTCGTCTACATCTCTGAGGTTGCTCAGATACTCGCTGTTTATTCTAATTCCTTTACTCTCCCAGTCTAGTCTTCTGAAGATCATATCGAAGCAGGCTGTGAAGAGTTTGGGTGAGCTGGTATCACCTTGTCTTACTCCTTTCTGGAGCTGAAAGGGGTCCGAGTCTTTATGTAGCCTGATAAAGGAGCTGCTGTGATTGTACATGTGTTTCAGCACTTTGACATATACTGGATCTACACCAGTGATGGCCTCCATGACCTTAGGGATTTCCACTGAGTCGAAGGCCTTTTTGAAGTCGATAAATGCTACGATGAGTGGTAGTTTATATTATGTTGCTTTTCTTTTCAGCTGATTTATCGAATGCAGATGGTCCATGGTCAAGTAGCTTCTTCTTAAGCCAGCTCGCTCTCGTGGTTGGTTTTCATCTCGTATTTTTGTGATTCGCTTGGTGATGATTTTTGTGAAAAGTTTGTATATGTAGTTGAGGAAGCTGATAGGCCTGTAGTTGTTGAGATCATCTGGGTTTCCTTTTTTTATATAAAAGCATTATGATTGCAGAGTTCTAATCTTCTTGGACTTCACTACGTTTTTGGCAAAAGTTGAATAGAATGATTAGTTTCCTAGTGATGATCTTCCCCACTTTTTTGAGTAAGTCAATGGTGATGTTGTCTGGTCCAAGGGCCTTTCCTTTCTTTCTTTGTTTGATGGCTTGTTCCATCTCCCAGGGATTTCCTTGTTTAGAGGAATGAAGCTCTTTGTAGAATTTTGGGGCGCGTTGGACAATCCTGTCTCTGTTACGTCTCCATTTTCCTCGAGTATGCTGGTTATTTGCTTTCGTCCTGGATTGAAGCTTTTGTTTATATATGTTTTCAAGAGTTGATTTGATGACTTCTATTGTCTATCTTCTGTCTTCTCTTCATTTCTTTTTGATCGTTTTATTCAGTTCGGTCTCTTCAATTTTCTCTCTTGTTGTCGGTGGCTTGAGGTTTCTGCGTTTTTCCATGAGATTCCTGGTTTCATCACAGATTTTATTGATGGTTTATGTGCTCGTTGGTTTAAATATCGTGGTGATTTCTATTAGAGATGCTGTTATTTTGTTGTTGATCTTGGTGCTTTTATCTTGTTCAGTAAGAATTTTTTTTAATTCAAGCTTGAAGGATCGAGTGTGTTCTTTTGTTATGTTTAGTGGTTCTAATTGGGTGTGGAACATTCTTCTGACCTCTAAAAGTGAAAGATATTTACCATGATTTTGATCCCTAAAAGTTAAAAGAAAAAATCCCTTGAATTTCAACCCCAGTGAAGTATAAAGAAAAAAATTTCCCATTGATTTTCATCCCTTAAAAATGAAAAAAATCCCCCTTGATTTTACCCCCTTATTGCGAACAAAATCTTCATCCTTGATTTTGACATCTAAAAGTAAAAAGAAATCTCTCTTATTCTAACCCCTGAAACTGAAAAATGTTCCACCTCGATTTTGAACCTTCAAGGTCAAAAATAAATCATGCATGAATTTCAACCCCTGAAAGTAAAAAAATGGAAGTCCCCTTTCAATTCCCCACCCCCAAAGAGAAAAAAATTTTACCTTTGATTTTGACCCCTAAAAATAAAGAAAAAAATCTCTCCCTATTAGTAAAAAAAAAAATTCCAATCTATTTTGACTACTATAGCGAATCAAGTTTTCTTCCTCAATTTTTGACCACTAAAATAGAAAAAATAAATCTCTCCAAATTTTGACACCTAAAAGTAAAAATAAAAAAATTTGATCTGTTGGTGGTCTACCAAATTCAAAATAACATCTGTCACAAAACTGTCGCTGCTTTTGCATCCAGAGAAGCACATGTTTACTGCACTGTCTATAAAAACCTGAGGACAAAGTCAAAAAACTCAAGGTACAGACATCCACTGAGCTGAGATCTAATTTCTCCTCTACTTGGGTGACCAGTGAAGAGACTATTTTCTCCATATCAATCAATGCATTCAGAAATGATTAATTGAAGGATATAAGAGTCAAAGTTCAAATATCAATTTTCATACTAACCCGTCGGGCAAGTTTGATTAGTGAACCACATATGCTTCCATGATACTATTCAGCTGTCACTAAAACCTGTTTAAAAGTATTTTATCTCCTTTCAGATGATGAAAACATTCCCAATCCATGCACCAAGACAAATATCCTGAACAATAAAATGCGCTTCAAGCATCCAAAATCACCCAATAAGTATATTCAATGTAAACTTTCAGGACAGATGGAAATTGTCGAATGCCCAAAAGGAACAAAATACAATGAAATTCAGAGTGAGTGTGGTCCTCAAGTTATAAGTCCTCCCTCAAACTGTAGTTCAATCAATGGCAAGAACCCATGCACCAAGCAGGCCATTATGAACAGACAGTTTTATTTTGCGAACCCATCAGACATTTCATCATTCATTCAGTGTAACGAATGGGGAACTGCTTTCCTTGTACAATGTCCAGCAGAAACTGCTTGGTCACAACAAGCATACACATGCGTTCACCATTCTAGCACAGCTTTTCCCACTATCAACCCATGCAGATCCTCTAATAAGAACCATCCTTCATATTATGAAAACCCTGATGATAGAAAATCATTCATTCAATGTGATCAGACTGATAACCCTTACATAGTGCCATGCCCAATAGGAACTGTTTGGGTACAGTCTCAACTTACATGCATCCATGATTCAATACAGTTGGGTTTAAATATGAACCTCAATTCAAATCCTCCTAATTCTCACCCTACTATTCCTAAAACTCCCACTCAATGCACATTTGGAGAATATTTTCCACATAATGACTCACACAAATATTATGTGTGTCAATGGAATGGTGTTCTGACTGAGATGCCATGTCCTAGAGGACTTGTATGGTCACAGACTTCAAAATTCTGTATTTGGCCAAGTGGGTCTGCATAAACATGTCATGAAATATAAAAATAAATTCCCAAATGTCAGTTGATGTGTTAAGAATACTTAGATATTAGTACTTCAATTCCTAAAAATAACTCGGAAATTCATCGATACTAAAAATGAATTTGGTCAACATGCCAATACTTTCAGTTTTATTTGTATAAATCAGTTTTATTTTTAGTTTAATCAACTCTCATGACCAACTCCAGAACAATTGCCCCCAAGGAAAATTACAAAGAATAAAATAAATAAGAAATTATTACACTGCCCTGCATTAATATACACAAAATTTTATATGGATTCCTATAAAACCTGAACCTAAACTATTTCAAACTTTTTAGATGATTAAGGTATGATTGTCCTCAAAGATAAATTATCTTTGAGGGCAATTGTCCTGACATCAAAGTTCCCTCTAATTTTTAGTAATCAATGCCATGCATTTTGCATGATATGCAAATTTTTTTCTTCCCGTAACAAAAGTTTCTGCAACTGTAAACTTGATATTCTTTCAATTTAATTTTGGCAGAGCCTATGTCTCAGGGCTAATAAAGCTGTGCTGGCATGTTTTGATATAATAAATGTATGATTGCATCCTATAAAGTAACGTATTTAGCTAAGATTTTATTCTTTACTTTTAACTACTCTGTTCAGGTAGTAATTCGATTGAATAAAATGCCAATAAGTATTTCATTTCTTCATACGTCAAAATAAATTGATGAAATGATATCTATAAATTCAGAGGTTATTGTCAAACACTCAGATTTGACTTTATCTTCGCAATTAGTCAGACCTGAAATTCAAAATATGTGAATTTCAGATATGAATAACAGAGAATGGAAAAAAAAAGAGTGATTACATTGAATTTCTTTTATGAAATATATAATTAACAAGTATATATATATATATATATATATATATATTATTTTTAGTTTTGGTTAAAATTACCTTGCTACAAAGGATGTAATCAAAACAGTTAATATGATAATAGAACCATTGAACAATACAAAAACATAAGAATTTTAAAAAGGCAGCAGATAATTGTCTGTGACTTTGAGGTATTCGTCCAACTGTGTTTCTTATAATTATAAATAAGTTACAATTTCCAATGTTGTTTCTATGGCGGAGTGGTCCAGGGCATTCTGCCCAACATCAGTAGGTTATAAGATCAAATCCAACTTGGTACAAGATATTTTTTTTCTTTTTTCCTTGCTTTTGTGGTCAGTCGCAGATTAACCATTAGGGTGAGAAAGCCTTTCCTTTCTTGCTTGCTTTTGATGCAAGTGTCAGATTAACCATTAGGTTGAGTAGGTTTTTTCTTTCTTTCCTACTATTGAGTTTTGACTTTATTTTCATATGTAAGAATGACAGATGACAATACCAGAGGAAAATGAGTGACATCATGTGACACATTGATATACGCAAAAACTGATGACTTAGTCACTCCCACTTCTAAAGCCAAAGTTGGGTTGTTTTGTTCTGTTGAATTTAGCAAATCTCATTTACAGGAACTATTAACAAAGGAGTTGAAATGAGACTTATAGTTTTGGAATAAAATTGTATCGAGAAATGAATTCTGTTTTGTTTACTTTTTAGATTTTGATGAAGCAAGGGTATTTGACCTTAGCATTGAGAAAATTGCTGGAAATTATGATATATTTTTATTATACTTACAATTACAATCATTAATTGCTACATTATTTTAGATAACTAACCTTTTGTGCACACATTGATTTCTTTTGTACTCATGCATAGCACAGAAGGAACTATACAAGACACTCTCATGAGCTGACCTTTAGGAAATTTTTCAAAATTACTAACAAAGTTATTTTTTATACTAAGAAAGACCAAAATGGAAACCAAAAATCAAATAAGCTTCCTCACTATAAAAACAAAATGAAAAACTTGAACAACTCAAAACTTGCGATACATAAATCATTACTAAGAAGTTGAAACTTAAAAGGTACTTTTGTGGAAAATAATATTTTCAGATTTTTTCAGTCAGTTTATAAAATGCTTCAACTGTTATCTTGTTATCAAAATGAAAATGAATGAACAAATATAAACAAAATCATCATATCTGTTTTCTTCATCAAGTATCAATTACCCACAAGCATATCTTTCTGATTTAATATTATCCTTTGTCAAATTTTTTTTTTTCTAAAAACATACTTAATTTTTTTATAAAATTATGAATAAAGTAATCATATTATGCAGTTAATTGTGCCTTTCTTTTTTTCATTTAAAGCCTTATTATCTATTTTTTCCTATAAAGTATCTCACCAATTTATGACATGAAAATAGCAAGAAATTATTGTGAAACCTACAATGAGTTAAGCCAAAGCTCACCAGAAACCAAATTAGTTTCACTCATCTCTTATACAAACACAAACACACACTTATGAGCGCTAAGCTACATACTTGAACAGAGAGTAACTTCTCATACACCTTCTAAAACACACCAGCTAGCAGAACAAGTTACTTTCCATTGTTGATGTGAATGCTTTCAAAAACAAATTGAAAAATATGTACAATATAAATTTTCCCAAAATTATTCAAAACGTGTTCAGTATTAAAAGAGACAAACAAAATGCAAAATACATTTTGTGCAACCATTATTAATTGTAACAACTATAGAAGATGTTGCTTATTGTCTACTTCGGGACAGGGTCTTTAAGATGATGACCAACTGATAGCATTAAGCAAAGGATATAAAAATTGGAGCCATTTACATCGGTTGTTATAGATTTACATTCATTGTTATGTAATTAAATTATTTATCATAAATAACTTTGCGTGATTGAAAAATATGAAGCTTGAAGCAATACTGATAATCATCATTTTTAAATACACAAGTTGTAATAAATAATTAGCAATAGATAAGAAATAAATCAAAATAATATCATTATTGCCACTATTACAATTAGTTTCTGTAAAAACAATAACAAATATGCCACCAAGCAATCAGAGAAAAATGGTGAGTTCAAGGGTAAGATTTGATCTTCGGCCAGCCTAAAAAGCTCTAGAAGTTCAGTCAGTAGAGCAGTTGCCAAACAAACATAAACTTCTCCAGGTTAAAGGTAAACAAGTTTGAGTCTAGATTAAAGCTAATTCTTTATTTCCTATAACTGCTCATAGCCCAAGCCTAATGGTCTCAGTAATTGCGATGAAAAGCAAATGAAATAAGATGAAAGAAATACTAGTTAAAAATTAATAATGGTTGACAGTGCTTGATTTACTGAAAAATAAGCAGGAATAATATTACATTTTGTACAGCTTCTAAACTCCATCTAAAACTTTGCTCAGTATCTTTCTTTATAAAACTGAAAAACACACAACAAAAATCTATGAGTGAGTTTTTTTTTATGTAGATATAGATATTTATACATAGTAGAAAAGTGGACTCCACCCTAGAAATAATGTATCATAACTCAAGATTATAAATTATCCTTTTATTTTTTCTTACAGTTTTCAACATATTTTCAATTACTTTTGAATGCCTATGAAGTCAAAGATGCATAAAGCAATTTTGAATGGGATTGATTCATTTTTTCTTAAAGCTAATGGTTATTCAATGGGAGAGGAGTTAAGAGTGAAATGCCAGGTGGGAAGAGGAAGAAAAGAAGGCAGAGAATGAGGGTGGGGGAAGAAGGGAAGTAGATAGGAGGAAAGAAAAGATCATGGGGAAAGAGGAAGGAAATTGTTGAATTTATATGAACCATGATAAGAATTGACAGCACTCCGAGTTTTGTAGCTTCTTTTGAAAAAAAAAGCTCTTTGAAACAATAAAACGTATCATTCTTTGATTGTTTCTTCATAAAATCATCTCATTTTAAATACTGATAATCAGTTCTGGAGCAGCCAACCAAAATGGCCGAATTCATTATTTTAATATTTATTTTAAAAAGGCTTTAAGTCTTTGAGGCACAATTTGATGCCATGCATTTACATGAACAACCAGCTACAGGACAATCACTGTGATCTCTGAAAAAGGAAAAAACAGAAAAAAAATTATCTAATAGTTCATATAATTTTTTACTGAAATATGAGGTGCATGCAAACATAAATAGATTTTGTCGATTAAACAGGAATGCTTTTTTTTCCCCTGATTGATTAGAAAAAAAAAATTTTGTTCCTGATTTCTTATGAGCAGTGATCCTACTTTTGCATAGAATTTAAGTTTGAACTGATGATAGCATAATGTTGTTTATTACACAAAAGCTGCAACGTTTCACATGAGATAAATATATAAAAAAAACTGGAAAAAATGTTTAAAAGTAAACTTCATCTATTAGCTCATTAATTATGTTTTCGAATTCTTGCAGGTGTCATTTTCCTTAAGAAAGACAGAAAATAATCAAGGCATTCTAAAATTTCTCAATTCTATAAACTCAAGTGATGATTCTTATAATACAAGGGGTGACTTTGGTAGCCCATATACATATATAAGGTGTTTAGAGTAAAATGTTTACTTACTTGAACCAATCCATGACATGGCCTGCATGTCCTCCATGACGGCAGGATTGACACCAAGTGAACCAATTTTCAAACGGAGAAGTTTTAGTATCTGAATTTCAAATGTATGAAAAAACTACTTTAATAGCATTATGTGGTTGTGAAACATAGCATGTATATAACAATATAGCTACAAAAGTATAAATTAGATAAACATAAACAGAGAGAAAATAGATATAAAATAAAGGAATAGAAAAGATAGATTTCATAGAAATGTTTTATAACTTTTATTAAGTTTTCATTTAGTCTAATAATCACTTTTCAAAATTTGATATCACAGAAAGAAAAGAGTGCTTTTTGATTGGTTAGTTGACTGGGTATATCCTTTTGGCAAACAGGGGTAATGAGAGAATGTATTTTGTAAATAAAAGACCTATGCAGATTAAAAAACTCATATCCTTGGCAACATTTCCAGGAATTTCATCAAAAGAGGAGAGGGTAATTAACAATGGGTATCATCAGCAGCAGCAGCCATTTAGTGTTCATCGTTAGACATGGACCTTCCCCAAAATTCACCAGACCTCTCAATCATGGGAGTTGCAGAGCCAGTATTTTCTGAATTTGTCTAGCCAGTCACACCATCTCACTTTTAATAAAAAGTAGACTTGGAGGAGCCCAAATCACAAAACCAAAAAAGAAATAGACCAACAGACAAAAGTAATACTGTCAAAGGTCCTAAATCCAGTCAATGTAGGAAGTAACCAAAGAATGATAAAGGGCAAAATTCAAATTAACACCAATATGAAATGCAGGAAAATGTTCCACACCTAACTGCAACCACTTGCATTCAAAGAGCTAACCTGATCATTCAAGCCAAGATTAAAAAACAGATATGAACTCCTCACCGAACCAGAAGAGATCATCAACAAGCTTAGCAACAATATAACAACCTCCTTAACTGAAGTCACCAATGTCTCTAAGCCAAAGAGCTTACAAACCATAAGTGAACTCTCAGAAGAAACAAAGAATCTTATAGAAAAATATAGAAACCTCAAGCCACTAACAACATCAATAGAGAAGATCAAAGCAACAGAACTGAGCAAAACCATCCAGAAGAAACAAAGAGATGATAAAAGAAGATACACAACAGATACACTTCATAAGCATTCTCAAAAAAAGGTAAGGGTTTTGAAGAAAGCAAATAAATAGTGTGCTCAAAGCAAATGGAGACCTGACAATGGAATTGTCGTACGTGCCCTGGAATTTGAAAAAAAAAAAATTCTGTTCCACCAAACAAAGGACACCAAAAACAGGAAACACTAGCCAAGGGTAATCATTTTGAAGATTTCCCAGAAGTTACTCTGCAAGAAGTGAAGCAAGCCATCAAACCAACAAAAAACTAAAAGGCCCCTGGACCTGATAACATCACCATCAACCTACTCAAGAAAGTTGGAAAAGTCATCAATAAGAAACTAGCCATTCTTTTCAACTTATACCTTAAAAAAAGTAATGTCCCAGATGATTGGAACACCACAGTCACATGGATATCTAATCGTTCTTAACTACCAACAATCAATTTTGTTCCTAATTTCAGAGATGAAGAATTATCATTATTATTCACTGATTTACTTGGACTAGTGACCTCATCCTGGTTGTTATTACCATAACATTTCAGCTGCTGAGCCTTTCAGCCTTCTTCAGGTGTCTGTCGTACTAAGTAACCTTCTTGGATTGATCTCATTCCATAGTCCATTCAAGGATGTGAAGATTTCTCATATCACTTAATTCTTCCTTGCAGTGTTGCTTATCAGCCTCTTCCATTGAACCAGAGTATATGATTCTTTGGCGCTACCAAAAGGGATCAAACTCATGACTGCTAGGCAGATTACTTGATACATATAATCAACATCGTTATCAAATTTTTTCATGATAATACCAACTGTTACTAACCAGCTGACCCTTTTTTGCTATTGCCTCAGTCAGAACATGGCGCAAAGACATTCATTAATAATAAATCAATGATACCAGCAACATTATGGTTTATTAACAAGTGTCAAAAAATTCATTCTACTTTGCCACAAAACCAAAGGACAAAAAAATGAGTTCTAATCTGCTGTAGTTAATTCCAGACACACTCTCTGTTTTATTAACTTACCACAAGCCCCTTCAATAAAAAACCTATGTACCATGAACCCCTCTGATAGAAAATCTACTAACCACGAGCCCCTTCAAAAGAAAATCTACTTGCCACGAGCCTTTTTGATAGAAAATCTACTTACCACGAGCCCCTTCCATAGAAAACCTACTTACCATGAGCCCCTTCAGAAGATTTTGTCCTAGAGGCTAGACTCAAATTATTCAGACAAAAAGCACATATAGGCAATAGCTAATTCAGAACATACAGAGGAAGTCACTTATTGTGATCACTTCGGGAAAACATCTTTCAGATAACAATAAATTACTCATAACATTAAGTTAATAAGGATATAAAAATTGGATTGATTTACATTTATTGGTCAATATTTAGGATTATGTTATCAAACTCATTGTTTTAAGTAGCTTTACATAACAAGAGATAGTTTATTTTTCCATTTTTTGAATTCATTTTAAATAAAAGTTTTGGGACTGACTGATTTTGATAAAAATAACTGTTTGATAACATTATCCATAACTATGATAAACAACTTCCTCTGTACTTGCTGTTAAGAATACAATCTGCTTACCCGGTGAGCCTTCAATAGAAAATGCCCCTGAAGCTGTGCCCAAATTTTTCAGGCAAAGAGCACATCTAGGTAGTGGGTTACGACAATGAGGACAGCAGGATACCTAAAATCATATCAAGAGAGAGAAAACAAAATTAGTAGATGAATAGCTTTCTTTTTAGATTTGATTTATGAAACATCACATGAAAAGGAGAGACAAATGAGACATTTTTTTTTATTAATCAGTGTTTGATATTTGACTTACAACTAAGCAAAGTTGAAGCATGGATAAGTTTACCAAAAATGCATTGACAAAATGCCTACCATCAAAATACATGAACAGGGCATATAGCCTACGCAAAAATTTTTTTTTTTTAATTTCAAAATAAAAACAAAAATACATGAGGAATGGTAGATCGATATATGTATATATAAGGTGTTTGAAAATTTTATTTTAGATTTTAATATAAAATTTCAGTCTATAATCAATAAATACAATATCATGTGCACAAATTGCAATAGAGAGAAAAAATTAAAACTAAAAGTCCTTAATATAGTTAAATCAATGTAAGCTCATATTTTCTTTTATTTACTTTAAGATACACAATCTCTTTTTAGTATAGATATGACAAAAATAAATATGATATCAAGATAAAAATTCACAGTATACAATAAAAAATATATCAATTTGACAAGCCCAATAGCGTTAAGCTTATTTTTTTCTACATATGACGTTTATAAAGAGAATTTACCTTAACATGTTTAGCAGTGTTACTGGACCGTGTCCAACTCTGCTGTTTGTTCTTCATTAAGGGTTGTACATTGCGAGAGACAGACTTACGACAAGAGTGGCAGCTTACAAAAACTTCAGAGTGAACGTGATTCACAGAATCACTTCCTTGCCATACAATATCAAACAAGGCCCTGAAAAAAATATATATATGTAATACAAATGGAGATATATCTATGTATGTATTAAATATATTGGTGGATCTTAATTGAACTGTAATGAAATTTTCCAGGCATTGCCGTAACTAGCTTTGCAGATTATCTCATCATCTTGAACAATTTTCAGATAATTTTGTCTGGTTCAGTTAATATAGAATTTCGATAAATTGGGTTTATTTATGCTTTTATACTAAATACTTCACAGTGACTTATCAGGGATAGCTAAATATCAATAATATTTTCTTTCATTGGAGAATACAGGAAAAAATATTCAGTAAATCTTATCTAAATGATTCTATACCATAAAAATATTTCTTTCAATTTTTTGTTGCATTGTTTTCTTCACAATAGCCCACATTTGAAAGCAATGATTCTCAATTACTAGCTAAATTAAAGTTTATGAAATGCAATATCATGATAAATAGATGACAAAAGTATCATTACTTGCTCACCACATACCTTTGCTTCCATAACCTCCATTGATTTAACAGGCTCCGGTATCTGAGAATGAAATTTTGAAATATTTGACACCATGAAGAATGTATTCCACACTAATTAACAAAGATTTAGATCAAGCAATACTGAATAATATTGAAAAATGAATTGGTTGTAAAATCATAGATTTCAATCAGGCTGAGAGAGCAGCAACCTGAGGTTGATTGGTCTTCATGTTTTAAATCTTTTAAGCACATTTTCTTTCACTTTGAACTACTCGTTCATCTGCTGAATAGCCTACTAAACAAAATGGTAGAGCAGAATATAAATGTTTGCACTCTTGGGTGTATTAAGATGGAAAAAAAGTAGTAAAAAAAATGACCCACTACATAAATACTTCAAAAGTGGGATGAAATTTGACCCACAATACTTCAAAGATTCAAAAAACAGAGGGCAAGTAGAGTTCTAATAACATTTATTCAGACCTGTTAGGTTTATATAAATGAATGATGCAGACAAGACACTAGACTGAAATTTACATTGATGAGAGCCTTAAGATTTATGATAGCAACAATCATATTGAACCATTCATGCTTATTATTACTTATACCACTTGGATTTAATTTTTGCACTTAGTATTCTTTTCCGAAGGTGCTAAGATTTTGTGCACTTAGTAAATTTGAAAGCCTACAACGTGTCTGTCTGTTTATGTACGACTGAAATTGAAAAACACAACCACAAAATTCAAATACAATATGATTCAGTGATCAATGTTGCCTGCAGTGTCAGAACAAACTTTTTGCCTAACAAACGAAGTCATCTATAGAGTGCTAAAGGTTAAGACTAACTGCTTGATAGAAGAATTTTTTGCACTAATTTCTCTTATCATTGTATGTTTTAGAATCTCACCTATCAGGCATAAGCTTTGAATAATAACAAATAAACACAAAAGGTCTTTATATATATCATTATCATCAACCATTATAACACTGCTGGACAAAGGCCTTTCCAAGCTTATTCCATGCCGACCACTGCCTTGCTTTACAGGCAAACTTTTCTATCTCATCTCTCTATCTAACGTTTTGGGCTTCTGCTGCATTCACAATCCCCTAGGTACCGATTGACAAATCTTTTGCACCATTTGTTATCCTTCCTTCTTGCAAGGTGTCCAGCCCATATCCATTTTTTCCAATTACTTCTATGATATCTTTTATGTTGGTCTGCTTTCAAATCTACAATCTTTTTCTATCCCGCAGAGTTATTTCTAGCTTTGCTCTTTCCATTGACCATGGTATGATTCAGAGTTTGTTTCCAAGTGATTGTGTTAGTTTGCAAGTTTCACATCCAATCATCATAGCTGGTATTATACATTCACTGGCAAAAGGTTTTCAGTATGTTTCTATGTTTGCTAAATGCTTTCCCCACCAATCATTATACATCATTTTATATCCCTTTCATGATCTTTGTCCCACTTTATCAACTGACCCAAGTAAAATGTATACCTTGACTTCTTCTAAATCTCCATCCCCTATTCCTATGGTTGTTTTCAGAACACTATTGTTGATTAATTCTGTCTTAGTTCTGTTCATCTTTGACCATGATTTGAGGCTTTCCCTGCTTAGATCACTTAACACATTTTGCAACTCATCTGATATTTCTCATATTATTGCCATGTTACGAGCAAATCACAATTGGTTCAAATATTCTCCATTTGTTTGCTCTCATTTTTTCCCCAGTAAGTTTTCCAAAAGGCGCTTTCAAGGCTTTCTGTAAATAGTTTAGGTGAAATTCTATCCTCTTGTCTCATTCCTTTTCCAATCTTTATCTTATTTGTATTGTAGGTAGTCAAATTATTTCAATACGATTTTTGTATATATTTTTGATTACTTTTTTATAATTTTCATTAATAACTTGCTCTCAAATTGAGTGTAAGACTGCCATGTGTTCTGTTGAGTCAAGTACTTTTTAATAATCAACCAATGCCAAGCAAAGTGATTTGTTGCATTCTGTTATCTTTTCAATCAGCTAATTTACTGTATGTAGATGGTCTATTGTCGAAAAACCAGTCCTGACACCGGCCAGTTCACATGGTTGATTTTCATCAAGAATATTTGCTAGTCTGTAAGTATTCTTGAAAATAGTTCATACAAGTTAGATTGTAATGTAGTAGAGTAATAGTTTCCAAGATCTTTATCATCTCCTTCCTTGAAAAGTAGGATTATTTTTCCTAGGCGGAAGTTTTGAGGCACCTTTCTTTCTTGTATGCACTGTGTGCATAGCTGGACTAATCCTCCATGTAAGACCACTCCTTTAATGTCCATTATTATGCCATCTTTGCTTGGAGCTTTTTCAAATTCTCAAGTAGAAAAACTATTTCTTATCTGGAACATCACTAGTGTCTACTAAAATGTTGGTTGGTGGCCTTTTATTTTTGAAGCATACCAATTCTCATAAAATTCTTTGGTTATACTTATCATTTTGACCTTACCATTAAAGAAATACAGTGCACCACAAAACTTTAAACTCAAGTGAAAATTTCCAATTAATTCATTGTTATAATCTTTTAAATGAATCATGTGTATATTTGGCCTGATCATAAGTTATAAACAGTTACCTTAACAAAATTCTAACCTTTTTTCAAAACAATTAAGTATTAAGATCTGAAATATCAATCAGTTAATTAGCAAGTTTCACAAAAATTTTCAAATCATTACTAATTTTATTGAATGTTTTGAAGAAAGATTCAATTGTTAATACTTAATTGCATCACCACTATTGTTAATTGCTTGGAAAATCATATCTAATACACTTTGAAACAAACAATGGAGGAATTGATCAAGCACATCATGGCACACCCAGTGGGAACCAAACTCACTAGCAATGGTCTGTCAGATAAGCTTACTTACCACTGCTCTACAGTAAGAACCCTCGAAATTTACAAATTCAGTGAGTGCAAAAAGTATCCAATAGATTTTTTTAAAAAGCACATTTTAACATTCTTATACAGATCAAACATTGAAAAGTTACTTACAAAAATCAGAAAATCTTTGGTCTAAATTCTATCAGTTTTGAAGCTGTTTAGGTATACTAAAATCAACTTTCTAAAAAATCTATTGGATACATTCAACACTCACTGTAAGCATTAAATTTTCCTTTTCAATCTTGAAGAGGTTACTGTTTAACAATGATAAATATATTTTCTAATCCTGCTGATGAATATTCTTCAACTCTGCATGCACAATCATTAACCCAGATTTCTTTTTACTGTATACTTAGTGAACACAGGCCATCTACTGTCAGAATGCAAGTGAATAGCAATAGTGACCACCTAAACCAGTGATTGATTGAATGATAAACAAATCAAATAGTTAACACCACAAAAAAAATTATCAATAGGCAGAGGCAGAGGAAAATACCACTAGATGTTGTCTATTAGGAAAATGTCCCAGAAACAATCAATATTTGTAGACATCTTCAAATATAAAAAGACAGGAAAAATGTTTTTAATATATTTCTCCTCACAAAACACAGCAAATGAAAAAAAAAGTTTTTTACACTATTTAAACATGAAAAAGTAGGTGTTGCAGAAGGAATATTCTGATGCACAAAATAGAACAAATGATGTAGTCCCTAGTATAGCAGGGCTTCTTGATACACAACACGAGTCCGTCTCTTATTTGGTGCCTGTATGAAAAGGTTATTCAGGGGTCCAACCATAGAACAACCAACATAGAGCTGGTCATGGGAAAAGCATGTAGATGTCAAATTAGTTCCAGTGATTTTGAGAGATTGTCTTTGTGCTGGAAACTGAAAATGTTTTCCAGGGTTGCATAACTTTTTACAAACAAAACAATAAAAGAAATCAAGTTTTCTGGCTCCTAAAGTTCTTTCATACGGCTGAATGAAAGCAATTTTGATTCAACAATGACCTGTACTGGCTTCCATTGACCTTGGACATCAGCACCTCCTGTCCTATCATTTTTCTCTGCCCAAGTTATTCCCATAATTCAATTTCTAGGAACATAATTGTTAGGCTGCAATATGGCTAAAAAATGCTATTTTAATCTAAAATTGGCTTGTGCTGGCCTCAAATTTACCTCTGATGATATTGTAGGTTACCACCATCAATCCAATTCAATTTGATCTTATTCGCTCAACCATTCAAGAGGTCAAAAGCATTTTAGTGCTTCATAACAAACTCAATATTATGTTATGAATTGCTTCAGTGGGCTAGAAATTACCTCTGGTGACCTCTAAGATCTGCATCACATTGCTTATAACCTTTGCCATGAAAAGACATACCCCATGCCAAATTTCAGCATCCCAGATGTGATATTGTGGCTAACAACTTTGAAATATGATCAGAAATGACATCTGGGGACCTCTAATGATTTCCAAGGTCAACTTCATATTGCTTAATACTTTCACCTTGAAAATATTTTTCCCAATGTCAATGTTTCATGATTCAAAATAGTGGTGAATAACTTCTAAAATTGTCTGGAAATGATCTCCAATGACACCTGAGATCAATCTTGTATTGCCTATGACCTTCAATATGAAGAGATTTACTCTTATGCTAAATTTCAGTTTCATGAGGATAAAATTATGGCTAAAAACTTGGCAAATTAGCTAATAATGACCAGAAATTACCTCTCGTGACCTTGAATGATCACACAAGTTGATTTTTAGTGAGTCTTCCTTCCAAATATTAAGTCAATAGGCCTTGTAGTTTTAGCATGGAGGAGGCATGGACAAATAGATGAATAAATAAGCAGAACAAATATTAGTGTGTATATATATATATATATATATGAGTGCATAATACTTTTCAATAAGTGTTCAGATACTACACTCTGATCCTAGGCAAAAGTAGTGAGGAGGCAACACTTTCATCCTAAGCAGAGCACACAGATACACTGATCCCAGGCAGAAGTACCAATCTATATGTAAACAATGCAGTCATTTTTTACAGGTACTACATAAGTATAAAAGTACTACTCTCAGCATTATGCAGGTCAAAATCATCTCTAACAAAGAACCCATGGTAAAATATGAAAATTTTTTTCCAGTCAAACTTGACATAAAATCATTGTGTCAGATTCCTTGAATTAAGGTTAGAGTGCTAATCTAGCAAGCCCAAGCAAAAGAGTTTGTTTTTGTCTAACAAATATCTGAATTAGATAGCCGATACTTATTTTCATTTAAGATACAGTATCATTGTTATATTAGTCTATTAACATAGAAATTGTTGTGACACCTATGTTTTATCAACAATATTGAAATACTCGTATGTTAGGATATTATTACAACTAAAAGAGCTTTTTTGTTATCAGTGAAATGTGCTGTTATCATTGATATTTAGAGGAGAACAGGAATGTTATATTTGCAATTCTATTTATCTAAATTACAGACCAAGATATTTTCATCTCTTATATCATTTGTGCTGTAGGAAGAGTTGGTTTTGACAAAAGGCAAATTCTGTGGAAAGAAGCAAGCTTCATGTATACAAGTTTAAATTGAAAGATGGCTCTAGTTACTGGGTCTTTGAAATTGTTTTTATTGTGTGTGGGGGTCAATTTAATATTTAAGGTAAAACAAATCTTCCCAGATTTCATTTATACCATGAAGCTAACTATAAACATGAATGGAACCAAAGAGAAAAAACAACTTACAAATATATATATGTATCCAATGATCATAAACAATAAAAAGGGCTATTCCTTAAAGATCTACTTAAGCTTATATTGATACATACTGAGTAGCTCTGAAATTGAGTCCCCAAATCATATTCATTCAAAGTCCCAAATCATATTCATTCAACAATTTCATACCACTAAGATTTAGATGCAACATCATAAAACTAACTTAGTATGGACTTCCAATAATTATAGGTTACTATGAATTCACAAGAATGTAAATGAGCAGTCCAAAAGAATATAGGATGTAATATATATGCTCTATTAGTCTTTGAGCATTCTCCAAAGCTTGAACAAAGAATACCAATATAAAGACTCATTGGTACAATTACAAATTCCAAAACACCTGAAATGGAAACAGAGTAAGCATATCATTATACGTGTTATGGATACTAAATCTGAGGATTCTCCTGAGAGTGTGAATTTCAGAAACATTAATAAAAGTCAAGTAATTCTCACCCATGAATCCAAGAATCAACACGACTGTCAGAAGACAGATTACTTGGAAATGTAGATATAGCAACAAAAGAGGCAGTTTGGACATCACTTGTCAGGTCAACATAATTCTGCAAGAGTTTGACCCCTTTTTCAGAGAGACCTGAAAGCATAAAACAATATAAAATAGTAAAAAACAATTGTTTATCATCATTATTTTTACTAGTATTTCTTTCGTCTTATTTCTGTTGTTATATACTAGTAAAGAATCTATATCATTGTTAGTTTTTATGTACAACTCTTATGCTTTCTGATTGAGGACCTACTGGGGCATTAAAATTTAACTGAGTGAATCCTGCCATGAGCCAAACCCCCAACTTGGAGATAGGCATGCAAATGGCTACCATTCTACCGTTTAAATACACAGTGAAATTAACTTGCAAATACAAAGTTTTTAAAAATGTTTCTAATGATTTGAATTCATTTATGTTTTCAAAATAATATTGATGCATTAAACTCATTAAAATCAATGAAAAAACTAAATTCACCACTTTCCTTTGAATTTTTATTACATTTTAAGTCATCACTTTGAGGTTGAAGTCCATCACTGCTTCTTAGATTATTTTTTTAAAATTATACACAATTTCATTATATTGGGATATTAAATTCATCAAAAAATGAAAATAAAATGCAATGATATTTTTTTTACAAACAGTGAATGAGATATCAAGTTGACAGAGAAAAAGTCCAATCTGGCAATAAGGATGCCATTTTCTTAACTGTTTCCAGTAGTAGCAGTAGAATGGTGACCTAATAGATGTGTCATTTGCTTGCCAATCTCCAGATCAGAAGTTCCAATACTCATGAAATTTCTGCAAGTCTAGTTGGTGGTTAGTAATTGACAATGCTTCATCTAAGAAATTTGAATATTAAGACAACTGTTTTTAGAAGGAAGAACATCAATCCATTGTATATACCACAGAATAGTGGATTAGATGTGGAGTAAATAATTTAGGATGGTATAAATACCAATATAAGTCATAAAACACCAGGCAGCATTCATTTCAGCAGCAAAAGGTTAAATAATAATAATACACTTCTCTTCATGTCGTCTTTAGATCAGTGGTTTTGAAACTGGGGTCCATCAAGAAATGCTAGGGTGTCTACAACAGTGTTTTCTAAGAACCACACATTGCAAGTTTTGCAGCAGTGAAATAATATCTTCTATCACATAGCTATTTTAAATAATTATGATTTTTAAAGGTAGAAAATTGCTTTTTACTGTAGTTCATTGATTCATCTAGAAACAAAACACTGAAAATAGGGGTCCACCAAATTATTTACCTTAAACAGGGGTCCTTGAATTTTCAAAGTTTTTAAACCACTGCTTTAGATGAAAACTCATTTCATTGAACTCCACTCAAAATTAATGATGCCACAGAAATTCACAGGTCAAGGGTCAGAGCCAACAAATCAATATCAGTTCAAAAATAGGGTGATCACTACAAACTCCTCCCCTGTTATTTTATTGGCTACAGCCCACAACCAATCCTTGCCAATCATTAAGACTGTGGGTGGTAATTCCTGTGAATCCGGGTTTGGAAAGGTGAACTACTGGGATCAAAGAAGTTTGAGTTACAGGGACTTCTCTTTCATATAGCTGAAGTCTTTTTGGAAATCCCTCACTAGTTTTATTAGCACCTCCCAACAATTCTTAAAAGGAAAGGTTTTATGACTCTACTTAGGCCAGTCTGGGCTGGCACACCTGCAAGCTTTGAGTAACCCCCCACCACAACCCGTTTCTCTCAAGGTAATTGTGGTATCATTTAAATTCTTTTATGCCAGTTTATTTCTGTTGCTAGTGTATCTCTACCTACATGTCTCCACAAAACATCAATCCATGCATACATAACTTACAGATGATGAAAAAAAAAAAAAAATTCAAAGGATTAGCTGTGTAAAACCTGTACACAGTCAAAAGCAAAAGATTCAGCCTAGTTGGCATTACTTAATGTTCTATCTAATTTTCTTGCATACATATCTTTTATTTTTTATTTTATTCTATTTCTTTTTATCAGCCTCTCAAGGTCATTTGTAGGACACAGGCCTTTCCCAAGTAAGTGTAAAACATGGGGGGGGAGTGATGGGCCTTACTCTGCCACACTAGCCCATAACGCATTAGATCATGGAGAAGAGATGGATGTATACCTTTCCTAAAGGCATTAGTGAACACAAACTGTCTCAAATTTTGATCCCAGCTCACTAATCCATACACTTACACCTCCTACGAGATGCAAGTGACCAAACATACATATTATGGCAATGATAATGAATTTACACTAAAAGTCTACTCTTGAAATAGATATATCAAAACTTACCAGAATTACTAAATCACATCTTTTGTTCATATTAAAATGCAGCAGTCTTAACATTCTAAGCATATAATGCACACACACACATACAAAAAATTAGACAATTCACAGAAGATGCCCTGATAATGGTTATAGAAACATTTTGAGATAATTATCACACCAGTTATACAAGTCTTTGGAGAGCTTTCCAAAAATAAAAATAAAAAATGGCAGAAATAAAAAAAAAACCCAGTCAATCATATTCATATATTAGAGTGATGATATTGTGCGAATATACAGACAAATACGGGTCTTTTTTGTTAGTTGCGGCCACACTACATAATTATAGCTATTACAGCTCATCATATTTTTGGTTGCTAAATAAATGTAAATAAAAAAAAGTTAAAAGCCCCCACTACAAGCTAATCTCTGCCTCAACTGACTGACTAGCCCTTCATAGAGTTGCTGGAATGTCTCTAACTTTTGTTATTTACATTTATTTAACAAACAGTCAGCTACAATAGATTATTATTATTATTATTATTATTATTTAGAGTGAAGAGGAATAATGAAAAAGACCCCAAAATGCTGTATAACTATAACTATGAATTCTATGATTTCTGTTTGTTATAGCATAACAAACAAGCAAAAAGTTGACAATGGCTTTTATATAATAAGATGATTTGGGTGAGGATACCTTCAGTGATTAACAGCAATATTTTGAATACATGATTTTCCTACATTACATCAACAATTCATTATAAAATGCAAAATAAATTCTATAAGATGAAAATAAAGATCTTAACCTGTCAAAAGAATTCCATCCAAATCACCAGCATCTGTTAATTGGGAAGACAAATTGTTAATGTACTCTTCTAACTGAAATAGACAAAAAAATCTGTTTGTAATAACACTAAAAATGGTTGTCATTGCCCTATAAAAACGAAACAACAAAAATGAGGCAAATAACTTTGAGAACTATGAAAGTTTATTTCAAAATCAAAGCATAAAAGCAAATCAAACTTTCAAAAGAACATATTGAGCAAAATAGTACATGATTATGATTTATACTTTATATGGATATATGTATGAATATATCATGCATCTAGGCTTTAAAAGGCCTCTGGTTGGAAAGACCACAGTTAGATATACTTCAATAGTTCATAGTAGATAATTTTGCTTTAGAAATGACATTAAGCTGTAAAAATTACACAAGTGAAGCTTATCATTTTAAAGTAAAAGTTTCAAGTTCCCCCCCAGAATCCGGAATAAGAGCATTCCAATGAAAAGGTTTTGTAAGCCGAAATGGCATAAAGAGAGAGAGCAATTACCAATAATTTTTATTGGAAAAAACTTTGAGCAGACTTAAGATGATGATTGTGATACTTTAGGCTGAATTATAAAAAGTTGGGGTCACAGAAGATACAGGGAACCTGGGTGTAGGAAAGAGAGGGAGAAGGTAAAAACAGCTTATATATCAACTTGCTACAAAACAAAAACTGAACACTATTGTAAAGTGTAAAGTGGCATTAGGCAAACTTTCAAAAAGTAAGGGCAAACCAGTATAAGGTACCTAAACATTCACTGTTGATAATGATTCAACAATGTCTTGATGTTTTTCAAGTGAATCTGCTTAGTTAATAAGTTTTATAGAAATGGTAATATGAATATAATTCATCTCAAGCCTACTAGCTCACATTCAATATGTTTCTTAGCTGTTTTTCATTTGATAGATGCACACAAAAAATAAAACTGCCTACATGAAGAATTCATTATAGCAGAAAAAAGCAGTGAATATTCCTTAAGTTTCCATGATTGTCTATGTTCAAGCAAACAACGACTCATACATTTTCAAAAGGTTTAGTGAGAGAGAGAGGCCAATTGATTTGTAATGGTATTACAAGTTTTTGTCAAACAATGTTTTATTGAAACAACTTTTCAAATTTGTAATTCAAATTAAATTGAGATTGAAAATAATTTCAATGATATAAATAGAAAATTTGCCTTTAAAATTTCAATTTTGTACTGCAAAACTTTAAATGTACTTCATCCAAAACAGCACTATAAAAGTCTATTGTCTATTGTTCATTACATTTTACACTATACTCCTCACAAAAAGTACACTAACACTGCTGGTATGTTGGAAGAAAAAAATTGAAAAACCCTGATGTAAAATTTTCAAATTTACAAATATCTAGCAAAAAAAAATTTTTTCTAAATAAATGTCATGAAAAAACATGAAAATTAGTAAATTTCAACTTTTTTTTCCATCTGTGTTAAAAACTAAGACAGAAAATATATCTTAGATATTGGATTACAAATTTCATACACACATATCGTACCAACAAAAAAATAAATTGACAAAAAAATTCTTGAACTCATTTCAAAACTTGAGTCACTTACTTTGTTGTCTGGTAGGAAGGTACAAGCAAAAGCAACACGATCATGAACTGCCATTCCTTTCTCATTCTGAAATAGAAAAAAAAACAATCTTTATCATAGTTTTCAGCTGCTAGTCTCTTACATAAACAAAGAGAGAGTGGAAGGGGGTAATGTGAACACACAAACACAAAACTGACTGTTTGTGTCTGTGTGTTTGTTCACTTGCTACTGGTAACTACTACTAATAATAATAATGATATAACCTAATACTACTGCCACTGTTGGCTGATGAGACAATTTCATTTTTTACCCAATTCACTTCAAAAATAAAGACTAGCAACCTAGAGGGTGAAGGGATAGGCTAGGATAAGGAGGGGAAGAACAAAGAGAGAGATAGATACTCAAATCAAAATGCTATAAGTTGGTATTATGAACAGTGAAAGTAAGGATAGTTTTATTTCATTAAATATGGCTTTGTTATCACTCACATTCCAACAAGTTTTATTCAGATCCAACAGTGCTTTAGATTTCCACTCCAAGGCAGGTATTTTACTCGTATTAATTGTGCAGCAATTTAATAATCAATGAAAATTCATACAAAAATTGATTTATATAAGAACATACTACTCTTTTCATTATGAATATGAACAAAAGACAACAAAATAATAGTAGTAATTTGGATAAAGTAGTTGAGAAGAATGCAATTCTCCTAGATTTCAAGTGTTATACGATCATTATGCTCATTTGTATTTACAACTGTTACAGTTTCTGATAATTATTCATTCTTCTATTATCTCTCATCCTTTCCTTCTCCCACTCAACCTACTCTTGAAATGGAATGAATAAGGAAGAGGGTGCTTATGCTTGAATGGGAACAAAGGGTACTCAACCTTCACTATAACTTTCATTCATTCGCTACTTTTCCCTCACAAGTCTTAATAGTATTATAGACAGATAGCAAAAGTAATAATAATAATAATAATAATAATAATAATAATAAATGATTTATTAGTTTCATTTGACCTTGCTTGTTATTATGAGAAAATACATTGAATTTAGGGGAAATAACTTCTAACTGGAATCATCCCCCTTTGATATTTCATGAATTGAAAAGAAAATTTTTTTCAATTCATAGAAGAGTTCCACTATTTTTTCATGCTATTCATTGAAGAGTTCCAATGTCGTTTTTTGCAGTGGTTTATGAATTTAAGAGTTAGTATAGATGCATTCCATAGGTAATGAATTATGTTAACACAATCATACTGCAAAAGTAATGATATCTTAGTTGCCAACACCTGACGAATTTTCATAGGTCTAGCTCATTATAGTAATTAATGTCAGCCTAGAGATCAGTGTTTTTCATAAATCATCATCTTTTTTTCAATCAGCCTTTTAAAGTCCATTGTTGGACATAAGCCTTCACAGAGTAAGTGTAAGACATGGTGGATGATGGGCCTTTCCCTGCCACACTGACCCAAGCAAGGAAGATACGGATGGATACATGCTTTTCCTAAGGGCATTAATGCAAAGTGAACACAGGGAGGAGTTTGAGTTTTATCATCCATCATTTGACATAGACCTT
Organism: Thysanoteuthis rhombus; assembly: GCA_963457665.1. NCBI lineage: Eukaryota > Metazoa > Mollusca > Cephalopoda > Oegopsida > Thysanoteuthidae > Thysanoteuthis > Thysanoteuthis major. The sequence goes on along the minus strand of OY735211.1, from coordinate 36,577,439 downwards.
CCCCAGGATTCACCACACGTCCCTCTCATGGGCGTCGCAGAGCTAATGCTTCCTGAATTTGTCTAGTTTGTTCCTCTATCTTATATTCTGCCAGCCCCGGTTGCGCATGGGATCTCTTGGGATCTATGTTGTGAGTTGTGATGTCCATCAGTTGTCTGCTATTCTTGCAACATCGCAAGTCTATTGTCATTTGAGTTTTCTGAAGGATTCTATGATGTTTCGGACTCCCGTTTTCTCCCTGATATACTGTGCTATCTTGTGATCTCTCCATGTGAGATTGAGCATGATTCTTTCAAGTGCATATTGCATGCTTCTCAGTCTACGGGTCAGTCTCTTGATCAGGGACCATGTTTCAGTTCCATAGGTGACTATCAGGAGGATGCATTTCTTGTATACCCTTTTTTTTAGGATTAATGCGATTTTATTTTTATTTTCATCTGAAAATCTTAACCATAACGAATTTAAGCAATGATAGGTCAGCTTACAAATAGAAATAAAAATTAACTCACCAAGACATCCATATAATTTTCAGTCTGCGGAGAGGACAAGAAAAAAAACATTGCCCGTAAGTAAGGGTTGGTTAACTGCTGTCGAAAACTGCTGCACATTTTCTGCCATAGAGCATCTTTGTTTTCTGTAAAACCTGCAACTGCCATTCCAACCAAACCCAAACTACTGTCTGTCTCAGAATCTGAAAATATTTTTAGAAAAATATTACTGATCTCAAACGGCATTTCAGTTACTTTATTTACTTATGTATAATGTGAGAGTAAATCAGTGAATTTTGGACAAGTTGTCAAGAAAGAAATGGACTTTTGCTTTTTTTTCTCCAAAACTCCTCTAGCAACTGTCCAAACATTTCATGTAGTGGTAGTCAGGAGTTGGCAAATAAAGTCAAGGTGAGAAATAAAACTACAGTGACGGCATTGTATTCAAGTAAATAAGGTAAACATGGTAATTAAAATTGCCTTTTTTAATTTTTTTTTTTGCTAATGATCAAGCAGTATGATTTTTTTTTTGAATATTTCCTCTTTATCATAAAGATGGTAACCAGTTGCCAAAACTTGGACATATGACACTAATGAGAATTACATCTTGATTTCTGGTCACAAGTGACTTCCCCCTATCAGATGTCAGAATTGTGACCACTATACAAATACTTATGAATCATTACTTCAGTGTGTAGGGAACATTTAGTTTTAACTAACTCTAATTTTTTTTTAAATTGCTTTTGATATAATTGTGACAGCCATCATATCTGTATTCATTTTTTCAGATTTTGAATGTTAGTCCTTTCCATATAAGTTAAACGTAAAAAAAACTACTAGATTACATTTCCATGTTAAATTCATTACTTGAACATCACAGAAATATTCTGTTTTTTTAAACAAATCGTGACAGGCAATGAAAAGTAGATACTTTATAACAGCCCAAAATGCAAGAGGATCATGGGGAAAGCAAAATGAACCACCAGTAACTGTACCATGGACCCGTCTTCATCCAAAGAAGGTGATGCGATGTATATAAGAAGATTAGAAGAAAAATTGTTACAGCTTGGCTGGGAAGTTTTTATTCATCTGCCACATCTATCAGATATTCATTTTATTTTTTACTTAATAAACCAAAAGAACTTTTTGGCCATTCAATACATTAGACAGGTGTTGGGAAAATCAGGGTACAATTAACCATCAGACTCTGGTGGAAAAGTAACCCTGATGTTGTATTGACCACAAACCTGTTGATTTTATCAGCCACTCCTTTTATGAAAGATAGAATTCACAATAGCCTAATAGTTGGTATCCTCTGAGTTTGTCCAATTAATAGAGCCCAATGTTATATATAGATGCTCCTATGCAGCACCTTTTTAAACAATAACTATCCAACTAATAACATCAGGCCCAGCAAATAAAAAGAGAAACTTGGAGAATTCCAATTATAAGGTTACATATTTTTATGAAATTATTTTTAAAAATTCTCAAGTATTACATTTCACTAGATAAGAAAGATATACCCTCTACAGTTTTATAAAAAAAGTTTAGATTTTTAACCTTTTCTATACTTTCTCCTGCTGCTATACATTGTCGAGTTTTGATATGTTCACTGACTTCACACATTCAATTTCAAAAAAATTTCTAATAAATGCTACTAGTGTGGTTGGAAGTACTTTTGTTCAATGTGTCAACAATAAAATGAGGCCAGTTAAAAAAAAAAATCTTATCTATTCACAATACCTTCTGAAGAATCTGCATTGCGTGGGGTATTCAAGATAGCCAGGGATCTTTTAATCTGAAGGTTGAAAAGTGCTATAGCTGCAGCCCTTTCATATTCCCCTTCATTCTGTAATCTGGATTAAAAAGAAAAAATGTGGAATAAATAAGCCAAAGGTACTTGAAGAACTGAAACAGTTCTTGCACAAATCTTGTTATCATTGTTAAAACATGGACACTTGACAGCAAAGTTTTTTCAAAAGCCAAAATAGTGTAACATGAAGAACCAATAACCATCAATTCATATTTATATGAAAGAAATTTCTGCTCGTTCCCCAACCCAGAAAGTGGCAATGTCAGGATGACTTGTAAGAGGTTGGGCTGGTGTAAGGTACAAGAGGCTACAATGTAGAAAAGAGAGAGAGTATGCACTTTCTCACGCTAGAAAAATTACTGAATGCCATTTTGGCTTTTTGACTGTTTTTCATAAAATCATAAAAGTAACATAAAGCAAACATTCAAAAAATGGAAGATACCTGTATTGCAATCATATATCTTATATGAATTTATTACATTAGTGTGAACACAAGTATCTAGTACACATCACACCATTAAATACTTGTAGACCATGTTTGACCCTAGGGTTATCATCTCATGAAGGCTTTGTTGAAGGTACTGCTGTTTTCACAGCAGTAGTTATATACATTTATTTATGTAACCCAAGATAAAATGAGAAGCCTGCTGTTCTGTAAAAGTAGGCTCAAGTATTCTGTAGTTTGAGATATTTCTACACAAAAGAGAGACGTGCCAAAACAGTTAATACATAGGAAAGACATTCGGATTAGACACAAAAGAATTGAAGAGACATCTAGATAAATAGAAAAAAAAAGGGGGTCTGATACTTGTATATCTGATTTCAAACCACATAAAAAACACCTAGATAAGGTTTGTCAACACCAAGATTTCACCATTACCTGATCAACAGAGAAACATAAAAGTAGGTAGCAACCCTTCTATTACAACTAGAAACACAAACACAGAGTTTCAATTCAAAGTAGAGCTTTTCAATCAAAAGTACATCAGTCCAGACAAGCTAGCCCAATTTAGGGCAAAAATTGGAAAAAAGTAAAACAATTTTTTTTTCTTCACAATGCATTTCTATGAAGCCTCCATAACACCAAATTAAAAGGTCCCAGGAAATCCTGGTAGAAAATTCAACAAATATAACTAAATATATTTAGTGTATATTGTAGTTTCTATTTTTCCAATCAGCACATTAACCCTCAACAGGTTAATTTTGGCATTTAAATCTATTTTGAATTAGATATCGAGATACATATCCTATCATGAAGAAATATAATATTGCAGAATTTTGTCAGCTTCCCAACAGTGTATCTTGTCAATTTGTATCAGTTGTGCAAAAAAAGGTTACAGGCAAAAATGTAAGGATAGGTTTTCAGGAACATGCCAAATAAATTCTTTTTCCAATATGTATATATATATATATATATATATATATATATATATATATATAAACTAAACCTAATGTTTTTACAGGGAACATGATCTATCGTCAGTTTGTATCTATTGTGCAAAAAAAGTTATAGCCAAAAATATGTACATAGGTATTCCAGTATACACTGATATTAATCTATCAGGAAGAGAAAGTTATCATTTTGAAATCCAAAATGGAGAACTGTGAATGTACATTTCTTCTAATTATGACTTCCTGAAATTTAATCACTTCTTCTGTAGCCTATTGCCCAACCTTCCACAAAATTTCATGGAGATATTGTATGGAGAATAGGAGCATATATAGAAATGTACGGAAAAAAGATACAAAAATTCCAAAAACAATCTTGGAACTGCCTAAAAATTTTATCACATCTCCCTTTATGTTCTCAACCCTTCAACAAAATTTTATTTAAATTCATGGGGAAGTTCTAGAAATATCATATGGACAGACAGGAGCAAATACAGAAATGTACAGGAAAAAATGCAAAAATATTACACAATGAAAAACAAATTCCTGAATCCACCCTGAAATTTAACCACTTCTTCCTTATAATTTGACTTACCGTTCCACAAATTTCCAAGAAATTTCAATGAATTTCAATGAAATTTCGTGGAAGGGTAAGACACTTATAAAAGAAGATGTGATTGATTTGGGGTGTGGATCCAGGAATTTGTTTTTGATTGAGAGATATTTATGCATTTTTTGGTACATTTCAACTCAATATCTCCAAAAGTTCTCAAAATTTCATGGACGGCTGGGCAATAAGCTACGGAAGAAGGGATTAAATTTGGCAATGTATGCACAATGACTTAGTCATGATAGGTAGAAATATACATTCACAGTCATCCATTTTGAATTTTAGAATGATCGTTCTTAAAGTTCATAAAAAAACTGGCAAGCATTTTTTTCCTTATCTGAATAGTTTTTAGATATAATTCAACCCGGTTGCTTAGATTATACCTACCAAAAATGATAGCTTCCACTTTCCAATAGACTAATAATTGTGTATGCTGAAACACCTACCTTCACATTTTGGGCTATAACTTCTTTCGCACAATAGATGCAGACTGATAAAATACACCACTACAAAGACTTTTGTTTTGAAATTGTTTCATTTTTTTTCCAATTTTAACCCTAGATTGCCCGGACTATGTGTCATAATTCCTAGCCTACAAGACAAATGCAGGTATATAAAACAACTTTTTCAGCTTCATAGCCATGATATCAGCACATTGGGAACAGCAAAATATTTGGATACTTTCTGGAAAAAAGTGCATCTTGAAGATCACATAACAATAACAGAGATACAAAGGTCTGTCTTATGGCTGAAATAGTTGCATATATCCTCACTAGTACCAGTGGTCAGCGTTCAAACCCATGCAAAAGCCAATTTCAATGCTAATTTTCAAGAGAGAAAGTTTCTCCTCACATGGAGAATTATAGTGTTCACAGGAGATACTTTGTTAAAGTCATCAGCAACTTGAGCAGCAGTATGTCCTAATTTGAAATCCAACTTGAAAATTAGCCTAATGGCTTGGATGGACAGCATTGCAGTTAACGGCTCAAAAACTTCCATAAATAACAAATTATACCTCTATTCACATTGAATCAGCAAAAAAAGCAATTACATTAGATCTTTCACGTCTAGCATTATTCTCTACAATGTGGAGAAAATGACATTCCATGTATTACGACAGATTATCAGAGTGAAATGGAGTAATCTACTTGATTTCCCTATGTATCATCATTGCCCACAAAAATGCAAGGATGGGTTCTTTAATTCCTTACGCGTTTACCTAGTACTCATAAAAATGTAATGATTAGCTGAAAAGGCTTCATAACTATTATGAAGAAATTTCCACTCTGAAATAATTTGGAGAATTTTGTTTCAATAAATCTCATTCCAGGGATGGATGCAAAATTTACCCAGCAAATGGAACATAGCTGTGAAACAGTAAAATAACTTACTTTTCTAGTAATTTATTTAAACCATTTGGATCCTGTAAGTTGCCCCAACCACACATCTGCAAAGCATGAAACCTGAAATTTAAAAATGATTCAAATTAGTTTCATGCATAGATTTGAGAAACTTCCTAAAAATACACTTTATTCTCAAAGCCAGCTGCCAACAGCAGTGTTGCACAGTAAAAGTTTGTTCAGATTCCAGCCTTTTTTTTCCAAGAAATTTCATGATAAACATAAATTAAAATCTGTTACCTTTCTTCACTGCGGTAAAGGTATTTGGCACGAGTCTCACTAGCATCCAGCCCTTGCCAACTGACGGCAGTCTTCTCACTTTTCAAATTTGACAGTACACTTTCCACACCATAAAACGAGTTTTGTGCAGATTTTCTCATTTTATCTTTGCTGAGGTCTTTTGATACTGGAAAAAAATCTTGTTAAGGAAATTAGCCAGCAACATATACCTAAGTAAAAGAAAGAAATTATCCCTCAGTTTATAATGTACACATTCAAATAAAGGAACCAACAATCCACTGTCAATGAAAAATATTTCACATTACTTTCAGGTTTCTTCAAGTTTTAGATTCATAAACTGCTTGAAACTACTCCTTAATGACAGTGGAAGTCTTTTATTGATAATTTGCATGGAAATGTACCTTCTAGAAGGTACTTTTGCAACCATATTTTATTATGGCACTAGCTAATGTTAATGAGCTTAATGCAACCTGATATTCAACTATCTAAACATGGTAAACCTTGGGTGCCTGAAATATAAATACATTCTCTAGAATGCTGAAATTATTTGCCAAATTGTATGCTGATATTTTACAAAAAAATAATTTCTATCAATTTTTTTTCTGTTTTACAAATATTTGAATAAGCATCAGGATTATGAGTTTGTAAACTTGTTCATAAAATATCTCAAAATCACCTTTTCTGATATAAAACTTTTATATACATTTTTTTGCCTGTGAAATAGGCACTAAAAGTACCTTCTCGAAGGTACTTTCACAAAAACATTTCAAATTGAAATTCATTTGGTATAACAAGTGATATGCTTAAAGCAACTTGAAGTTCTGGAAAACAATTTCTCAAAATTTCTATTCATAAATGCTTTTTTTAGCAAAAAAGCACTTTGAGTATAGAAATCCAAGATATTTAAATTTAAAATTAGAATTAGCAAGTCAGCTGGTTACATTTGATGATGATATTCAAGTGTCAAGACATATGAGAAAACAGCAAATGGTAAAAAATGGCTTCTATTGCTGTCATGACCGCACTCCTCACCCCCAAAAGGTTAAAACCAGTTGTTATTGCAGTCATTAGAATATTTGGTTATAATATTTACAAAGAAGCAAAAATTTGAAAATGCCAAATCGGGATAAAATTTGAATCATGTAGACAAATTCTTTGGACAAAAATGTAATGTAGATCTTGTTCTTGATTATCATAGCTTTCTTATCTTTTCATTTTTTTGTAATTTTCGGTTATATTTCATTTATATTTATATTTATATTTCATTTAGCCGTTCTTGAGTATTCTTTCTTGTTAAGAAAATTATGATTTCATCTGAAGTCCAAAGAAAAGAAATCAAACTTTATTAAATTTTTTGCTATTTTTTATCAGTCTACTATAAAAAATGTAGTCAGAGGGGGAGCTAGCATGCATAGGTCATTGAAAACAATGAATAAAATGACAATAAAAGTACCTTCCAGAATTGCGCAAGTTATCATTAAGAGTAGAATTAAAAATAATGGAACTCCTGTGAATTCAATTTAAAAAAATAAAATGAAATCTACCTAAAGTTCAATTATCAGAAGTTATTTCCTATGTATTACTATTTGTATGTAATTGTGTAGAAATTGAACTCTACTAAAACATAATATAACGGTGAAAGTCAACCAGAATTGTTTTAGGTTTGTGAAAAAATTCCCTGTACAATGTGCCGTTTTATGGGTTATGGTTTCATATATACATATTAATAGAAAAACTAACATTATTATATAGATGTGACATGTCATACCTGGCCAGACAAAACACTAGCATGCTAAACTAAGACTGGTTTCCACAATTGTCAAAGGAGAAGGAAAATCCACATTATGTATAAACAAACACAGTGATATGAGAGTAGTCTCTGTTTACCGTGAAAGAGAAACAGGAGAAACCAAATGTGCAAGACTTGATAGTTCACTACTACAAAGCTGTTAATTGTGCAAATAAATGATACATCTTATCAATTTCACCTGAGGTTCTATTTGAAAGTGGTTTCATTTGAGTGGAAGAGTCCATGGTTGCAAAATGTGAGTGTAAGATATTTTCATCAGCTAAACTTTAACCTTTCAAGTGAAAGAATCCATCGTTATGGATAGAGATACAAAGAAAGAGAAACCAAACTAATTAAGACTGAAATAGCTACTTGAATCCTAGTTTGTTTGTCTCTGTGTTCCATGTATAAAGGTTCAGTTTCACCTTTGACTTTTGTCTTTTGAAAACTCTAGGGACACGCAGCACTCATTGTTCAAGTTGACCAACAGAAAAGTTGTTCTAGATACAAAATTCAACTTTTCATTATTCCTTCTGCTTCAATTTTCTCATGTCCCAAACTAGATGATCATGGTCGAATACAATTCTAGGGAAATTGTATCCAGGGTTGCCAATTGTCTTTTTCCACAGAAGACCAAATTAAGTAGCTTCTTAACCAAAATAATCAAACAACTTAAAATCTAGCATTAGACTAAACTTGAATGGCTCAGAATTAGATCCAGGAACAATAGAAGCTAAACTGGATAAATACAACAAAATGAAAACTTTTGAAAAAAGACAAATAACAAAACTCCCAAACTGAAAGCAAGATACAAGCATTAATATGAGCAAAAAATTTTACTTGCTATAGATCTTACTTTATATTCATGTTGTATGATACCAATTAGTATAATACACTTATCTAAACATGTACTGATATTCACAATATCAGCATATCTCTAAAAAAAAAATTGTACATACAAATTAGTTTTAATAAAACATTTTACATGATTATTATTTTTTTTTGAATAAACAATTTTAAAATCAAATAAGATGGAGGAATTGCAAGATTTGAACCTAAAGTTTATCTAATTTCTTTCTTAAATTCTTTTTCTAAAAAAATTGAGAGCAGAGGAATGTAAAGTTGAAAAACATTTGAAGGATACAAGCCATCCACGTCCAGAGCCGACATAAAACCTGATCATCGAACACCACTTTGGCATTTCTTCCTGGTTTGTCGATCTACAAAAATTAAGAAAATATGAAAAAAATCAAGTCAATATGAGAAACCAAAATTACAGAACCGAATGTTAAAATTAAGTACTAAAGGTACAAACTTTAGAAAAATGCTATGAAATTCATAGATATATTTTGATTTATACAAGATGGTTTAAAGAAGAAAAATTTATATATATATATATATATATATATATATATATATAATGTGTACTTTAGAGAGTGAGACAGACTCGGGAGTGAAGTTTTTGGTGGTAAGGTTTATTAATCCTTATATGTCAATAGTCCATACATGTTTCGGGATTTCTCCCATCATCAGTGGTGCGTGTTGTGTGAGTGTGAATTAAAATGTACCATGAGGAACCAGAGTCCACTGCCAGGGGCTATGCATTGTGGGTAAGTTTTGTTGTCAGGGCTACTAGAGGCCTCATGCTGAATGTAAGAATGACCAGCAGGTATTGGGATTTTGGTAAAGCAGCAGCAGTTGGTCTTGGGGAGGGCAGAGTGTGTCAAGGTAGGGGGTAGTGTTGTGGAGGTGGATTTTTTGGTATGTTTGGGATAGTGTAGAAGGAGGGGTGGTGGGGTCAAGGAGCTACATAGGTATCAACCTTAAAAGTTACTGAAAATGTTACTGAAAATGTTTTGGCTATGATTTGGACAGGGGTTATAACAGGCTAAGGTGAAGTTTTTCCTATGGGTCAGGGTGACTTTGAAGCTTCCATTATTGAGTGTGTCTAAGATGTGGGTGTGAGGATATTAATGGTAGGAGTTGTGTGTATTAGTGTTCTGTGTGGTGCGGGTTGTTCAGTTTAGTATTTAATCCATTAGGATATAGGGTTATTATATATATATATATATATATATATATATATTACATAGATAGAGAGTTCTTTGAAGTGTGATCACTTTCTTCACATTTTCTTACTTTAAGACTTACTAAGATTCACTACTTCAAAACGGTCAATAATGTAAATAAATGTTTACACCTTGTCAGTTTCACTTGAGGTTTCATTTGAAAGTGCATGAATTCATTCAAATGGAAGAGTCCATTGTTGCAAAATTATCTTTGAAAAGCTAAACTTTAACCTTTCAAGTAGAGCAATCCATAGTTATGGATAGAGAAACAAAGAAATAGAAAATATAGACCCATATGTAGAAAAGCAAAGATCTTTACTGATAGAGCATGAGGAATATTTGACATAACTACATAGAGAAATATGAATACCACCATGACTTTTTGTCATTGATATTCATGTTTTTTTTAATGCTGAGCATAATTCCAATCTGTCAAAGCATAATTCAGCACTAACAAATCTACAAGAAAGAAGACAATTCATTTGTTTTTTCTTACCTACTTATAAAACTAGCCATACAGATGAGTTCTGCCCACATTACCACAGGTTACACACCATTCAAGCAATGACCAGCATTTTCCATGTTTGTAAAGCATATTTTTGACACACCTGTTAGTAATTAATGCTTCTCAATAGATACCTACCTCCATTCCATAGCCATTGATTGCTCGTTCTTTCATAATTATACCAATATCTTTCCTTTCCAAATCTGCTCCAAGGTGGATTTCTTCTTTGTATTTACCTGATACTTCTGTTAAAGCAAACTCATTTGACCAGTCCTGAAAATTGAAATAGTGAACCTTGATATAATCAGATTTTAAAATTTGCCCAGTCTATATTAATTTTCATTTAAAATATTACCAGTTCCAGAAAAACAATGTAATGAAAAATATATCCAGGTCAAATGAAAACAAATTTGATTAGTTCCATATCTTTTAAAAATAATTCCAAAAGCCAAAGGCACAATTCATTTTTCAAGTCATAAGAACAAATAAGGATAAGAAATATATTGATTCCATTCAAGATGAAATAGTTTTGCAATATCCATGTATATAAAAAGAATTTAGGTTGTAATAGCCCAATTAAAAATGAACTGGTAAAAATGGCTTTGATAAAAAGGTCGCAAATAGAAAAATAGGAAGAAAAGACAACTAAAATAATTAGTTCATTAAAAATAATTACTGAAAATCATGTATTAACATTTTTGAGATGTAATTGAATCAAATTTATACTATTAATTAGATAAACCCACGGAACTTTTTAAATATTCAACATCCTATTTTAAGACATAATTGAGATTTTTAGAAAATGTGTTCTCAAGTTTTTTTCTTGTTCTGTTCTTGTTAAAGTAAAGTCCAAATTATTAAAAAAAAAAAAAAAAAAGAACATATATATATAATTTTACCGGATCCTGGAAAAATGCCCATCACAAATTTTTCAAAGGAGGAAACAAAACAATTTGCCCACCATATAATTTGGGGGAAAGGTTTTTTCCCATCTTTTGTCCAAATTTAGCTAAGGTGGTCCCAATGGGAATTATATACATTATTAAAAACTTTTGGCACAATTTTGGCACTTTTCCGATCACATTTTTTGAAATATCAATTAGTTTCAAAATAGGATGTTGAAGATCTAAAAAGTTCCATGGGTCTAAAAGTATAAATTTGATTCAATTACGTCTGAAAAATGTTAATGCAATTAGCTTCAATTAATATTCATTTTAAATAAGCCATTTTTTTGAATATTAATTATATTCTAAAATAGGATACCAAAAATTTCTGTTGGTGTATCTAATCTAATAATATGAATTTTATTCAATTATCTTTGAAAAATGTTAATGCATGATTTTCAGTTATTATTTAGTTTTAACAAACTACTTAGTTTAGCTCGGTCATTTTTTTCCTATTTTTTCCACTGGCATCCTTTTTACCTGGGCCATTATTACTGGGCATCTTATTAAATACATGGATATCTATATATGTATTGATTTTGTGTAATACTTCACCAGAAAAGTCCACTACACAGAGATGGGCTAATTGCTTGTCTTTATAAAGAGCTTCTCCTGGTGATGAAGAAATAGAATTTTATGTAACATTGAATTTCAAAAATAAAACTCCAAAATTATTCCTATGGTGTATAGAATATTTGTCAATTTTTGGGAGAAAAACATTTTTTCATCTGAGAAACTAACATAGGTTTTCAGATGTATATCTTTTTTTGTGTGTAATATTTTTCAATAAGTATACAAAAAAAATATCACTATGAATCAAACTCTTCTGGTCACATAGAAATAGAATTTCAAGTTATTTTAGAACCTGACAAATAAAACACCATGATTTATTCATGTCTTTAATTATTTTCAACTCTCAGATGAATAGATGATAGATGAGTGACAGAAGATGCTGCAGGTAAGTAAATTAGAATATAACAAAGTTAAATGAAAATAACATACCAGAGCAATTCGATTGAAAATTTTGACATCAGATAGAACACCATTGGGTGTAATGGTAAGGAAGCGGTTTTCTTCAGAAAGATGCCATGCAAATGATGAAATGGGGCCATTCTTTTCACCTGTAAAAAAAAAAATATACATACTCACTTTATGAAATATTGCCTTTTCTTTTTGACTCCACACCCCTTGTTTTGAATTTTTGTCCAAGCTTCACTGCTGATAGAATGTTATTTAAGTTTTATTGCGCAGCTGTAAAGTGAATTGTGTGAGAAGATCCCAGAGCATAAAGGATTTCTGATCTCAATTATATCCAGAGATCATTGCTTTGTCAATAAGATTGGAACAAATTAACTTATATATTTGTAGTTTCATTCAATTATGCTCTCACTTTTTCTTAGGCCAGACTAGTAATACTCACCTTTGGAGAAGATGCCTACCTTTATCAACTGGAAAGTCATTTCTGGAGATATTTCGACATTATCATCAAAAAGTTGCATACAAATAAGTATGAGAATGGGAAAACATTCTTGAGAATCAAAGAGAAAAAATGCCTTCATTCATGACTTGATCTTGAACTCAGCTTCTAGATGCTAATTGCTATACTGTCTCCATGTTAACCTAATATGGTGCAAATTATCAACTCACAAAAAAGGCATTGTATCAGAGTTATCTGTACAAGAAAGTAAATTTCCTACCTTCGGCTAAATTAGTTACATAATTTCAAACAAATGACTGTTCAAAGAGCAAAAAAAACAAACTCCTTTGAATTGAGTAGAGTGAGAAATCTATTTTCTCTGCTCCTTTCCAGCAAAGAGACAAAATATAGCATTCATCTTTTAAGCTAAAAACTTAATTGTTGGAAAGGTATATGTATGTATGTATGGACTGATAATAAGTTATTTGAAAAAAGAGAAAATTTGCCTTTATGGATTGGTTTTATGAGATACAAACAGGAACCTTATCCAAGAGGAACCAAATTTATTGCAATTAGCAGAACTAGGCATACATTCACTCATATTTTGTCATACTAAATGCTAAATTTCTGGAGAAAATTTTTTTTTAAAGAATTGAAATGTTTAATTGACCAAACCAAGTATTTTTTTTCTATCCTGCTAAAGTCATGTTCAGAATTGATCAAACAGATTCAAAAAGCTAACAAACATTGCTATGTGGAAGAGTTGCAAAACTAGTTAGTTAAATAGCCTTAAACTAGACCAATACACATTTTGGAGAAAATGCAACTACAAGCAAAATACACAATTTGTGCTTGTTCAAATACTCATGAACGCTACAGTTTGTATGTGTTATATAGATATAAGATTGTTGATTTGATTTATATGTGTGTTCAATATTGATATAAAATAGTTTTGGTTTTTATCTATATATATATATATATCATGATTGTTTGTGTATCATATGCACCCCTAACAATGAGCTAGGAGATCCAGGAATAAACATCTCTCATGTATGATACACACCAACTTTTCAAAATTTGTACCAGCTTAATAAACCTCTAACTTTTTACCTGACTAGAAGTCAGATCTTATATAATTTTCACAGAATTTGCACAGTAAATGTAAACATGTCTGTGCGTTAGCTTTAAAGCTAACGCACAGACATGTTCACACAAAATTACAACAAGCAAGCTGCAAAAATAAGCTTACACTAAAAAAAACAAAATTATAAACAAGCAAACATCCAAGTAGCTAGTGCTTATTTCTGTGAAGCTGTGTAAACCAAAAATGGTTACTACTACTAGGTCCACATGTGGCTTATAAAAAGCCCAAAATTGATTCAGCCCACTTTGCTGATAGCTTCCTCCATTAAATTCAGTCATGTGCCAATTGTCATGAACTAAAACCCCTACACACGCGATTCTGTCTCTTTTCTTGACTATGGCATCTGAGCAAACACCTTGCATAAGTTCGGAAAAATTGAAAGCAGTCTTATATGTAGAGGAAATTAGGAACCAGGCAGCTGGTCATCACTTTGAACGTTCTGAGCACAATATCTGAATGCAAAAATAAGTCCAAACTTCAATCGATGCTGAAGTTGAAGAAAGAAGACAGAGGGGAATCAGCAGCATCTCCAAAAAGCAGATTGAGTTGATGAAGGAATGCAGAATGTCCAGCATTGGAATCAGCACAACTGACATACGTCTTAAGGCACAGGAATTCACAAGGAAAGAAAAATGCCTGACAACTTCGTGGCCAGTGTTGGGTGGAGTCAGCACTTTGGGTTGTCATCAAGAGATAGAAGCGCCCAAAGAGATGTGTGTCCATAAAAAGGGGTGGTTTGATATTCCTATTTTGTGAAAAAGTCTAGTGATTTGATTCCATAAAATTATTTCAACTTATAACTCTTTTTTAACACATTTTAACTAATTGTTATTAGAATAAATTATTGTTTACTTCAAATTTTTGTAACTTTATTTTTTAGTCAATTTGAAGAAAAAAAATTCAAATTGAATCAAACCAAAATTCATGAAGAAAACAATTAAAATACAACTATATTAACTTTTAAAATAAAAAATGACAAGGTAATGTGTTTTGTTGACAGGAGAAGAACAAATACTATCATTCTTGAGCTAAATGCCACAAAAGGCTGGACTATGAAACTAGGATTGAGCCACAATCTCCCTAATTATTACTTGCCTAACGATGTTGTGTAAGGTAAAGTTAAAAATAGAAAATAAGGCAACCAAACTGTCTTTGGATTCACTGAACAATGTTCATTAAACTACCAAAGTTAATACTTATATACCCGACAAGGACAATCATCAGGTGTAATAAACTTTCAATTTTAACGACAATTTCCCTCTCCCCAATTAGTTTGTTATAGCGAGGGTTTACTATATGTCACAACATATGATATGGTAATATATAATAATATGTGTTGGTTGACTGACTGACTTAACAAGCACTTAAGAGCTATTCAGTAGAATTAAAAGTATTTTGCTCAATTCATCATTTTACAGTAGACTACAGACAATAATAAACATTTTTCTTTCTTATTAAATACTTTGGACAAAGAAAGTTAAAAATAACACAAAGTACAACATTAACTCACATGAAAAAATACTGCTTGAGTATGACAGATTTGTAATCAAGATATAAATTGGGCATTCAAAAAAATTAGACAAAACTTAGAGAAAGAAATGATACACAATCAAGGAAGAGTAAAATACTTACAAGGGGAGTATCGCTGAATATATGTTGGCTCTAGGTTATCTGATTCTGTTGAAAAATGAAAATTGTTCGATTAAAATTGAAATTCTGTTTTATGACATAATCATAAATATCATGTAATATAGAGCAAGCCATTTAATATTATTCATAGATGAAGTTACCAAACTTTGTTATCAAAATTAATCAGTTTAAAACACTTTTAATTGATTTTTAGATGTAAAGTTTATAACAATAAATTTAATAATATAATAATGAATGTAAATCGTTCAAATTTTAATAGCTTTTGCTTAATGTTATCAGCTGGTCATTGTTATCTGAGTGACCTTGTTTCAAAGTGATCACAATAAGCAACTTCCTCTACACACTCCTTACACTTTCAGTGAATACTTATATATATATGTAAATAACAATGTATAAGTGATTTATCATGCAAGTACCTTGGAGTGATGGTTAGCAAGATAATCTTACAAACTAATACTAGTATAGAGAGTTTGATCCTTAATGAATACCCAACTATCATGGCCCAGTTAAGCTTTATAACTTCTTACAATATCAATCATCTTTTGTGATGACAGAGTTCTCTTTGAAGAAAAGAATTAACGTTGCTTTAAATTTTAAGATCATGTAAGACTACAATATTCAAATAATAGATAGCTATTCATGAAAGGAGATTAGTTGAAACCTACCGGTAGATGTATGGATGATATCACAATGTCGGATTGAGCAACTGTCCTTGCACAAAATACTCAGGAAGCCATCCCTGCATACAAAAAATAAGCTCTGGGATAAACTTTTATCAGATAAACGTTTTGATACTCTTATTTAGAAAAACATGAACAATTGATTTGAATGTATATAATATTACAACGATGGTCATGGCAAGGGAGAAAACTTTCACATATACAAAAAAACTAAAGCGAAGGTGGATAACTTCAAGATTTTCATTTAGCCAATAATCATGCACTTTTTTTTTCTTTTTTTTTTACTCCAGTTATACTTTTTATTCTCTTCTGGTTTTCCAAAGAAGATAACTTTGTTTGATAAATCTATCTGAATTTTATCTTCATTCAAATGGATATATTTTCATTTAATTTTATTTGATAGCATAAATCATTATTATTACCTTTTATGACTAATTTTTACATTCAGCTTGATTTTTTAGTTGCTTTTCAATTTTTCAAATTGGCCTAAATAAAACAACTTTCCATCCACGGAAGGAGAGTTTTGGATAGATAAATCGATCAATAAGTTACTTTTCCAAATTTCTATTCACGTCTCCTATGCATAAAAGAGATTTGGAAAGCTGCAAGTGAAGGAAAAGAACAAAATTATGTAAATTTTTTTAAGTGGCCTGAAAGACTTAAAATAAAATAACTTTCATGGAGGGAAAGTTTTGGAAGGGAAACTAAACTGCCAATCCTTCCATTTCACCTGTGGAAGGGAAGTTTGTCTTTCATCCAGACTGAGAGGAAAGCCTTATTCTAACTTATATTCAGATTAAGTCTAAGGAAGAGAAGTTTTGAAAAAGTACATAGCTCATTCATTTACTTTTTTAAATTTCTACTAACATCTTCCATGTATAAAAAAATTACGATGAAACAACTTCTTTTTCACAGGGGGAAAGGAAGCTTTATTCAGGCCAGTTGAAGGAATTTTTTTTCCTTCTCTTCGTCCGTCTAGAGCTTTTAAAATCAACCTGAGGTAATATTTATTATGCACAGAATAGACGTGGATAGAAAATTTTTTAAGTAAATTAGATAGATCATTCATTTACCTTTTCAAAACTCCCCTTTCACGATGGAATGGCATTCGTGGAAGGGATATGGTTTTTTTTATGACTTTTATTCAGGCCAGTTGAAAAAGTTTTAAAAAAGCAACTACAAAATAGAGCTGAAGGTAAAAAGTGGTCATAAAAATTAATAATAATGATTTATAATACATCGAATAGAATTGAATCAAAGATCATTTGACCAACCAAGTTATCTCCCTTGGTAAGGCAGAGGGGAACACAAAGAGGGCAAAAAAGAATAAAACGTTTAACCCTTTTAACACCTAATGAAATAAAGTCAAAAAACGGTATATATAACTATTTGATATCAAATAGATGCAACCAAAATTATATGAATATTTTCAATAAAATCTCTCATTCTTTCAAGAAAATTTTACAAAGAACATTAGACAAGAAATATTTTTTTTAAAGAAGCCACTAGTATGAATTCCTTCAATCAAAAATATTTTTAAATTATGTACATACCGTGTGGGACACCAACTGACTTTTTGCACTGATTTTAATTCAGAAATGGTAATTTCCTGGAGTTTCAAGTCAAGGTTTCAATAAGAGAATATTCACATACCTTTTTTATTTACACTGAAGAAAAAATAAAATCTATGATGTATATGATAGAGAGAGAGAAAGAGCAATTAATCTCATGTATTCTTCAGAATTATCTTTTCAAGAACAATTTTAATACACCTCTATATTCATCGTTACATATGTAATGGAGATGATATACACACATTCCCACCACTGTTATCATAAAGTCGAGCATTCCTATGAAATTCTCAGTAAACCGCAATGGCATAAGGCAAAGAAGCGATTCCCATAAATTTACAAGGGGAAGTTTTGGAGCGTTCCCAGATCCACAAAATAGTGATGATGGTATGTTACACTGAGCCATTGGATAGTAAGAAAAACATCCGTGTGTGTGTGTGTGTTATATATATCTCAGTGGTGTAAAGTGCTTTGTAACTTGGGTGTGCTCTCTGCAACGGATGCACAAAAATATAAAAATATTTTAGTGTCTGTAAAAAGCAATGGACAGTTGAAGCCTTTTTGGCACAATGTAGGGGAGGTGGTCCCCATGGGCAGGTGCAAAGGGAGGAAATACAACAACTTTTTTGCACAACTTTTTGTTTCTGAATTATCTTTACTCCATGAATTCAATCAGTTAATCAGATGGGCAATTTAATCATGGATGAAGTAGCAAATTGTGGATTTCTTGACTACTATTTGAACAAAAGCAATTCCAACCATTTCTTTCTACATAATTTTAACATTTTGGTTTGGTGGTAATATTTGTTGACATTATAGCTATGTGTATTGTGAAGACATGTATTGACATATTGACAGCTACTTGTACTATTTTGACTCCATTGCTTCTTATAGAAACAGTAAAATTAAAATTCTAAAATTACTTCACAATTTCGAAATTTTTTTTTGAATAACTTTTTATTTCTTTGGGCAATTAAGAAAAAATAAAGAGTTTTTTTATCCTCTGTCCAAGCTCTTTTAGAAAGTGTATTGTTTGGGGCCCTACAGCCTACGTAAAATTTTGACAATTGCCCAAATTATAGTGCTATCGGGAATAAAGAGTAAGTTTTCACAGAGGGTATCCTTTTGTGCTCCCTCCTTCCCAGAAAATACCCATGAAGGACCCGAATGGAGAAATTAGAGAATTAATGGAAAAATAGAATTTGGATTAGACACTGTTATCGGAAAACAGAATTTGGATTAGACACTATTTTCTTTAATTAATTCTCTTATTTCTTTTATTTGTTCACAGTTTGTAACATTGAATGAGCAAAGGTGTGAAACTTTATAATTTACAATCGGGACCAACTCTACATTGTACAAAAGAGGCTATTACTGTCTGTGGCTTTTTAACAGAAACTAAAATATTTTTGCATTTTTGTGCAGAGAGCACATCCAAGATACAAAGCACCATATGCCACTGATTATATATATATATATATATATATATATATATATATATATATATATGCAGATCAATCGAGTTTGGGAAATACTATACCATTATATTTCCAACATTTATCTGACATCTCTGTTCACAACTTGGTGCAAGACAAAATTCATAAACAATATTCTGATATTTTTCCTAAATTAGTTATAGTACATTGCTTCTATCTGCAGGTTTTCTTTAGCAAATATTGAAATGCTTTCAAATATTTTTCACAGGCAACGAGTGGGGAAAAGACCAAAGTTGATGTAATTTACAACTTATCCCACTTTGAGGAATCTTTCAAAAGAAAAAGCTTCAATCGTTGAAAAATTTTTCAATACTGAAGATTTGAAAGAGATTTTCATTATTTTGACATAAAGTGGTATTTCAGCTTAAAAGTAAACATAAAAAGCGGATTGTACTATCTTTCCAAATTCATTCAATATTTCCATAAACATAAATTTAAGCAAAGGATACAGGAGCCAGTAAATTCCTGAGGTTCCACACAAAAACTTGATTCTGGAAAGAAAAAGTTAAAAAAAAACATGTATAATCTGCAATAAAGTGAAAAAGAAATGTCAAGCATTTAGAAAAGTGATCTTCCCATTATAATACAATAATTGATGCAACTAGTGCAGCCTTTCTCAACCGTTGATCTGATATCAAGCTGTTAAAGAGCCCGGTATAATTCAATTTTCATAATGACAACATTATACAAGAGATGGCTTTATAATTTTGTTTAAAATCAAAAGAAATAAATAAATCTTACCTCGGTGAAAGATACAACTCTTTCAGGAAATAGAGGATCAATTGTAACGCCATAAAGCCCTTTAGTTTGTGTGGAGATCTGAGGTTTGCTAGGTTCTGAAGTAGATGAAAAACAAACGAATGAAATGAAATCTGGTTGAGTTGAGACTGAAGCTCATTAACAAGCAACCATCCTTCATCAGAGGTTCAGGCACCTTGATATACAACATACCAACATCACAAATAAAATCAAGACTCATTTTTTTTGTAAACTCTACCAAGACCAACCTATCAAGGTGCTTAATGCTTGAATTGAAAAGTCTCAGTAGACTTCTCAAATTAGGACATAATGCTTCTCAAGATGCAAATAATGTCAAAAAAGTATATGGAGCAAACACTCCAACAGTGCAAACTATTTAGTGTTGGTTCAATTGGTCAAGGTCAGGAACTATGGATACCAAAGTAAATCTTGAGGTAGGTCCAAACTAATTCTTAACAATGAACAATTATCAACAAAAATGACCAACAAATAATAATTCGAACACTTTCTGGAGACTTTAAAACTTCAAAAGCAACTATATCACATCATCTCAGGACAGTAGGTAAGGTTGAAAAGATAGAACAATGGATTCCATGAGAACTCCATGACAGTTTTTCATCCAACAACTCTCAGCGGTGTTTAGAATAGGCATATGAATTCTTGTAGCATCCTCCATATTCACACATCTGATGCAGATTATCATCTTTTCAAGCATTTTGAACTTTATATCCTTAATAAATGGTTCAATAATAGGGAAACCATGATTCATACTTTTACTGAATTTATGATCCCCTAAGCTAAAGAATTTTATAGAGATGGTAAATTATCATGAAAGGGTAATTTGAAAACGGTTATTGCTCCAAATGGGTCATATTTTGATTAAATATTTACCATTTTTTTTGTTGTCTGTATCATCCTCCATCTTACTATAAGAAAAATAATCTTTCAAATGTAATAACCTCATACAATGCAGTAGAAAGTATGCCAGTATTACTGATTAGTAATGGTACATTTGATCCTAATTTAATATTCAAAAATTTTTTTTCTACTATAAACATACATGTCGTTTCCTGAACTGATATGTCAACATGAGAAAGTCGGAAAGTTAAAGATATCTATTATTGTGATCTCCTGAAAGTGGTAAACTGGTATGCTGGTTTGGAAAATTTCAATTTCAGTATAAATTTCTGAGATGACGAGTTATTATTATACTTTGATGTCTTCATGTAGATGGTTTTTATATTCATAGCATTTCAGTAGTTGTAACTTACGGCCTTCATCAGGTACCTGTAACGTTCTCAGAATTTCAAACTGAACCCTTCATTATTCAATCCAAAGTGGTAGACTGTTTTCATTTCACTATCCATGTTAGGGAAAGCTTATTCCGACCAATCAAATAGAGAGAGGAAAAAAATGGTAGGTTACTGCTTATTTCTATTGTCCCCATTTTTTTAATCTCTATATTTAATCGGGCAGAATGACCAGAAGTGGCATCACATAGATGAATTGATTAAAAAAAATAGCATTCCAAGGGAAATTAAGAATCACTGCCACCCACGTATGCTCATTCTTTACAACCCTCCACTGAAAACTATTTCACTACTCATTGAGGAGAGTGTGTGTGTGTGTACAAAATTAGAAGTTTCTACTCTGAACGCTAAGAGCTGGGCTAAGTCCAGATACATAGATAAATGCATATACATAATTGTTAGAACATGAATAACAGTAAAAGTATTTAAACTGGTTTGTTGTGGGTAGTGATGATTAATAAAAGCAACAACAATAACAGTTACATGCATAACAGGGGAACAATGAATAGGTTAATTTTCTTGCCTTTTGCTGGGCACTCAAATATCCAAATTTTTGAAAAAACAAGAGTGGACACATGCTAAGGGACCAATTTAGCGTAAACTTATATTGGGAATTGAACCCCCTAAATTAAACCTCATTTTGGAGACAAATTTTTTTAAAAAAAACAAAGAAAAAAAAGACATTTTTCCTACTCATTGACAGGGGTGTGGGTGCAAAATTCTGAGTTTCAACTATAAAGTTAGAGCTGGGCAAAGTCTGGGTACATAGATACATATAAATGTCAGAAAACTTAAATAACCTAACAATTTCTATACTAGTGTTGTGGGTAGTGGTAATTAAAAAAAAGGACAAAATAACAGAACTAAATAATACAAAATATCCCAGAGCAAAGACAGCTGAATGAGAACAGTCTACCCCCATGGACTGAATAAAGGATTCAGTTTGAAATTCCAAGAACATTACCAAATATGAAAGACACTCAAAGAAGGTCAGATGGTATAGCAAGAGAAATGTTGTGAATATAAACACAACCAAAAAAAGGACAACAGTTTGAATAAATCAATGTATAACGTGTATAGACATCAAATTCAATACCACTAAGCATTCTGAAACTTGATCAAGCCTTAAATGCTATAATAATCAAAGCATGTGTGCACCTATGATTACTTGACAAGTGGCAATGCAACAAATTATTACAAATGAAAGAGGAAGAGATTGTACACAATTATTTCTGAGATTTTAAATAAGGGGCACATAATGATCCATAACTCTACTCACACAATTCTCAATAATCTAAAAAAAAAAAAAAAATAACTTTATATAATAACCGAGTAGTCAGAAAAAAATTAACCATCTTATTTTTTTTTCCACATGGAGAAGTTTTATAACTCTACCCAACTAATAACTATTTACAACAATTACAGATGCGACAACTGATGTTAAAAAGGTAAACCAAAGTTACTTATATGACACAAGCAGAGCATTTAGAGTTTTTTGTTTTTGTTTCTGCTTTTTTTATCTGTTATTCCTCCCAAATGTTGGTCACGGAATAAAATAAAAAGGTAATTGTTTTCTGCTTTATTGAACATGCAAGTTGACTACTCACATACCAAATAAGGAGACACTCAAAAATATCTTTATGAATATCATGATGTGTGAAATAAAACTACTTTGAACAGCATAATCTAAACTAGCTTCTAAGATAAATATACTTTCAAGTTGATAATCTACTAGACTGACTGCCGAACTTCCCAAACCCCCTTGGACCAATTGATATTCTAAAAAAATATCTTCCGTTCGCAGATCTTTTCAATGGGTCACACAGACGACACTTTGAGAATGGCTCTCTTAGACGACCAAGGATACATATGCTACTTACATGATCAGACATAGTTATAAGGATTATTGATTGATGACAAAAGTGATTCAATCCGTTCTCTCATCAATTTTTCCTTTCTCTGATAAGAATCAAATCGCTATTGTTTAGTCAAAAGAAATACATAAATTTGTATCAACCAGGAAGGAGAGATAAAACCACAAATATGCAAATCAGAAATCAGCATCATCATCACAATAAAAGGAAAAAAGTAGGAACTTGAAAGTTAAGGCTATATAGATTCAGATCATTTACCAAGTAATATTAACCCATTAACTGTCAGTGACGGAAATAATCATTGTAGTTCTATGGCTAACTCAATAAAATTTCTGTTTTGATATGATTGATGGCAGCTCAGTTCTATCTGTGAGTCAGGTATTCTATCTCACAATGAACATCTTGCAATGGACTAGAGCTATTATCTTATAATGGATGATTAATACTCTTCTCCATCAGCCGTAGTTAATGGGTTAATCCACAAATATCAAACAAATTCCAATTTTGAGCTACATAAATGCCACACAGTGATAAGAGATATGTTTTAGGATCTACTAACCGCGCATATCATAAACTCTGAGACATTTACTCATCCCTGTCACAAATGTTTTTGCTTCTCCAGGTTTCCAACAAAATGATATGCTAGATTCAGACATCCCTGCAAGAAAGAAAAACAAAATAACAATATCTTGATATATGTTTTATAAGACAAAGCATTGTCAACCATTATAATTGTTTACCAGTATTTCTTAATTTCACTTACTTTCCATCTTAACTTCTCTGACCGTCGCTCCACGGCAGTAAGCAAACAATACAAATCATAAATGAAAAATGAGCTTTGAGCGATACTCAGTCTGCTTCTCTAAACAACTGCTCTTCCGTTTTACCAAATAGAGTCCTTATCACTGACAGAGAATCAAATTAAGCCATACTTTATTTTTTGACCGATGGTAAAACAATAAAGTAATGATATGAAACAGAATGATCAGGGGAAAATAAAGGATGGGTTTTCTTGACAATTCTGGTAGCTCAGTCAGTTAAGCAGTTGCTATCACTATCCAGATGAAATATTACACCCTTAATCTTAACAATGTATTTCTTTCTAATTGACAATTCTCAACTAATGTTTTTATTTGATTGCTATCAACTTCAACTGGTCTATCAGAAATTGGAGAATTGTCAAACTTTGCAACACCACTTTTAAAATATTTATTCATAGTTCCTTTACAATAACTGCATAGATCTTTTTTTCCATTTCAGTCAAATTTTTACCTTTCTTAAGATAAGAGATAATATGCTGAAAATGTTCAATCTTTAATGTTAGAATCAATGAACAAAAATTTGCCAGTTTTGTCACAAAACAAGAAAAATTAAATTAAATCAAATCAGTTAAATAGTTCCAACTATACACTAAGAAAATTACAATACAAAAAATTCCAAAGAACCCATTTAAAATAAATCAAGAAATGTCTGAGTAGGCTATTTGGGTAATTTAAATTCCAGTTTTCCTTGACCGTTTCTATTAAAAATGAATTATCCTGCTCAATTTGTATATTAAGCATATCTATAGTTCAATACGACACTAAAAATATATCATTCAAGATAATATTACAATTAACACAAAAACTAGTGTACATAAAAACAATAACAAATGTGTTGCCAAGTGGTCAGGGAAAAATGAATGATAAGTGAAAAGGTTAGATCTGATTTTCTGTGAACTGTGAAAGCTCTTATAGCTCAATTGGTAGAGCAGTTGCTTTACATAGGCAAGCTTTCCGAGATAAAAGGAGATGACTTTGAGTCACATATGGAGCTTATTCTTTATTTCCAATTGGTACTATTAGTTGCAATGAAAAGCTTCAAAAATTAAGAGGGAAGAAAATACTTCATAAGAATTAATAATGTATCATGCAAATTGAAAAAAAGCATTTCCATTATTACCATGTTATATAGCAATTTGAAAAAAAAAAATAAGCAAAATGTTTATTACTTACCTATATCTAGATAGGGTTTGGTTATCACAGATGACTCGCTGGTGCTGTAACGCATTCGTTCGGGAGGCAGGCTGGATTCTGCCACTTTACTGTTCACATCCCAAATTGCAATGCATCCATCATGTCGGTTTTTATCAAGGCCAGCAGCCAACTGGTATGTAAAAAAAAATAATCAATACATAAGTAAGTGAAAAAAATTAATAAAACTATGAAAAATATGAGAGTTTTAAAAGTATGTAAAATCTCCTATATGCAAGCGACAGAATAACTAGATAATATAATTTTATTATCCATGCCTCCTCATCTATCACTATTTTCTATGAAATCTTCATTTTTTCTCTTGCTATGATTTTCTTGACCCTTCATTTTATTCCTCAAGTATCTTTTCATTAAGGGACAGTTGGAGAACAGTAATGACACCTTTCAGGTCTCCATCTCTCTCTCAACTCTTTTTTCCAGTGTGATACAACAGCGTGACCTGGCATATAGAAATGGTAGCATTTATGTACTTTGATAATATTGACGCTTACATTCGTGCGCAGTTTATAGAGTGAGTGACTAGCTATCTTTATATCAAGAATATTGAGAGATTTGGCAAAACACATGTTTGCACATCAAAAAGGGAAGGAGGGGCCATTAGTTTTTGTGGTAATTAGTTTGGGGGTCAATAGGCCAATCATAGTCTCCCTTACAAAGCCAACCAGTGTACAGCTTAAAAGTACCTCTCTCTTCTCATTGGTCAAGTCTTCAAACAAAGACAGGAGTGACAGAGAATTCAAATTGTGGTAGTCAGTTGGGGCAAACGGACTGGAGCCATCACATCTCTCTCAAGCTTCCTGCTGGTGAGGGAGCGAGGGGACAGTAGAGAGAGTTGAAGATGGACAAGATATCGAGTCAGCAGCCGAGGCAGTGTGGTAATAGGAAAAGATCTCACTATGAAGTCAGGGTCCAATTTGTTCAGCATTTCTACACTAGTGGATGTAGCTAGCAGGTTACTTGTACACGCCGGAATTTTGATGGAGAAGAATTCCATTTCAACATCTCTACTTCTGTCAAAGTTGAACACTTCATTTCCCTATTCAAATCTTTATCCTGCTTTTGTTTTCACAAGTTGTTTTCATCTCATTGTTTTTGGTTCTTGTTCTTGTGACTTCAACAAACTCTTTAATTCACAATAACTTCTCATCAAATTTTTCATCACATGCGAATGTGTTTTCCATGTGGCTATACTACAGAGAGCAGTGAACAAAGCAAACCAGATATAACCTCTAATGGCTTCCAGTGACTGTGATAGCAAATCAAATATTTAATTAACAAGTCTTTTTAAGACTACTGAAATATAAAATTGAAGAGCATGGAACAAAGTTATTTGAAACAGTTATCATTTCAAGATTTTCTATGTTGCTGATGTTTCAGCGCAGTGTGGCTTCCTTTGCTCAACAGAGAGGAATTAGGAGAGTACCACCTTCCCATCCATATATATTTTGGAATCATCTCTGTAACATGAGTGGCTATGAATGGAATCATCTTTGTGAGTCATGTTGCTGCATAGCAATTAATTAAAAATGATTAACAATACTTCATCAAATAGAATAAATAAAAATAAAATGAAATTGAATTACTGATAATGAACTACCAATTGATAGCAAACATGGCACAGGAGAGATCAGGATAGGGGATGAGTTTGAGGATTCAATTTGAATTTGCGATAACCACTGAATTACTGGAACTCAGTGCCAACCAAATCTTTTCATTTGTTATCTTACACTGAATCCTCTTTCCAGAATACTTGATTACATGAGGAACCATGCCTGTTTTTATCAGTTTATTGTAGCAGATTTTTTACTTACGAAGTTGGACTCAATAGGATTCCATGCCAGATAGTTGCATTGCCGGGAGTGTCTTTGAGCTGCAAATAAAAAACGAAATCCCTTGACTAAAAAATTCAGACAGATAACAACAATACTACTAAGGAAAATAAAGATCATTACGAATTAAGCAGAAATAAAAATGTTTGTCTGTGTTCATTATACAGCTTATATAAGTAATGTAAGTGAGGATGTCATTACTGTGTTAGCACATCTGAAAAGCTGAAAAAATGTCGTTTCTAGCAATTACAAAAACAATTTCTCCATCTATCCCCATATTTGATAAGTTGTTCTTTGGCTCATGGTTAACTTCAACGAATGTCACTGAAATTCATTGAGAACTTTTGAAGTGATTGTGTAAACAATAAAACAGACAAATATAAGTGAATAGATACTCTCTGTCACACTTCAGTGGCAGAAAAATGATGATACTTATTCAAATATACCAAATCATAGTGATGTAGCCTTTCAGAACTACAGAAAAGCTCTAACTATCAAATTCTTGAACAACTGAATACAGCTTGAAATTGATTCTTTTTATTTAAATAGAAATCTTTTCGCGAATGGAATATAAGTTTGTTTTTTTTTAAATTACCGAAAGTCAGAAGGGAGGTAACTCTACTTAAAAGTTATTTCCCTTTACGCAAAAGTAGAAAATTTTTATAAGGGTTTAAAAATTAAATCTCTAAAGGTTGATGTTACACTTCAAGCCAACAACAAGTTCAAATTATAAAGCGATTATTTGGGGCAAATATAATTTCTTCAGCAATTTTCACAGAGAGATTAAAAGTGTTCTTACCGAATTCTTTTCCTGCTAAATCACAATTTTTGGAATCTCCAATACTGAATAAAATAAACAGAAACACAGTGAATATCCAGACCTAGCATAAATGAATCACAGTAGTCCAAACGTGTACCAGAACTAATTATCTAAAATTATCTGTGAAAAATAGATCTTTTATCAGAAATTATCTGAAAAATATCAGCACAAGATTTGGGCATTGTTGGTCCCTAAATGACACTTTTGGGGAAAAACAAAAAAGAATGGTTTTAGATAGTGCTTAGAGTTATACTCATGAACATATTCATGGATGAGATTATTCAAAAATATGACCTGGAGCGCCCAGGAACAAACACACACACAAACATAGACAAAGATGAGCAAAGAGAGAAGAATCTGTAGCCTACTTGGCTGGTTGGTCGAGTGGGCAGGTCATTTGTGGGGCTACAGTTATTTGATCAGAAAAACAACATAAGAATTTTCAATCATTATCAAGTTATACAATTTCACAACTTTAAAAGACGAAATATTGAATGAACAAAAACATCATCTTTTCAGGAAATTTACAGAAAAAGTTTGTGATTTTTTTTTTAAGAAACAACAAACATAATATATCAGAGTAACGTGGGGCAAGTCCCACACTGGAAAGTGCATAGGATCTTTGCAAAGAAGAGCATTCCAACTGAAAATCTTATAGTCTTACAAATCAGTGTTTCTGAAATATTCATGTTCTTTTTAAGTATTTGACAAAAAATTAAAGGCATACAAACACACATCATATAAGCAAAATTATTTTAAAATACCTTCTAAGCAAAATTACTGCTTTATTTTTTTAAATTTTTTAAACATAAATGCATTTGAACTTCATTAGTTTGATCTAGTGCTTGAGAATTATTGGATAGCCTGAAAGTTTTGTCCTGTTTTTGTCATTAGATAACATTAGGAGCATTTAGTTCTAACTAATTTCATTTGAAAAAACTGCTTTTGATTGCAAGGTGACAGCTGTCATTGTTTAAAGAACTTGGGTAAAATTGGCATTTTTTTTTTATTGATGTCTAACATTTAAGATGGAAGAAAAAAAGTAGAATTTTGACCACATTATGCTTTTTTATTTGAAGAAAAGTGAAAATATGACCCAAACATAAAAAAGATTTGTACACTTTATGGAAAAGGTAGAGTGAATTAACAAACATGTCAAAAGTGATTTGCAAAGTTTTGTGCTGAAGATTTCTTGCTAAATGGTATTCTGTGGTCTGATAGACCCATTGAGGTTGACAATGATCAAATACAGACATTACTGAGGAATAATCAAAATATGATATAAAAGATAATGAAGATGCTCAAAAAATCAAAATCATGCATTGAAAATCATTTGCACCTGCTTATTTATGTTAGTTGCTTTGATGTTTGGCATCTAAATAAATGGAAAACCTACTAGACCACATTTTCAAATGGGATTTGCGACTAGAATATAATGAAAATATAAACAAACTGTAACAGATGATAAAAAAAGGATACTTTAAAATATGGAATGAAATAGATTATGGAGTTAAGCAAAATGAACCAACACTAACAGTACCAAATGCCAATCTCAATTCAAAGAAGGTGATACTCTGTTTATGATGGGGTTGGAATGGAGTTTCTAACTATGAGCTCCCTCAGGAGAATCAAATGATAGATTTGGACATGTATTACTCCCAATCAGACCAATTGAAGGCGGTAATCAATGAAGAGTGTCCAGAATTATTTAAAAGGAAGAGCAAATTATTCCATCAGGATAACGCTTGACCACAGGTTTCTTTGGTGACCAGACAAAAATTGTTACAGCTTGGTTGGGAGGTTTTCCATTGCCCACAATATTCAGCAACTATTGCACCTTCGAACTATCATTGTTTTTTCTTGGCTTTACAAAATCCTTTCAACAAAAAAAATTCCAATTCTCTGGAAAACAGCAAAAAGCATATAAAAAAGTTCTCTCTTGAGGAGAAAAATTCTAGAATGATGAAGTTGGCTGAAAGATGGCAGAAGATTGTAGATTGAAATGGTAAATATGTTGTACAATGAAATTAATGTTGAAAATCAAAATTCTTTTATCTTTAAATAATAAACAGTTTTTTGAATGAAAAATTTTTGGTCACCCAATATTCTATGCATCTACAGAAGTATTTTTTTTTGACATCTTAATTGCAGTTGATCGTAGGGTTTATTCCAGGCTATTATTATCACTATCATCAGTTTTTGCAAGTTGGTTTATACAGGGATCAATTGAAATGCA
Organism: Thysanoteuthis rhombus; assembly: GCA_963457665.1. Classification (NCBI taxonomy): domain Eukaryota; kingdom Metazoa; phylum Mollusca; class Cephalopoda; order Oegopsida; family Thysanoteuthidae; genus Thysanoteuthis; species Thysanoteuthis major. The sequence continues at coordinate 36,547,373 of OY735211.1, read as the reverse complement.
ACATTCTTTGATATTTCCATTGAGTCAGCAGTTATCAGACATTTTGGAATTCTAAACAAGTTGATAATGTTATAAAATTCAGCAATGATTTTATAAGGTATTTTCACACCAAAAATAATAATGATCACTGTTGGTTCATTTTTTTCCACTTTGTGTGAATTTTAAAGATTGATAAATAGGTTGTATACGATAATATAGATTGAATCAGGCTCAAAACCATGAAAAATAGAATTCTGTATTTTATAATTTGTTTTCTTTCTATATTTATTTCATTCCAACAAACTGAAGTCACATGCATTCATTTTCCAACACGTTTCACAGCAATCAGTTCATTTTTGCACAAGTGAATCCCACAATATCCAGTGTTATAAATTGCCAACTTACTTTGTAAGAGCCACTTTCCCTATCACCTGACCTACAGCCAGCAAATTTGGATATTCTGGTTTGGGGTATAGTGCAACACACTGCAAAGAAAATTAACGGAAAAATTTAACAGTCAATAATAGATATATTAAAGACAAAAAAAAAAATGAATTCTATGAAAAGTTACCAATCATCTACTATTTTCTCTGACATTATGTAATTTACATTTAAAAATAGAAGTGTGAAGAAAAAATGAAATGACACTTACTTTCATATAATGAACATCTGTGGGGGGGCAGGTATAAAGAGGAACTGCACTGGTTGTTCCTGATAATGGGGTGCCTGTGAAGAGATGTTATTATACAATTAGAATAATTGCTCAAATCTTCCTGATCTAGCAACAACAAAAATTATCTATCAGTAAAAATGATTACACTTACATTTTTGTTTGTTTGTCAAGTTGGCAGTTTTCTCTACCTTGTATAAGGTAACAGTGGTTCCACAAACAATGAAATTGTCATGGTTTGTATTTGACCACAACACATCTCCCTTACAAATACTCATGGCAGGATGTACAGTATGATCTGATCAACATAAAAAAAAGATGAATGAAATGATACAATTATACAGTGAAAAAATATTTTTTAGATTGAAGTTAACAGACATATTATAAAATGATCCATTGAGAGGAGAAGGAGGATAATTATTTGATAAATAGTCCAATATAATAATTTCACACAAAATTTATCTCACATTTAAAGAGTGAAAGGGAAAATAGTTCTCTTATCTCTAATCTCTGTGAACAGAGGCAATAATGCAGACAAACTTGTCACTTATCTATTAGGTTGTTACACATGAATTGTTGTCTTTTTTTTCCACATCATAGAGAATAATGCTAAAAGTGAAAGATTTATAAATGCAGCCAAAATCTTTTACATATTTTGCATAGAGATATAACTCATTATCGAAGGGTTTTTTTCTAGCCCATAACAACAATGGTGCCTACCCAAAGTGTACAATTTCAAATTAGGAAATAATACTGCTAAACCTGCTGATAACATCTACAAAGCATTTAGAGGATACTACTTTAGTGCAAACTGTTGAGAGTCGGTTCAATAGGTATAGATCTGGAAATATGGATACCAATAATAAAACTTGAAGGAGGCACAAACTCGTTCTCAATAATGAAAAATTATCAACAACAGTGCCAAACAACAATGGTCTGAGCACTTTAGGATTTTAACAGTGACCATATCACTTCATCGCAAGGCAATAAGGAAAAAATGGGCCCCCATATGAACTGAATGCTCCATGACATTACCTGACCATACAATACTCAGCTGTGTCCAAGCTTACAGAATTGGGATATGAAGTCTTGCAGCATCCTCCATATTCACCTGACATTCCTCCTACAGATTATCATCTTCCCTAACATTTTGAACTTGATATTCATAATAAAAGTTTCTGTAACAGGGAAACCATAATTTGTGTTTTTACTGAATTTGTGACCACTAAACCCAAAGAATTTAAAATAGATGGCATATTATCATTAGAGGATCATGGTGAAAATCGTATTTTTCCAGATGGGTCACATTTTGATTAAATATTTGTTGTTCTTTGTTGTTAATATCAGCCATCATCTTATTATCCAAAAGACATTTCATTTGTAACAACCTCATATAAATGTTGCAAATTCAAGTCATTCCATAAAGCATATATATTTATACAGAGAAAACAAAAACATTAATCACCCCATACTTGCAATTTTAACAAACACAAAATATCACAAGTACAAAAACCCAGTCTGCTGTGGCAGTTTTTTTTTCTAACTATTGCAGAGTAGGTCACCCTTTGGTCTTCATCAATAAATTTCATTCATCCATGACTAAATTTCCTTATGCTTTTTATCATTTTCTCTTATTCTCTATTGTGTATGATTTTATGCATAATTTATTTTATATCAAGGACTTGTCTGGTCTTCTCTAAAAGGCAGGTTGAATTACAGTAAATTTGGGAGATATCCAACAAAATTGTAATTTGAAAACCATTGGTAAAGAGGAGAAAAACATGACTCAAATCAATATCTCACACTATTTTGCTAGAAATCACATCAATTAGCAAGAAATGACCTCTGGTGACATCACAACTGTATGTTTTGTGAGACTTCATGCCTAATATCAGAATACATAGAGAAAATCAAGTTTTTAGGGTTAGTGTTGGAATTTCATAAATATTTTCTTTATTTCATCGTTTTCAAAAGACCATATCTATTTGGGTATGAATTAGATATCTAATTTTTCTCAAACTGTAATTCAAAAACAATCCAAAAGCTCTTCTTGTATTTGTGATTCCCGATAGTGTAATCAATCTTTCCGAAGAAATGAAGGTCATATCCATTCAAAACACATCAGAATACAGAAAACGAATTTTTTTCCAACAAAAATACACTACTACAACTACTCCATGCAGAATCCTTACCAAAAAAGTTAATAGACGGGAAAATGATGGGAGTTCGGACTTTTGCACACAGCAGTGTAAATTACAACATGTCTGACAGATGAATAAGAAAATGCAATAGTTCTCATACACCTTTAGTTTGTTTTATTTTTTCTGTTCTTTGTTTTCGAAAAAACGAAATCAATGTGGCCGGTCTGTTAGCACCTTATTAGTCCAAGATATATCCCATCAAACCAGTTTTGGTGAAACTTATATTCCATGTTATAACTCCTGAAGGTGGTGGAACACCCGACTGTTACTAAATGATGTGTAAGCATTCTGTAATGCGTCGTAGCTTAAATATCTGTTGTATTTTCTGAATGAAGTCGACATCAGCGAAGTAAAATGATAAAATGAAAATATTATTATCTATTTTGCACAACTTTCTGTTGAACAGTGAACATTTTTGGGTTTTGAGGGTTATTGTTGTCGTATGCACAACACAACACTTGCCTACTGTGAACACAAACAAAACAACAAAATCATCCTAAGGGAATGCCGTTAAAACAGATAAATACCATATACTCAACCTCTCCGGGTAAACTTACAGATGTAGAAAAAGAAAATAGAAGCAGGGTCTACTTGTTTATAGCAAGCATCTATTCAATGAATTTTCAAACATGATTAATCTAGTTTTTAAATGTCTATGAAAAGAAGAGATATCAAAAAATTAATCATTGTTCATCTTCTGAATTGATTACTGTCTAAGAGATATTCAACGTAGATAAGAGCATTAAAAGACAGACTGCGTATTTTCTTTTTCCTTTTTCTTAATTGATTTTATGTGTGTTTATGACAGCGTCAATTTGTTGCTCTCAGTCAGCTGTCTTCAAACTTACATCCGGCTAGATTGAATTACAATCAGAGGGTGGAGAAAAGAATGGCACGGTTCGCTTCGCACTAAAGTCGAGAAACAAATGAAATGTGTAATATCAACTCATATACTAACCTTTATTCGTTGAGTGAAGGACAAATACAATCAAAATAAGATCACTAATCTTTGGACTTAGCACGTGTCCAATGCGACATCTTATGACAACACCAACGGCAAACTAGCGGCCAATTCAATTCACAGCAGCTAGAGGAAGGATAACTTTGTTCTGATTTTGTTTTTGCTCAAAATAACAATAACTGTTGCCTTACATGTGTATCTTGAATAATAGTGAATATACATTCGTGTTTCATTTCAAATACTTTGGAATTAAACTGCTATCCTTTTTAGTTTTGATTTTGTCAAAAGCCGAAATTTAATTATCTAATTTCGGTCGACACCGGTAAAGACATTGACGTTAGGTGGTGCTAGTAAAAAGAAAAAAAGAAAACTCGGACTGCAGGCAAGGAAAGCGATGTCAATTTAGAATTAAACAGTTTGTGGTTCAAATTGTTTTCCAATTATTTTATACTTTTAACAGATTTAAGGAGAAAATTATTTCTTATTTCTTGTACGTATGCTTTAATTATATATCATTATTATAGTACATTCTATTGTTAAAGAATTATTTCACAAACGCCGAGCTAACCTCTTAAATTTTTAAAATACGGAATTGATTCTAAGTATGTTGATGGCCAGGTCTTCTCAAGCAGGCTAACTTTTCCTTGGCAAAGCAAAGGTCATCATCTACTTATATAATATGGAAATTTGGTTGGTGGAAGAAAAGGTAGCTTTTTAACAAATCTGTTTGAGAAAGCAATCTCGCTATCAAACACTCTCCATCCATAATGTAACTGTTGCCTTCAATGAAAGTGAGTTTTTTACGATTCACTCTCCCTACAGTCACCCTATAGCTTGAGTATTTGAATTTCAAGGGTTTCTATGCCATATAAAACGATTTTATTTTACTCTCACTTCTTTAGAAAGAAAAATGAAAAAGTATCTGAGTGACATTCCAAAATGTTAGCAATTTCTATAAGTATTTTGGAACAACCCAGTTATAAGTAGCTTTGTGTCCCATTTTAGATAACACAGAGGTTAAATAATCATACTTTTATTATGCTTGTCACGATCTACATACGTTACGCTCTCATTAGGCAATGTATAAAAAACTAATCAATTATGAAAGAGAATTTTGTAATGCAGAAATTTTAATAAAGCAGACAATGACGTTGTTTGTTTCTTTGATACGTTACAGAATTACAAGTTAGTAAAAAAAAATCTTGATTAAGATTCGGTTTAGCACACGTGAGTAATTTTGTATGTAAATGTGTTATTTATTTTTTACTATAAATTAAATTAAGTAGATATGCAGTTGAACTGGTATTTGTTCATGGTCAAGTTGAATTCTTCTGACAAGGTATGGAATTTGATATGTTTTAACTCAATTAGCTGCATATTCCATGCATTGCTTAGCTAGTTTACAAAATATTTTGTGATAGATCACCCCCCCCCCGGGAGCATTTGGTGCAACTGCCTTGCTGAGTGCATTGAAGCCAAGACTGTTGGGTTCGTCCTTGAACATGTATTTCATGATGTAGCAAATGACCTGTTCATACCCAAACTCAATCATATTTTGTCTATCTAACTTTACAATTGAAACAGAATGAATTGACCAAAATATTGTGACTACATCAAAGATGAGAAGAGTTTAAATTGTCGAAACAAAAGTTGGTATCAATCAAATCATATTTGTTTGAAACTAAAACTTGAACAATTTGTTTCAATCTTCACAGCACAAGAAAAGATTTTCCAAGAACAGAAAACTGTTTGAGTCATCATCAATTGTTGAGATTTGGATAAGGGATGCACAAAAAGTTTTGATTGAATTTTCTGTTCAATCCCTTTATCTGAATATCAAAAAAAAAGTAACTCAAAACACTCATCTAAACTATTGTCAAATAACTTCATAATGAATAAATATTATCTTCTAAGAAGAGGCATTGTTTCATTTTGTGTCCACATAACTTTAAACCATTGTCAAAATTAACTGTGGTTGCACTAAAGATAATAGAATTGATTACAACTAGTATCTATTACTAAATGATTTTCCAAATGCCTGTCCGTCCATTTGTTTGTACCCCTCCACCACCCATCACAAAAACCACATGACATGAACCCTTGAGAATTTTACTGTGTATTACTGGGAACCTGGAGCAGGTTTTTAGCAAGTTATTTTCTGAAAATCACGTCCCAAATATGTTGAGCGGGTAAATTCAAAATCTTGCTAAATTGGACACATTTTTTGTACCTGGCTCCTTTCAGCTGCCACTTGACTGCTGCTGAAAAATAGCTTGATTGAAGAACAAGTTGGCATTTTGTATCATTTTTAGAGAGGATCGTAGAGTAAGAGAGAGAACAGTGGTTAGTTTAGAGAGAGGCTGAAAGAAAAGGAAGATGCTTTTCCCCGAGATCATAAAATAAAAAATAATCTGAATTTCGCAAAAACCACCCAACATAACACTGAAATTTTCTTTGTGTTCAAATGTGGCCATGGGAAAGATATTTAGCAAAATAGTTTTTGAAAATCAAAACCAAAATATGTTGTTTTGGGGGTAGGGGAGTGGAAGTTGATTTTCAATTTAGTGTCAGCTTTTTAAGAAACCATCAACCAAAACTGTCAACAAGTTTCTTCAGTTTTCTAGTGGGTTTGACTGACTGTCTATGTAGGGGAGAGTGAGGTCAAGTGTAACAGCCCAATTCCTCCCAATCAAAGATAAGCTATCATCATATTACTCTCTCTTCTCATTCTCAGTTAAGTCCTTTGCCTGCCTGGACAAAATCAGCTCGTTTTTTGAAGATCGTCAGATTTTATAACAGAAAGTCTGTTTTTGAGGTAAGAAAGTAACTTCTCTAATTTTCCGTGTTTTCTAACTATTATCCTGAGTTTTTATGCCCATGAATCTAAAGTCATATAATTTTAATGCCTATTTTCTTAGTTAACAGTTAATGTGACTGACATGCTAAAATTTTGCTGTCCCATGCTAGTACAAGGAGGTTTTTCTACGCTGACAACAGTGGGGTCAAGTGTAATGCCTGACCTCCTCTACTTTCAGCTATGACAATGCTCATCACATATGCCTTTTTTCCTGTTTTCAATGAATCAAATATTATCAAGGTAAATGGTCAACCATTAACTAGCTACTCGCCAACCGTCCACTGGTTTTTCTCATGCAATCCATACGATTACATTTTTACATTTTAAATATTTGTCTACGATAAATAGGCTAATAAAGCCTGTGATATCAACTGTAATATTTGACCTCCCAAAATACATCTATATTGTACTCTTTATGTAATTTATGGGGACTTTTAAATGATATGACAAATTAGTAGACATGTAATTATAATATAGTGAAATCTAGTTGAATCAGTCTCAAGGTAATTCTAAAAAGGGTTAAAGTGTTACACTTGACCCCACTTTTCCCTATGCATGTATCATACATACAGGCTGCACCAATGGAGCTAGATGGCTTAAAATATAAGCATTTAATTCTGATTATGTCTAGAAAATCTTTTTCAACCACCCCCATAGGTTTCATGGAGGGGAGTAAATTGGAAATGTAAGTTCATGCTGAAATGATCCCGCATTTTGTGTCTGGCATCATTCACACTTGTTTTTTGTGAATTCAGAATACTTTTGTAATCACTGACCAACAAAAAGCAAGAAAAGTAACTTATTTGTTGATCACCCCTTTTTCCAATTTTTTACACAGCAGGCTGCCTGAAGACATTGATCATGTGATGGTTTCTCCTAAATGACTAACCAGACTAGTTTGAGGCAGTATTTTTCTGAGATCGTAAAAAATTTAGTATAGTTCAATTTAGATATATATGAATATTTGAAGCATATTACCTTTTCAAAATCAGCTCCCAAAATATTTGAAGAGGGGCGGTTCAATTTTGTGTTAGTTTTTTTGTTTATCTTCAGAAGTGGCATTTTTCCGAGATTGTAAAAAAATTAGAATATTCTATTCGATACGTAGTATTCAATAATATTTATTCATATTACCATTCTTTTCATCAATATTATTTCTAAATTATCAATCATTTATTTACTGAAATCGCTTCTACAGTATTTTGAACTCCACAACTGTGATAGAAGTTACATAAAACTATCCAGAATCATCTAGATTTCATTAATAATTATCTAGATTTATATCTAGTATGTAGGCACTTATTTTCAGACAGATAGACGGACAGACATTTGGTAAATTATGATATGATTTATTCACTTCTTATATTATTCACATATTATTATGTACATTATTTAGAAAGTAATTAGTTTGTTATCAAGGTTTTAGGGAGTTCGATATTCTTATTTGGAACAAATTACTGAATTCCTAGTTCAATTATTCACTGGATTTTCATCTAGACATATTGTAGAGGAGATTAACTTTGCTAATAGAGGTGACACTGTATATCCTTTGGATTTGGAAGTGTTTTTGCACTGTTACAAGACAACTACTTTGATGATTCTAATGTTAAGCACTTTTTCAGTTAAAAACACTGAATTGAAAAAGCTAAATGTTGAAATTGAATTCTTTGTAGTCAGGGCAAAATTATATAGTAAAAAAAGTGTGTAAGGTCACGTGACTAATATGAATCATCATGAGACCACCATTGATCATCTCTTTTTATTTTGGTGCAACTTTGGTTTGGGCAAGTGTCACTGACAAAATTGGGCTGTCTCTGTATGATATGCCCTGCTGATGATTTTACCATAGAAATGTATTGAAAATCATTTTAAAAAATGGATTGTCAGTGGTCAAGAATTAAGGCAAACAATACTGACAGAATCGGGCTATCATATGTATAATGCAAATGTATTCTAATAATTTTTGTATAAAAATTAATTGAAAATCATTATAAAGGATTGTCAGTGGTCAGAAATAAGGGCAAGCATTACTGACAGAATTGGTCTATCATATGTATAAGGTAAATTCTTTGCTCATGATTTTACCAATAAAATACATTGAAAATCATGAAAAGTTAATTGTCAGCAGTCAGGAATTAAGGCAAGTATTACTGGCAGAATAACACTTTTATACGTATAGTATATGGTTTTATAGAAATCTTTGTCATAAGTAATTGTTTCTTAATCATAAAAGCACATTAAGATAATTAGATATCTAGTGTCAAAACTTGCATACATAGAATGTTGATAATTGTACATGACTGGATGAAATCCTGAAGCATTAATAATTAGCAAAAATTAAAAAATGTTTCTAATTATTTCAACTACAATGCTTTTTCTATTCATTTTGCTGGGCAAATTCCAATAAATAGAGTGTGACATTTCATGAATCTGATACATTAATAAAAAAGAAAATAAACAAAAAATTACTGGCTGTTTCGTTCTGTTTACACCATTTCTACTAATCTCCTCACAATTTCTGGCTGTTCATTTATAAAATGTATTTGCTGTAACTCCTATCTTTAACTGTAATTTCTTAAAATGACTAATTGACAAAACCTGTAAAGTTTGAATGCCAATTTTACTAAAAGTGTCTGGATTGTTCAAGAACTATTGATATTATAAACAATGTGGAAACAGAAAAGTAAATATTATTAGTGTGATCCAAAATTCAAAACAAATATACTCAGTATCATACACTGATTCATCCACATTGTTTTCACCATCTTGGCTGAACACCATATGAGAATTGAACTTAACAATAAGAGCCTTTGATCTAGAAAGAACAGACATTAGGTTTGAGGCTTTAACATTACAGTGAATTAAAGCATTGGTTAAGCTTTGCAGTTTACTTTGTACTTGTGGGTTCAGTCCCTGAGTCAGGCAGTGGAATCCAGAGGAACATGCAGAAGTAGCATCAGAAGGATAGATTAACAAAAAAGATAAAATAATAGAAGAATTAACTAATATGAGATATTCCCTGATATGGACTGCGGAATGAAAACTACAACTCCCGTGAACTTGATAAAATGTTCAGCTTGAAATTCTGAGAAAGTTAAAACTAGCACTTGTAGAAGGCTAGAGAGTACAGTAGCTGAAACGTTGTGACTATAATAATCAAGACCAGGACAATAGTTTGAATGAATAATGATGAATCGAGTATATAAAACTGATTACTCCCTATCCCAGAAATCCTAGTACTAAAAAGCTATGACTCAAATGTAAGAGGAAATTCCGGGTCATATAACTTTCCGTTTTTTGATATTTTTGTTTTCTTTTTGATGTATTTAGTTATAAAAATAATACTTTTGCATTTTAACACCCTGTTCAAAATCCTGGATCCATCATCGCTATGGTGAGCAAAAACAATCAATTGAACAACACAAAAATTTTAATTTTCAGCAGCTTTATTGAGGTGAATCAGAAAAAAGTACAGATTGTGTTTGTCATAGTGATATGTCAAAATTCTTTTTTTATGGAATTAACAAATATATTTTACAATTTATTACAAGCTAGTACACAGACTCCAATGATTATACATAGCAACACCTTTTCAACAAAAAGTGGTTTCAGTTATCGTAATCGTTTAATTGGTAATGGTTAATGTTGATATTTTCATGATTAAAATAATACAGGTCTTTTTTTCTGATGTTTCAGATTATGTTTTTGTTCCTGACACTTTAAACATATCTACAAATTACTGTATTTCCTGATATCAAGGATGCACCCCAATTTTGACTCGCAAAATTTTGAAACAATAAGAACAGACATAAAATTAAGGTTTCAGCACTTTAAACACATTGCAGTTTTTCTTCTTTTGTCTCTTAATAATGTTCCCTTAAAGTCAAATCATTTGAGGAGTGGAGATACTGGTAATATTGATATAAAACATCTAAATTAATCTAAATTACTACTAGTCTGTTGTCTACCGTAGTATACCAATAATGGAATGAATTTTTGTGATTTTGTATATATATTTTTTTTACAATTCTATATTGAGTTTAATTTATACACTTCATTCAAAGGTCATATACAGGAGTTCAGATTACTGTCTAGCATAGATTACATTCCTCTGTGGTTAGAATAGGCATATGAGAAAAAATAATCTGTAGGATACCGTTCAAATTTTCAAGACTCATTTTGGGAAAAAAAAGCGTCTCCAATGCCAGGTAATACAGTATATATAAATTTACAAATTACAAAATTTTACTGCTTTGGAGTTTTGTTTTTATTTTTTAATACTTAGAATTTTTAATTTGTGCTCAGTTTATTTTTAAGCAGTGAAGTGCTTCATATTTATTCTGCTGTTGCTTTAGCCAACTCTGTAGTGCTTTATGAAATGGTCAGTCAGATATGAGATTACTCAACTATCAGTTGCTATAACAGGCTGGCAGTTGAAGTTTATATTTGGTACATTATAAATACACAAATTCCACATATATGATACAATATCACACTTATTTTTTTTTTCTTCAGAAACAGCTTCACTGCATTGTTGACTATAAGACAGGAAGAATCTCTTTGTCTATTAATTTTGAGAAGAATCATTAAGATTCAAAGAGTTTTTCCAGACAATAGAACTCATTCTTTTGTTTGTTTTTTTTTTTGTTGTTCCTACATTTTACAGCCATCTTCAGTCAGACTAATGTGGCTTTCACTGCTTAACGGGGGACACGGTATGGAATTCATTGTTTAACAAAGAAAGGAGTTGAAAGAACATCTGCAACCTACATTACAAGTGTTACTGCTAACCAACAAAAAAAATTCTGTTTGCTTACATTTTTTACTTAACACTACCAGAGGAAGAGTCTCTCTCTTTATACATGTGTAGTACATCTAAGAAAGCCATAGACACTTAGTAGGAAAAACCAAAATAATAAGTTCAATTGTCCAAGAGAATTTCTTTGACTTTACATTGGACTCATGATCTTCTTATCATTTTAATAATAATCCTTTTCTCTTAGTGATTTTTAAAAAATGGCTGGCAGTGATCAAAGAAGATTATAAATATTTCAAACTAGTTTTACCTTTATATCTTTCATATGCAATGCATTTTGTTCTTTAATTTTTTAACAAAATCAATCACTGTATCAAATATCCATCCACTAAAATAAAGCAGATATCTATAGTCACATGTCCTTCTTTGTGCAAATTAAAGGCAGATTTGGTAATTTGCCAATTACGGTTAATGAGTCTCACCAACCAATATTGGATAATGGACTGCAGATCATATGATCTTCAGAATAAATGAATTATTTCCTGGGACTTATTAAATCATAAAATGTTTGTACAAATTTGTTTTATTTACAATTGAAAGTAATTCTCTTCTTTTTGACTACTTAGCGGATAGGAAATATGAAAATCGCAAATTTTACAAATACTGCTGTCAACTACTGACAAAAAATACCTACTTTTTTTTTTTTTTTATCTATCTTCCTTCCATCAGGTTAGTTTATGGTAACACAGTTCATCAACCTAGGAAATGTGATGAAAAATCAGGTAGCCAAGTTATCAATTTTTTGTTATATTATTCAAACCAGGAGGTTCAGGATGGCCAAACAGGTAACAGCACAGATAATGGACTTGGCAATCCAAGTTCAAATTCTAGCTAAGAAAATCTGTCTACTTCACACTAATGCCCTTGGTAAAGGCATGAATCTATATCTCCCCCAGGCTACAAGTGAATAAAGTGAGTGACACCACTTCAGGCACTTGTCACATATCACAAACCAAGCCTGAGTAATGTGATATGTGGAGCCCAGGCTGGAATGGCTAATTTAATTATTTAAGCCAACTCGCCATGAGGACTTGGAAGATTTGATGATAGAATAAATGGCAATTTCTGATTCACAAGTTATCCTTAAAGATTTATAGATTATATGGAGTGTCATAATGGTGACTGGCATGGAAAACAGAATCAGTTGACCAAGTTCAAGTTTCAGTTAAGGCTGCTTACATTCACTTCACACTAATGCCCTTGGGAAGAGCATGGGTCCAACTCCCCACCGTGCACACACACCAAAGTTATGGGAAAATAGTCAGGCAATTGGAATCCTTTAAGCTCTGTAAGACAGTCCAACAAAGAGAAGGTTACTCTGATAGTAAAAACCTATAGCTTAGCAGTCACCATAGCTAGTCCCAAGCCCGGGTAAAAGAGGAGGTTTGGACATGGAGCCAGCAGCTTCACTCCATAAAAAATTCTTACTATTGAAACCATTGCATAGTGGTAGTGAACCTATGCTAACATCCTTGCTAACTTTTAAAATCCTCAACTGATAAGCAGTCCATGATTTATTTCTGGTACAATAGTCTTCTCCAATAAAACACTCAGTTTATTCTTGCTTAGAATTTCTGCCGTTTTGTTGGTCAGGAGAGAGGATTTAAAGATATTTACATGACAAATCAAACCCTGAGTCTTACTGTTGTCAAATTTAAGATGTTTCGACCAGTGCTTACTAATCTAACTAAAAAGTTGTACATGATGCGAGACGCTTCGGCCTTCATTGTTATTACCAGTTTTATTTTCAAAGTGTTTTTGGGCAGTGAGAATTCATAGCATACTTTTATTACATATATAGATACAATATTTATCATCACATAACTTGTAATACAATACAGATATTATACACGAAAAAAAATACATATTGCTGTCATTTTCTGCTAATTTTCTTTTGATCATCAGTTAAGTGTTTTGATGGTATACTGAACCAAGCATGCAAAAGGTTTATGCATGTGATAAATCTTGGTTTATGGATTTTTTTAAATAATCATCCAGAGATTACCAAGACATTTCACAAATGCTGAAATAGACTACAGATTCCAATAATATAAAAAACAATGTGCATCCATCCATATATATATATATATATATATATATATATATATATATATATATTCTTGAGTGTAACACTTTTGATAAGTGCACAGATACTACACTCTGATCCTAGGTAGAGGGCGGGAGAGTGACATTTTGATCCTCAGCAGAGAGCACGGATACTCTGATCCATGGCAGTTGTGCTGAGCCATACATAAATGATAATTTTAGGTGGGAACTATGTTATTTACTAAATTAGTACTAAATTGTCTATTCTTATGAATGGTTTGTAAAGTTCATGAATACTAAAAAAAAATCTAAATCAATGTAGAAAAATCTAGTGAGTTTGTTTGAGAGTGTTCTCTCTTATGCACCGATTCTGTCCACTGTAATAACATATGTGTTAAGTGAGGGTGTGATATACAGTAAGTACAAAAAGATACAAAAAATTTCATTGGAAATGTAAAAAGACATTGTGTTTTTGGTATATTGCAAAATCATAAAGAATTAACTGATTTTGTATTTACAATGTTTCTGGCAGTAATTCAAATAACTTACCTGAACAAATTCTCTTTATAATTAAACAAGAGAGTCAACAGCGAGTAAAAAAAATACAAATTTGAAAAAAAAAACTTCAATAAATTCTGAATAAAATCTTTATTAAGTCAATAACCTTGAAAACGAGAGACAAAAAAAATAATTTTCAAAAAAAAAGTGGGCATGATGGGAAGGATTTTGTTCTTTAAAAGATGATTTGTCATGCAAACAAAAAAAGTGTGTTTTTTTTTTTAACTGTCACCATGATTTTTTGAAATATTTTTGGAGGTAGCAGATGTCATGTTTGGTAGGAGTTGTAATGATTCTGACTTTAGAAGATCAGCAACTTTTAGATCTTTCTTTGGGGAGAAAACACCGAATCCGGATATCTGAAATCACAAGATTCAAAATTGATTATACAAGTTACATAAAAAAACATTTACTGTCTGCACACTTCTTTGTGTGTTACACATCTTTCTTTAAAAGTAGAAACTCAAATACTGCTGGATCATTTTTCATTATATTTTACATGTAGACAAACAGACACAAAATAGACTAAGATATCCCATTATCTTAGTTTGGGATACTATTTACCATCATCTTGAACTTTAGCTGTTTTCAGTACAACTCAATTCTGGCAGTCACTCTACAGTAGTGTGCAAACAGTGCAGATTAGAAATGAAGATTATGCTTCCAGAGAGATTCAAATTCATGTCCACTTGCCACCAGGAGCTTGCTGTTTACTCGTTACCCTAGAGTGATGGCCCAAGTTGAGTTGTAATAAAACAACTGAAAATTAAGATGACAATAAATCAAAAATTATTATTATTATTATTGTTGTTGTTTTTATTGATGATGATGATTAATTTATGAAGACATGGGCTGTATTAGAAGTAAGATGCACAGACCCATTCCTTGGATGGACTAAGGAAGAACTCTAGTCAATGGACCAGTGAACAAGAAAGCTGATGACAATCTACAAGGCCTTACATCCCAGATATGACACAGATAGACTGTACGGGAAGAGTAAAGAAGGCAGTAGAGGACTCCTCAGCATAGGAGAATGTGTCCTAAGGGCCAAAACAGGACCAGAAAAGTATGTACAGAGAAATAGTGGAGACATTATAAAGAGCGCCTGAAGCAGCAAACAAGGAGAGAAAAATGGGAACAGAAAAGACTATACATACAATTCAAAAGAAGGATACAGGATGATGCTGATGAGAGATTATGGTCATGGCTACACAAAGGAAACAAAGAAAATCGCTCATCATGGCAACCCAAAATAAATGCATCAGGACAAACTATATCAGTGAAAATCGACAGATCACAAACAAACAGCAAATGCCGTCTATGCAGGGAAAGGGATGAGACTGTTAACCCCATAACCAATGAATGTAGTCAACTAGCTCTGAAGGAATACAAACACAGCAGACATGCTAGGGTAGCAACAGTGATACACTGGGAACTAAGCAAATGCATGGGATTCAGAAAATAGGATACAAAAAAGTGATACCAGTAAAAACAAGAGACAGCCCTGGAGAATGGAAGTTATAAATTACTCTTGAACTTTGTCATTCAAACTGACCACCCCGTCCAAGCAAGAAGACCGGATGTGGTAATCAAGGAGAAGAAAGAAGAACCTACCAAATGACAGACATGGTCATGCCTGCAGATCACAGAGTAAATAGGAAAGAGAGTGAAAAGCTAGGAAAATACCAGGCAAAGGAGCTGAAGAAAGTGTGGACCATGAAATTCAGAGTAGTATCAGTAATATTAGGTGCACTCAGAACCATACCAAAGATATTGAAAGTGTGATTGAAAAAACTGGGGATAAGAGGAAGGATTGAAACTATACAGACCACAGCACTACTTGGGACTGAATACTGAGGAGAGTGCTACAAATATGGAATCTACAACCCCCAGCTGTTAGCAATGGCTCAACAAGAATAAGAGAGGGGGGAAAAAATGAAAAAAAAGGTGGAGGGTGTACAAACCACAGTGCTGCTGTGATAGGTGAGGGAGATATGAGAGGAGGTCTGGAGACCTGAGGAGACTTGCTGTCACTCAATCTCCAGCGATGATCACCAGGCAACTGTGGTCATGGTGGTGATGAAGAATGAGATGAAGGAGATGGTAACTGACAATGCTTCATCTAATAATAGATATAAATAATAAAGAATAGACTGTGGTGTTTTTTTCTTCAATTGATTATCATGAAACCAAATTTAAACATTGCTAAATAATGAAATAAGATTTGAACAAAAATATTTATTCTTACTAAGTCTATATAATGGGGTAGCTTAGCCAAAACATTTGTGTATTTTATGATAAAAGCATATAATTTGTTTCACATATAGCCAAGGACATTAAAAAAATTTGGATATTGAGCTATCATGAATTTTTAATATGTTGCCCATGGCAGCCATTTTGAAATATCTGCCAGCTGCAACCATTTTCAGATGAATTTTCTGATCAGCGATGAATGTTATATGATATTGAGGACATAATTGAATTTTCAACCATATATAGTTCTTGGAATTGCCATTTGCAATACTTGCATGAAAATTCAAGATGGCGGCCATGACTGGTATGAAAATTGTAATTGCAATGAAGTTGTGTAGACTCGTCTGATATGGATAATCTTGATGTCAAATCATATATTTTTAATGATGCAGAATATGAGTTTGGAACTTTAGAATAGCTCAGAAGCTTCTTTCTATGCCATAATTCAAGACTGAAAACAAGTGATTACAATATCACCCAAATTAGGGCATGTATTAGCTCCAGATAGACAGTCCATACAGCCCAAGCAGTCTTTTTCCAGTATTCAATAGAGCCCGTCAATGCATGGGACGGGGGGGGGGGTGCACATGCCTTCTAAACCTTATGGACTGCTAATATCAAAAACTCTTCCCAGTTCCATGTGCCAACCAAAGCTCATCTTCTGACTGTGGACTCAGGTGTCTGTTGGTCAATCATACTATTCCAAACAGATATGTAAAATAAGGAAAAACTACTGCAACTGTGATTCAATCACCTGATATAGATGTTGGTAGACTGATGACATACACTTGAGCTACTGCTTCAAAGATGAAACAAAGTAGAATTTCAAGCCTCAAGTATTGTCAGTTCATTAGATTTGGTAGAGAGAAGCAGATAACAAAGCAGCAAAAGTCACTAAACAGACAACCTAACTTTTTTAGAAACAAAATCAAAATATGTCACCAGAAAATTGTTGATCACTAACAAGCCTATTATATACAGATTGAAAAGACATACATCATCATCATCATCAGTCTTCTAACGTCCGTCATTGGACATAGACCTTCCCCAGGATTCACCACACTTCTCTATCATGGGCGTCGTGGAGCCAGTACTTTCTGAATTTGTCTAGCTCGTCTCTCCATCTAATATTCTGCCGGCCTCAGTTGCACATGTGATCTCGGGGGATCCATGTTGTGAGTCGCAATGTCCATCAGTTCTCTTTCACTCTTGTAACATGGCCAGCCCACTGCCATTTGAGATTTTTTATGGATTCAATGATGTGCCTGACTCTTGTCTTTTCCTGGATGTACTGTGCTGTCTTGTGGTCTCTCCGTGTGAGGCCCAGCATAATTCTTTGATGTGTATGTTGTATGGTTCTCAATTTGCGGATCTATCTGTTGGTTAGGTTCCATGTTTTAGCTCCATAAGTGACTATTGGGAGGAAAGGAAACTCAAAAGACCTCAACAACTACTGGCCTATAAGCCTATTCAACTGCATATGCAAACTTTTCACAAAAATCATTAACAACCGAATCACAAGAACACTCGATGAAAACCAACCACGAGAGCAAGGTGCCTTTAGAAGAAGCTACTTGACCATGGACAACCTGCGTTCGATGAATCAGCTGAAAGAAAAAGCAGCAGAATATAAACTACCACTCGCCGTAGCATTTATCGACTTCAAAAAGGCGTTTGACTCTAGAAATCCCTAAGGTCATGGAGACCATTTCTCGACAAGGTGTAGATCCAGTATATGTTGAAGTGCTGAAACATATATACAATCACAGCAGCTCCTTTATCAGGCTACATAAAGACCCTGAGCCCTTTCAGCTCCAGAAAGGAGTAAGACAAGGTGATACCAGCTCACCCAAACTCTTCACAGCCTGCTTCGAGATGATCTTCTGAAGACTAGACTGGGAGAGGAAAGGAATTAGAATAGACGGCGAGTATCTGAGCAACCTTAGATTTGTAGACGTCATTTCGCAGAGAACCTGCACAACCTCCTACTAATGATAGATGAACTAAATGAAGAGAGCAAGAAAGTTAGCCTACACATGAACTTCAGCAAGACGAAGATCATGTGCAACAACCACATCAGAGATAAAAACACTGAGATCAAAATCAAGGACACAGAACTGGATAAAGTAGATCACTACATCTACCTAGAACAAGAATCTCCATGAGACCCTCAAAAGAAGAAGAAATCAAGCAAAGAATCACACTAGGATGGCAAGCCTTTGGCAGAACAAGCTCAATCTTCAAAAATAGAAAAGACATACAATTGGCTACAATTAAAAAAATATTTATTTATTTGATGTTTGATTTCATCTATTTAATTTTTATTACTATATTTACTTGAGTACAATGTGAGCTCAATTATAACGTGACTCCCACTCAGTAATGTATCTAATCTCTTGCAAATTTAAAAATACATGAAACACAAAAACTAAAAAAAATTAATCACAATCATGGAAACTGATTCAAATTTGGTTTTAAATTACCAGTTCATTACCAAGATACAGCAAAAATGTTACCAATCATTTTCTATTGCTTCTATGTTAGCCTTATTATAATTTACCGAAGGTCTGTCTGGAGGTGACCGCCAACCACAATTTTCTGTGTGCACCGAAGTGACTCCTATACAGATTTTTTAGCATATAAGCTTTTATCAAATTTGATTTACACTGTAAATTGATGCTAAAATGGATACATTTTTCATGCCAATGACAGATGCTGATGAAAATTAGCCGTCAGGACTTGGTATCATTCATGGTGAGTAGAAGGGAGAACGACTGTTATCAGCTGTTGATTGGAAACGTTTTATATCACTAATGATGGGCACTTTGATATTGTTCATAGAGGAAGAATGACTGATTTGTTTCATTTTCTGTCAAACTCTGAGTAAGTACATTAACATTTTTTCTGAGATCATTAAAAAAACTCTTGATATCAGGAATATTACTTTAAAAAAATCAAATTATATTCATCTCTGATTTCAATCTATCTATTTTTTTTTTTTTTTTTTGATAGTTTATCACTCTTATTAGGGCAGGTATTCAGTCTAGTGTTAGTTTATCCTTCTTTGTTGATTTGTCCTTGTGATGCCTCATACCACAGAATGCTATATGAATTACATTACCTGACCCCGGGATTGAAGACACAAATATTAAGTGAACTGCATACACTTAACTAATGCATATATCCACCAGGCCATTGTGCTATAGGACTATCTTGTGGTGCAATTGTGACTATGATTACCAAAATGAGGATACCTGTTTGAATCATCTTAAATATTCAGCATCTATCAAATATTCACATTCATATAAGCCTTAGTTTTGATTTCTATGGTTATTCATATTTGTATCAAATTACATCAAGAAATCTAAATAAGTTATCAAAAACAATTTTAAATATAATCTTGGCTATATATTTGTTACCTATTTTTTCTGGTATATCGTCTTCATCACAAGATAATGGTCCAAATCAGAAAATGTTATTGATCATTAAGCCATTTCATCTTCTTTTTTTTATTGTACAATGAGATCAAATAGAACCAAAAAAAATTTCACATTAATTTTGTTTTGTGCTGAATATTGTGTATTGCTTCATCAACCAACTAATTTGAGTTTAAAAGTCAACATTTTCATAAATAACTCCTCTATTGCCATCAGGTCTCATGCTGGTAAAATCCACAATGCTACTGCATATAAAATCTTCTTTTTCTATACTTCATTTTGTATGTTTTTGAGTATACGAAGAGCTAGAACTTACATCTGGCAAATCCTCTGAGTCATCAGAATTGTCACTGGGGTACAAAATGTAGCCGCATTCCTGTAATTCTTGTTTAGTCACTTCCTGACCATCTAAGTGACTCAAATTTGGCAGGTCCTGTATAAGCCGCCCTCTGAAATTTATTATTAACACAAAAATATATTAGATATTTATTAGATACAAGACAGATCTGAGGGGGTCACTCAATAGAAACCATCACATGACTAACACATTTTAGGGGTTGATCAATTAAAAATTTAATAAATTACTCCTCTCGCCTGTGGTTGGATAGTGATCATTCAAAATGTCTGTATTTTCTAAGAAATCAAGCATGAATGCTGTCAGGGACAAACTAAGGGACCAATTTAGATGACCTTACGTTGAAAATTGAAATCCCGACTCTAAACCTGGGAGTAGGCATTTAAAAAAGTAAAACGTTAAAAAAAATGGAGTGAATGTTTGAATATCCGGCCCTCTAGCTCCATTTATGCAGCCTGTATGCATCGTATATACATACATACCTAGCAAGACCAGCTTAAAAACTTGACAAACCTATGTTGACAGTTTTAGTTAACAGTTTTGAACAACCCCATGAGCTGTTCACTTTTAGAGAAAATCAATGCAATCTGATATGGCTGGGATTTACCCCGATTGGTTACACATTTGCAAATAAATGAATAAGGGAGACAACTCAATTACTAGAATTTATTAATCATCTTCATTGACAAATCTGTCATTATAATATAGATAGAGGTGAGCACTATTATCATTTAGTAGCAAATCACTTGAATTTTTTATTGCATTCCTTCATTTAGCACATCTTGTGGGTACCTTGATTCAATACTTCTGGTTACAATGCACCATGTCAAATGCAGATGAAGAAAATCAGACATTTCGTATTATATATAAAGATAATATTCTATTTTTTCAAAACTCTCTCTTCTCTCTCTCTCTCTCTCTTATATATATACACAAATTCACAGTCTCTAGCGAGCAGCTGTCTGTTAGAATTTCAAAATGCCAAAAATTGACTTGATTCTAAGTTGACTTTGAGAGATCACCTGAGGTCATCACCACATATCCTATGTTCATCCTGGGGTCTCATTTCTCCTTATACCCAAATTTTCAACTTGTAGAGTGCAACCATTCAGGAGTAAATAAAATATAAACAAGCAAACATTCTTTGTTTTTATAGCATTATATATAATTTGTATATATACATATATATGTACATATGAATAAGTGAAATAGATACCACAAATTGTATATATTTATCCCAAGAAATCTCCATTTGAATAGTGCTCAATGCTTTTAATAAAAACAATATGTCTATTAAAAGTGGAAATTTGGTCTATAGCAATAGTTGAACCTTCGTTTTTGCAACTTCAGCTCTTCAGATGGACAGTGTAATTAAGCCTGCATATCATTTATATACTACAGGGAATTACTTTCACTTTGAATTGAAATGTGATGGAGTAAATTGTAAGTATTTAACACATTACATGATCTAAGGTGTATTTACTCAGATTGCATTACCAGTATCGGCTCTTGCTTTTAACAGTTCCTTGAGGGTGTTTTTTGTATATAAATATTTGTTTATTCATTGGTTTCATTAAAAGCAGTTGTTTGTTTTAGTCATTTCATCTTTAATTCACATTATTAGCTTTTTTTTTTTTTTTTAATTCTTTAGTATTTTGTTTCTTTTTTTAAAAATTTTTTCCAATTAGTTTTTTGGTTGTTCTCTTTTTTGTAAACATTTGTTATTAGATTGTGTTATTTTATTTCATTTTGATCTACTTTGAAGCTTTTTCTTTTTCATTTTTGAACAGAGTTTATTATTTGATCAAGTTATTTCATGTTCAATTCTCCTGACTAGCTTGTTTTTGATCTTTTAATCCAGGCTTTGATTTTTTGATTTTTAACAGTTGTTCTGGAGTTTTAGAAAGTACGGGGGGTATTAAATTTTAGAGTTTTAATCTTTAAATTTTTTAAAAGTATATGTGTTTTTTTAGTGGGCCACTAGCACCTATTTCTCGCTTGGAATTAAGTAATTCATTCATCCCTAAATTTTTGATTGCGCAATTTTTCCTCAAAGTACAAATTACACTTTGAATTAAGGTTTCTACACACATTGTTTTATTTTTAAATTCCAGTGTATCATCAGATTTTTCTCTTTATTTCTGTTGCCTAAATTGGATTCAGAGGGAAGTAGCCTTTCTGAGAACCTCAAGATTAAAGGAGAATCGTGGTTAGCTACTCCACTTTTGAAATTTGATTAAGATATTCCTATGTGATATTTAGAATCACTTTAATTTGCATTTTTCATGTACTCTACTTATTTGTATTAATTATCTTTTGTTATTTAGTTGTTTTAAAAATGTATCATTATGGTTATGGATAATTCTTTCAATATTGATAATGCAGCTGTGTGTCAATTTTAATGTGTTTGAGTTGAAAATTCTCTGTAATTTGTTGTTGGTGGGAAATATTTTTTCACTAGATTCAAGAAGATTCTACTGATGCTGGTCATGCCTTGCTTATTGAAGGTGGAGCAGGGTAGGAGGTAGAGGTAAACCAGATTATATTTTTTTCTACATGTCTTGTTTTCAATAGCATCAAAAAAATTTCAGTTTGTCAACAAACTGCAATAAAGAGTTATTTTTGCTATAAAACAAATTCATTTAATTTTATTGATGATGTTGAATGTGATATGCAAATAAACAAATTTTCTATCAAGATTGAAGGTTTCTTGTTTCTAAATAACATTTTTCCACTGACTTCAATGCTTTTGCATGCAAAACAATTAATCAATCAGTAGCCAAGATTGGATTACCTGTGATCCGGATGAGATGTGCACGGATTTCCAGACAGATTAATAATCATGAGATTTTCTGGAAGCTCGTCTGCAAATCAAATTTATAGAATATTTCAAAGTAACCACTGCTAAAAATTCTGAAATTTATATTTGTTCAGAATCCATTCACTCAAAAAATTATCCTGATTGATATCTTGACTGATGATAGAAGAATCCACACTTACAAAAAGAACAATTTATATATATATATATATGTATATTCGAGTGAAAAGATAATATTGAAGACCATACCATGTGCAAATGAGATTTCTTCATTTAATTTTGACATTTTGCTAGTTCAAAGCTAGCTTCTTCAAAAAAGTGATGGTGATAAAAAAAGGTGTCTGTTTTATAGAGTCTATGTTTAGTTGCTCATATAATGACAGTACATCAGATGAGGTTTCTACATCCACGTCCATTTACAGTATGGGGTTGCCTGATCTCGATCAGTTTCAGTTTATCTAAAATCATTTCTTTTTGTCTCATATATACACTCCCTAAATACACACACACCAAGATACTTAACATGTTCCCTGGAGACCAATACACACAGGTGAGCTGATGATCAAAAGTGAATCACTGCCTCAGTTTTTCAGAATACTTGAAATCAACATCATTCAATTAAAAAACACAACATCCACCTACATCCAGAATATTATACTAAAAACTAGACACAGACTCTACAAAACAAACACCTTTTGTATCACCTTCACTTTTCTGAAGAATGTAGTTATGAACTAAAAAAATGTCAAAATCAAATAAAGAAACCTCATTTGTATACAACATGGTCTTCTTAATTGTCTTTTCACTCTAACACAGTCAGATGAATGATACTCCACTTTGATACATGTATATATATATATTGGACCCTCATTAAAACAAACCCCTTTGAGCAGGATATTGGATAAAACAGACAAAATCTGAGGTAAAAGAATGACCATCTGTATTGGTAATGATGGTAAAATAAGATACACATTCTTTTGCAACCTAATGTTATTCTTGCATAATATTGTAACTGGACCACTTGAAAATTACTATAATTACTTCTGCACTTTTAAAAGTGAGCAAAACTATAAGTGTTAATAGATTTTCAGAGGAGTCAGATCCTAATTGATTATACCTGAGCCAATTAACCTCATTATATGTTAAATTATTTCATAGAATATATATGAATATGTTTTATTTGATGTATCATGATCAGTGAACAGTGTGTATGCTTTCCAATACAGTATCTGTGTACAGTATTAATCATTGGTCAATTCAGACAATCGGTTACAACGGACTCCTTTCCCCCAATAGTTTGTTTTAATGTGGGTTTACTGTGTATATATATATATATATATATATATATATATATATATATATATATATATATATATATATATATATTGTGTACCACTTTCTAATGAGCACACTGATACTACACTCTGATCAGCGGGGGTTCCGTACGGAAACTTCAAAAAATTGATCCAGTCCCTACAACTTATGTTTCGATGGGAAGGTATTGCCCCGGGACTTGCTGATCCCCTGAGACTGGGCTGATTTATTTTATTAGGTTACAGGACAAATCCTAAGCTTCTTACACTCAGTAGGCCATCATTGGCCACCATATCGCTACGGCACAAAAGCTACCAAAGTATGTACTGTGAACAGATACTACATTTTGATCCACATTTTCTTGCTTCTCCACAAGGGCAAAATTTTTTTCAATGTTGGGTTCCAGTTAAGGGAACGCTAAAAAAATTGCTCCAGTCCCTGCAATTAGTGTTGCAAAGGCATTAGAGCCATCTTTTTTAGAGTGATAGTCCTGCCCCGGAGGCATACTGCTCCTCTGAGACTGGGCCAAGTTATTTTTTGAGGCCACAGGACAAATCCTTTTAGGTGATCAATATTTGATTAACATGGAAGGTGGGTTGATTTCATTATTCAAGTGTTTTTTTTTATACCTTCCTTGGATCCTCATAGGTTTTAATAAGCTTAGCTTTGTCTTGCAACAGGCCGCACTAGGGAAGCGCCCATGAGAATTGTACTCGCTAAACTCTCCCAACAGACAAGCTTGCTAACCATTGCTACAGCTAGGCACTATCCTCAGATCATTATAAGTCAGGTGATTCCCTTTATTTTTAGAAGTACACATACTTGAATAAGTAGATAAAAATGAATAGAAATAAAGAAATATAAATATAAAATAAGGTACAAAAATATAGGATGGAATGCAGACTGAGTGGATAATTCTGAATAGGATAATGAGTTCTTAATGCATTTGAAATTGTTATTTTTGGTTAAAAATATGAATTTTATTGCTAAGTAATAACACTTAACTGAGATTAAATAGATTAACATAAAAAAAGGAAATATCTTTAGCAATTAAAGGAAAAAACAAATGTTAAAAAGTGATAGTTTAATTTTGAGTTTTTGATGCATTTGAATTTGTTTCTTCTGGTTGAAATTATAAATTCTATTGCTTAGGAATCACCAAATTTGCTAAGTAATAACATTAAACTGAGCATTAACAGTAAAATGAAATGAAATGACATTGAAACAGAAATATTTTGAGCCATGAACGTAAAAAAACAATTGTTAAAAAGTGATGATCTACTTACCAACATCAACCTCTTCAATAAGGTTATCAGACAAATCTAAAAATGCCAGACGTTTCAATTTTGACAGGTTTTCTACAACCTCAATTTTGTTCTTGGATAAAGAAAGATATTGCAGATTTGGTAAGGAATCTAAATTCTCAATTGTTGTTATGTTGTTCTGAAACAGATGAAAAAATGCAATTTGTTATCTTTTTGATTAACCCATGATATAAAGACCATGATATATAAGTATATTATTTTAGTTGCTACACACTACACCTATTTGAAAAACGTTCATGGCTTGGCTTTACAAACAAAGATTTATGTAGGGATTCCATGTCCATTGCAGTTTCATCCATGGCCATATAGACTCACATGGGACAGGCAAGTTTTTCCACATCGACAGGAAAAGGTCTGGTAACCGGAGGGAGCTCCGGTTTTATGGTGTTGTCTCTTTTCTTCTGCTCTAACTTTTCAATTTTCTCCAGAAAGTGGTTGTCAGGTAGGTCTGATGTTTCTGTATCTCCCTGTTAGCAGCCTTTAGTGCCTTTCAGTTGATTTCAGAAGAGATAAGGGTCCTTTTTTTGAAGAGTCCCTGTATCTCTATACTCTATCAACAGGTAGTATCTAACATATTCAGCTGTCCAGTATCAAAGCCATAGATCACATGCAATCTACAGGTCAAGAAAAGCCATACTCTAAGCATTAATATTCTTGGTAAATATGTAGAATTTAGATGTGCATCATTTATACTAGCAATGAGTTGAGACAGAAAAAATTACACGTGGATCAATATTCAGTGACAGCCTTCATCAGCTGATTCACTAGAATAAATTGCTAGGTGGCAGCAGCAACTTAATCACTTAATACAAATACCAGAGAAAATAGTACAAAAGTTTTCTAATTCTACTAATAACAACTACAATATTTCTCTCTTTCATTTCTAGTTAAAACATATAATTATTCCAATAAAAGCAAAATACTTTTGACATTCAATAGAAACTGTTACATGACCAACATCTTTTGGAGGCGTGCCATGTTGGCAATGATCAATCAAAAAATTGGAAGAAGGAGTGATCAATGAATTAGTTATTTTTCTCACCTTTTGTTGGACAGTGATCATAAAAGTTTGAATTTTCAACAAAAAAAAAACGGGAATACTCACAGACAAAAACTAAGAGGTCAATTAAGCATGAACTCACATTGCAAATTGAAACCCCAACTGAAAAAAACTGTTTTGGAGATGAATCTTACAAAAAAAAAAAAAATTTCTAGAAATAATGAGTAAATTTTCAAATTTTCCACCCTCTAGCTCCATTGGTGTGGCTTGTATTCATGATACATAAAGACATCATAACTAGCCAGCCAGACCAATTTGAAAAGTGAAGAAATCTATACTGACAGTTTTGGATAATGGTTTTTTATTTCTTTATATGAAATACATATCGATTCTAAGGACTATCTGAAAAGTCACAATAATTTCTCTAAGATCCATTGTAGGGGTGAATGCTGCAGACTTCTTTATGCTGTCCTCCCCACTCTGACACACACTATCCAATTAATTCATTAAAAGCACTTGAAACAGAAATATTTTAAAAACCTATCTATTGTGCTCAACTTCACCTTTTTTCAAGCAAATTAAAAAGTGCAGAAACCAAATTTTTTAAATACAGCAACCAAATTAAAAACTACAGCAACCAAATTTTGAAATACAGCGCCCAAATTCAAACACATATTGAAAACTAGCAATTCATTTTTTTTCAAAAGCAACCAAATTAAAAAATGTGCAAAGCAAATTGAAAAATACACCAAACATTAAAAAGACAAGCGAACCAAATCAATGAAATGAGCAATCACAAGTAGGTACTGGTCCAGGAGATTCTGACACCCATCCCTGTTCCCTGCTTGGTAAAGGTACAATTAAACCTTTTTTAATTATCCAGATAAAGGAAATTTATGATTAAACACACTTACGTTTTATTTCCTTTGTTCTTAATATTTTTGCTATCCACAAGTAGCTTCATTGGTGAGATGGGAGGTGAAAATATTTTCTTCTGTTTTTGTGGCGACTGTTGCAGTAACTGTATATATATGCAGGAGCAGATCAAGGATTTTGAGTGGGGTGGCCGAATGGAATTCTTTTTAGCAAAGTTGGGCATGGGGTGTCCAAATGGAAAAGTTTTGTGTAGGGGAGGATCCAAACGGAAAACGTTTTTGGAGCAGACTTGGACATGATTCCAAACAAAAGAAAATTTTTTTTACAAATAAATATATTCATAAAAGAGAAAACAAATTCCGAGCACCAAAAGCAAAAAAGTATGTGATCTAGCATTTTTCACTTACATTTGAGTCATAGATTTTATAGCATCAAGATAAGAAAAAAAGAGTAATGAAAAAATTTTAATCAGACAAACTTACCACTGGAATAATAAATGAAAAAATTATTTTAAAAATATGACAGAAGGAATCTTATTAAATGAAAAAACAAAATGATACATTTTTAGTTTCAAGGTTTATTTAGGGTTATACCTTATAACCCTAAATAAACCTTGAAACTAATTTCTAGTCAAGAATTTAATACAAAACCCTCCTTTTAGCTAGATATCTGAAACGTCACTTCTGATGACAACTCCCTATGAAAACCCTGATCACAAGTGTTCAATTGCTTATTTGCCCTGGTTTTCCAGCCAGTTATTTTCTTCCTTTCCTTCTCTCTGAACTCGTAGCTGGCATAGTTTCTATTCTTTGATCGTGACTATATATATGATCTTCCTCAATGTGAGAATTCCCAAGAACTTCACAGCTACTAAATGCAAATACTGCAACTACTTCACTTGATATATTTTTGGCAACAACACAAATGCTGCACTTACTATTTTGCCCCTTTTAGCTCCTTCTTGCACCTAACCTTAACTAACCACCTTTTTATAATCTGGTTTGGTCAACTACATCACTCATTATAACAGACACTAATCAGGCTCCATTCGATAGATAAACCAAACGACATTAGACCTGCTCTGTCACTTGTCCCCTAAATATTTATTCTTTCCTCTATCTCATCTTTACGTTTAGGAATAACCCTCTAAACTAAACAGGCCTCCTCTCTTCTTTACACAATTAATTGTATTAATGTTTTTATTATACATACTTCATTTTTCATTCTTTATTTATCATAAATGTTATGCATTAATTGTACATTTTATTTGTTCATCTAAATACTTGTATGTGTCTTTTTTACTGTTTAATCTCCGCGTCTACAATCAAACTTGGCGCACATACTCTCCATGCATCTCCCTTCCTCCTTCTATATTTCCAGTGACACCAAACCACGTAGAGACAAAATCCTATGTTTTCACCCACATCATCTCGCCACATACAACCAGCTGCTATTACTACTTTCCTCCACAAAATATAAGAACCATCATTCCTATAACTGATGACCCCGGGAACTATATACAAAGTACTAATAATTTTTATAGTTACATTGGATT
Organism: Thysanoteuthis rhombus; assembly: GCA_963457665.1. Lineage (NCBI taxonomy): Eukaryota > Metazoa > Mollusca > Cephalopoda > Oegopsida > Thysanoteuthidae > Thysanoteuthis > Thysanoteuthis major. Next base: position 36,518,352 of record OY735211.1, on the reverse strand, counting down.
ATTTTGATTATTATCTGGATATTTTTTAAAATTCTTAATTGCGCCTTTCCTTAGCAAAGACTCCTTGGACTTGTCCCTTGATCTATGCATGTATGTGATAGCCATTTCATCAATTGCTTGTCTTTCCAATTTTGCTTGGTCTCATTTTTTATCTAATTGCTGTTGTTTTGAATTTTCTTGGCTTATCAAGGGAAAAGGTATAGTTCTATTAGGTACAAATTAAATTATACAATACAAGGTGCTGCAAGTTCTGGGAATTGATCGTCTATTCATTCACCAAGTCTCCAAGTTTTTCCTTTGTCTTGCCAGGCATTTCACATGTATCTTGAGATCACTCCACCAGAAAATAAAGAACCTCATCATCTATCGGAATTTTTTCCTTTGAGGAAGCCATTTCGCACCAAAAGTTCCCCAACTTTTGTTAGCATCTTTTGTATATACATATATATAGTTATAAATTGTCTTATATTATATTGAAACTCTATTTGAAATGATCTCCCATTATTACTCAGTGAATGTATCATTTGACTAGACAATGTAAATAGAATAAACAATTAAAGAAAATGGGGCTACTACAGGAATCAAACCCATGACCGATATGGTAGTCGCTTCAATGTAGCATTGCTGTTATCATTGAGCTGATCAGTTGCCGGTAATGCAAAGACCCAAATAACTGCTTATGTTATGAATATGTGAGTGTGGGGGTTCAGGTTATGTATGTATAGTAGTAACTGTCAGCAGTGTAGATGATAATAAGCAAACAGTAGTATTTCTTTTTGTCTGTTTGATAATTCATTTTTATGTTTTTTTGTTCTACTGACAAAACTAAGGATTTCGAAAATCTCATTTAGGCATAGGTGGCATGGAGTTTCAATATTTTTGCATATGTGTATTTGTTATAATATTTTCTATTTTACTATTGGTTTTAGATTTTTATCTCTTAGTCTCCACTAATATATTGACAGTGATGTACTATTTTCATATTTTTCTTTAGTAAAAGATAATATTTGGTTGGTTAATCCAAGTTTAAGAGGTGTTTTCAATATTCCTAAGTAATATTTCACTCCTAAGGGTTTCTTTTGGGTTGATATTTCAGCTTGGTGTACAATATCTAAATATACTAAAAATAACTAACATAGATATCTTATTCATACAGCCTCCTTAAAGAACAATCAAATCAACATGATTACCTTAGACATGGGGAAGTAGACCAAACCCAATTCAATCAAACGAACCACTAAGGTCATATAAAATGAATCCTAGGATGGGGAAATAAAACACTCTCTGAGAGGATACATACCAAAATTAACTGATAGAAACACTACTTACTGATAATGTAAACACTCACACCATACCCCCTGGTTTATAATTTATAACCACTAACAGACATGCATCCCCATTAGATATAACAGAATATAGCAAGCAATAGCCAACCACTAAACAAAAATAAATGAAATGAAAGAGAGACACGACCACCTAGAATAGTAGACACCCCACCAAAAATGTCCCAAACAGGAATCTGAAATAAACTATATCATTCGCCAGAAGAAGCCCAAACAGGGTAGAAACATAAACATGTTTATGTAGCGAATCCTCATTCCATTATTTATATATATATATATATATATATATATATATATATATATATAAATCAACTTTAAAGTTAGTGGAAAAAATTGTAAAATTCTTTAGTTGAATATGTTGGTACAGAATCAGCTCTTTATAGTTATTAGTATTCTTCATCATGAAATCATAAGTTGGTTTGCATGCAGTCTGAGATTAAAACTGACACAACGGATTTATAATTCCCATGGGTGAACATTAAATAGAAGTGACAAGAACAGCGAGTCACGACTGTTGTTATACTTACTGATCACTCGTTGTTAGATACGTTTTTTGGGTAACTTACATAAGCAAGTCCTGTTTCAAAAAATTAAATGATATGTAGTATAAAATAATATCAATATACAATACACATAATACCCTATATAAAATAACAAACTGCATGTATGACATAAGCTATGTATCAAAACATAGCAGAAAGGGAGGTGGTGTTTGATCAACACTGCTGAGGTGCCATGTTAATAATAACTGTTTTGTTTTTTAAGATCCCTTGAACAGTTACATTGTAAACAACTGATGATCCCGACAAGAGACAATCTAAACTTTAACCAATAATAACAAAGTATTTTTAAAACAGGGGAAAACACTGAAAAAAATTACATAAATTGCATTGATAGATATTGGGAAATAAGTGACCGAGGTGACACAAAAAAATTTTTGAAAAAGTTTTTCAATGTTTAGTGTTTAAAGCTATGAAGCTGTTTAGACTATATATACACACACACACACACACACACACATATATATATATATATATATATATATTAGCCATAACACCCACAGAAAACATCGAAAATAAAAGAAAGAAAGAATGAAGTGATCTGATTAACAAAGTCTTTCATTTTAGTACAGGAATGTAAAAGGTGCTAACTCAAATATTTGTTGAATTTGAATAGATTGACTAATGTTTTTTTCATCAAATCATCCAGCATCTCTCATGTCTTCCTGGACAAGTCACAAACCTCTCAAAACCATGCCACCAGGAGATAAAGAACCCTATCATCTATCAATTTTTTCCTCTTTTAAGGAAGCCATTTTGTACCTCTAGTTCCAAGAACTTTTCAGTTACACCTCATATATTCATTTCCAAAATATGGCTTTGAGAAATGAAATGCTAACAAATATCATCCATGTCCATTTCCACTGGACATTAGTTAAAACATTAAATAGGATCTACGTAGATGCAATTCTTTTTTTTTTACAATAAACATCAGTTGTTCCCAGGTACAATGGTTTAAATCAATCTAATTTTTTAAAAAGGTTTTGAATACTACAAAATTCAGATGATGAACAGCTTACTTTCCTTGAACCTCTTCAAAAGATTATTAGGTTTCAACTCTGACTTGGGTTGTTTTTGTGATTCTTTTCAGTCTAATAGAAGCAGAATCAGCAATATGGTAGAATGAAAGTGTTCTCATCAAATCAATTCTTATTGTAGATAAAAAGATGATCATCTTATCTGTTTATGAATACCTACATTTTGAAGGTAGATGTTTGTCAAAACTGATTCGTTCAGATGATGTGTGAAGTTTATTTGTTCTATACATTCTGTATCCAGCCGGAGATGGGTAATCTTTGCTACAGCCTCTAATCTGTAAGACAAAAAGCAACATTTTTTCAGTAAATCAAATCATGACAACAACTGATTAATATTACATAACAAATGCTTTCTTTTCCTTTGAGAAAGACTTGACATTGTTTTCTCTAAGAATTTGTTGTTTGTGAGTGGAGAAATAGCTTGATTCTGACTTACATTTCTCTTCTCAACACACACAATTTAAATAATTAGTTCCGATACCTGATATTTATTTCCTGCACTGGTGTACCTAGGGTTGGTGTCATTCCCAGTGTTGCCAACTCAAAAAAGTTTTCCTGCTTAATCAACCTCAAAAAAGTGTTTGCAAAGATGCCAAAACATGTTAAAAAACTATTGTAAGCCTTTTTATGGCCATTTTCAATGATTGAAAATCATTATATTTGTCAATAATGACTAGAAAATAGCTAAAAAATTGGCTAAAATTGCTGAAAAGTAGCACTAAATGTTGGATTTTTGCTCTGCCAAAACAAGAAACATACAAAGCACCTTTTGTTGGTACCTATTTGTTTGCCATTTAATTACTATGGATTATTAGGTTCTGAGCAGATTTTCTGTTTAAAGTAGCAAGATTAGGATATTCACCCTCTAAAAAAGATTGCAATCATTTTAAAAGAGTACTGAAATAGTAGATACTAAGATATAGAGATGGATAAAATGAATGAATTTCTCACCTTTTCTAGTTGCCTTTACTGGAAGAAATTTTTTTATCAACTCAAAAGGCAGTTTCTCAAAAAGATATAGCAGCAAACAGCAGCATAGATTTGTCAATGAAATAATAAATTGAGCAAAATTGAGCAGTGGGGCTCAAGAAAGTTTCTGACAAGGGCAAATTTCTGAAACTGCCTCTGAAAATGGTTGAAAACGGCTAAAGATTTTTAGTTTCCATCTAACTTTATTACTAAAAATGTTTTAACTATCTATTTAAAGCCCGCTTATCAAATAAAATAACTAAGACTCCAAAACAAATTATCAATGAGAATAAAACACTCACTTTTATCAAACTTACTAATTATATACAAAATTGGCCAGATTTCCAGCTATAATATTTTATCAGATGAATTTGGAAAAAATTCAGCCTGATCTAGCCAAAAATTGTTCATTTGGCAACATTGTATTGTCTACACAATAACAGGTGACTTTTTGTCCTGCACTCCCGACCCCCTTGGTATGACAGTGATTCCATGTTATGACTGTATAAAGTTAAAATGTAAATTTAACTTCCTTTTGTAGTTTTGAAATGATTCATTATCATTTCAAGATTTGTCTAGACTATTGATCTCATTCTTTTGTTATTTTCATTGTTACCAAAATATTTCAGTCAATACATTTTACTGCCTTCCTTGTTGTACAATCTGACTCTGGGAACTTACTAAATAGAATCAACTACAATTTGATATTTTGTATTTTGCCATTTGTAAAGTTGATTATGATGCTGTAGTTCAGTCGAAAGTGTGTGAGAGGTTTTGATCTTCTTTTACTTCATACCAAGCAAAAAGGGCAATGGGTGATAAGTGATGGACAATGGCCCAAAAGTATCTTTGAATTGAATGCCAGGAAAAACAAGAGGTTTTTTAACAGTAGTAAAAAAACAAATTGAATTTATGTACACAAGTTGATTCATTTAGTTGGTACATTTGGAAAAAGTGTAAGTGTATAGATGGGTTTTTGTTGTTGAAGTTCGTATGACATTATAGTGCATTGAAATTTGCTGTCATACAAATGTTTGTACATGTTTAGGAAATTTTGTTTAGCATGTGAAATAGAAAAAAAAGGTGTTGCTGATAAAATTGATGTATACTTTTCAAAGTTCTTTAAGGAGCAAAAAGTTTAAAAATGTCCTGTTCTGTGAGTAATAAAAGATGATGCATTATCATGGTTAGCATAGAGACATGTTGACGTCTAAATACTAATAAGTTTCCATATTCTTATTTATACCTTCTTAGACGCTTTTTATGAGTCTGGTTTCTGTATTTTATTGGTTGAAAAATATTGCTTTGTTTGTGCTGATTGGTCAAGAGATTTTGATTTTTAGTTGTTGGCCTCAATTTTCTTCTTTCTGTTTTCATCCTACTTTTTCCAAAAGGGATTTTTTTTTATTTTGTTCTCTACGTGATAGGGTTCACTTCGGATGCTATATCTATTATGACAGACAATACCCAAATAGAGAAGTGATCCCATTACCCACTCTAGGATAAAGTCCAATTTGTAGAGAGGGAGTGTTATGAGCAGGTGAGAAAACAGAAAAAAGGTGCTCACAGTAGTCTTTTGGATAAACTTGTAAGTCAAACCAGTGTGGATTTCAATACAGGGTGGATTTTTGCTCAGAAAAGAAAGGACTGGAGAGCAAACCTGTTTATAAAATTTGGATTCAACTGTGTTACATGCATCGTTTTGAGGTTGGGCATAATTGCTTTGTCCAATCAGGCTATATGCCACTATTTCTTTCTGTTTAGCCACCATTTTTCTGTTTTACAGATTTGGTGTTGCTGTTGCTAGAAATTCAGCTTGTCTCTATCTTCAGATAAGGCAAACCCAAAATGATTGAAAGTCAGTTTCTGAGGATCTATCTCCAAGGCAGTAGCTTCTCATTGTACAAAAAGCGGCTGGGCCAGTGGGCACAGCCTGAGGCCTGAAGCTATAGGGCTATTTTTGCACTTATCCACATGCAAATATGCTTGGGTTCTCACACTGAAAAAGCCTTCAGCTATATCTATTGGCTTTCTTCATGTATACAATCTGAATTGGAAAAGGTTAGTGGGTCTCTTTTTTTGCAAAATAAATTGGCTATTTTTTGGTTTACATTATTGGAAACAGAAGAGTCTCCCATCTCTTTCGATACAGATTTTACACCTTAAGAAGGCCTAAGAATGGATCAGCCGGAATGTTGTAATAATGTTGTGATAAAAAAAAAGCAAAGAAAAAAGAGAACATGTGATATGGTGATGATGCTACTGTACTGGATAGAAGCATTGAATGAGGCCAAATGATTCAACAAAAAATACCACAACAGATTCTGCACTAGACAATACATTTACCTGCAGAAGGCTAGAGTAGTGTGAAGTTTTACGCTATATTTCTTATAGAACACATTTGGACAACCAGTGAATACTTGGCCTAATCCACTACTGCCAGTATAAACCCAAAATTCCTGCAAGAAAACATCAGTGATCAGGAGAAATTAAAAGAGGCAGTATTTCTTTGAATCTGATTACTTAAATTTCATGGAGTTCATCCATTAACCAAGCAGTGCTGAGTGAACTTTCTTCTACAAGAACACTATGATGAACATGTGAATTCAAGCTCTTAATAGAAAAGTACATTTCATTTACTACTATGTTATATGTTTGATGATAGAAACTTACAAATAAACTCGTTGACTATGATGTCCACATTCAAACAGAGATATTTATGAGATTATGTAAAAAAAAATACTCTCTCTTTCTTTGCCAAATTCACAACTAAATTGTAATGTGTAAAGATGTATCTCTGAACTCTCTTACTATGTTACTATAATCTTTCATTCAACAATGGGTTGTCTATTCTGTTCAGAGGTGCTGGTGTCCAGACGGGTAGCAGTACAGAAAATATAGAAATGATGAACCAAGTTCAAACTCCAACTGAGATCTGCATTCACTTCAGACTAATGCCTTTGAGAAAAGCATAAATCCATCTTTTCTCCCTCCAACTATAGCTAAATAGCAGACAAAATGAGTGACACCACTTTGGGTGCTTGTCACCTATAAATTTATTTTACAAATCACAAACTTTGAAGAACTCTGATGTCTGTAGCAGTACAGAAAATATAGAAATGATGAACCAAGTTCAAACTCCAACTGAGATCTGCATTCACTTCAGACTAATGCCTTTGAGAAAAGCATAAATCCATCTTTTCTCCCTCCAACTATAGCTAAATAGCAGACAAAATGAGTGACACCACTTTGGGTGCTTGTCACCTATAAATTTATTTTACAAATCACAAACTTCGAAGAACTCTGATGTCTAGCCAAGGCACAGAAACCTGTGATATGTGAAGTCCAGGCAGGGATAGCTGTTGCCAAAGCCAGTGTAAGGGCACTACTTTACTTCACTTACTATTCTTTCCACTACTTTTACAATCACTTTACCTCATACCCATTGACAACAGTTGTTTAGTCATATTACTTTGCTCGATAGTATGAGTTTATTACTGAATGAACAAGCCAAAACAATGTAAAACAACAAGTGAGAATTATGAAAGAATTTACGTTGTTAGAAAAAAAGTTAAAGACTCAACCAAGAAATGTTCACAGTGAGTGAGCTTGAATCACCACCTTCTCAGCTAATTCAGAAATCTATTAGGCCTGCATTCCAATTGGTAGACAGGTCAAAGGCGGAAAGTAACAATTACAAAATATTCACATACCACATATTAAGAGTTATATATAAAATGTCATGACCACCTACATTTGTTTGTCTGTCCAGTCCTTGGATTCTGGAGGCAGATGGCGCCGAATTATTATCTGCATTGGCAGTGACCATTCCTGCTGACGAATTGGTAGGGGTTCAACTAGAAAATGAACCAAAAGTAAAATATTTTAAAAGAATCATGCAAAGGATGCAATTCTTTTATATTATCATAAAGTAGTTTATGTCCCTTTAGTAACAATGTTTATTTAATAGATATGGGATGTTACAAAAAAAAATACATAAATATACGTGGAATAACATAATAGTAGATAAAAGACAACTACATTTTTTTCATAGTGATGTTTCTGTTAATCATTTATGACTTCTTTCTGCATAACAGCATACAATAAACCATTAATTAATATATTCAAGAATACACAGAGGTATAGCTGGAGAGTTTGGGGCCTGGGAAGATTGGCTCCTTGAGGGACCTCCTACATTTTGTGTGATTTGTCAGAAGAAATGCAGTAGGTGAACTATACATAAAACATTTGATGCCCACCCTCAGCTATATCTCTGAGTGAACATAAAAAATTTCTTCACCGATCAAGAAAAAATTAATGTGCAGTAAATTTGTCATTCACAAATGTTACGTTATAAACTGCACTGTAGCACCTTCAGAGAACTGTATTAAATCAAGATGAATTGAAAACTGTTAACAAAAGAAAAGTTGCACTAAAGCAAAAATGTGTTTTTTTTTTAAACATTAATCCAAGCTCCACTGTATATACACTTAGGCACATTTACATAAACCGTCCTGGAAGAGAGAAGACTTGCTTGACTGGAACATAAAAGAGAGACAAGAAGAAAGGTGAAGATATGTAGAAAAAAAAAATTAAAACCTATACAAAAATATATTAGGCAAGAAAATGTGCAAAGCAACATTACAGTTCCATCTTCTATCTGTTCTCCATCTTCAGACTGTTGACAATAACCATCAAATAAATACAACTGGATTATTAGACAAAGATAAAAAAACTCAAATGATGAGATAGGGTTTTATCTGCTGATTTTCAAGGTAGGCAAGCCCACCCTGCTTGGAAGATTGACACAGCACAATCTTGCTGACACTCATTCCTGCCTTGTGCCAGACTAAGTAAACCATAGTAAATACTAACAAAGAAGAGGTCCTGACAACCCAAATGTTTTGGATATTCTTGCATAACCAAAATATTGAAGCATACAAAATAATAATTGGGGAGTCTTATTCAAGTACTTACAATTTATCAATCATAATTTTATATTACCTGTAAGAAAGGCAAGTTATAAATCAATATTTAAAGGATGGGCCAAGAGCTGCTACTTGTATTAGGTTGGTGCAAAAATAATTGCTGTTTTTCACTATCAACTCCAAAGCTGTATATTACAACTTGAAAATAAAAATTATCAATTGAAATGAGAACCTTCAGAATCTACATATTTTTGCCAACTAGGAACAAGTCTATTTATTCTGAAAGCATAGAATCCGGACATCTTTGAACCAATAAATTCTTTGAAGGCATTTTGTGCTGCTGCTTGGTTGTTGAAGACCTTCCCTTGCAGGAAATGGTCAGAATACTTGAAAAAGTAATTGGTTGGAGAGAGGTTTGATGAGTAAGATGGGTGAGGTAGTTTCATAGCCTAGTTTGTTCAATTTCTGTGGGGTCATTTACATTTCCAATTTGTTTTTTTAGTTAGGTGCGAATGTCAAACAACTCTTAAATGGTCAATGTTTAGTTCCTCTGTAACCTTTAGAGTTGTTTTGCATGGGCACACCTCAACTATGTCCTCCAATTGGATGTCATCAATCACAAAAGGACGTCCACATCTTCAAGGTTCTCATCTTGGTTTCAAAGTTTTTGGAACTAATGTTGAGCTGTACATCTGTTGATAGTCCCTTAGCCAAATAATTGGTTGATGTTGCAAGTAATTTTTGCTGCCTCAAGTCCCTTCTTGAACTTAAACAATAAAATTGCTTTAATTTGCTTTTTTCCATCTTTGATTTGACAGCCTCAAATAAACCAGAATGAATAGGAAGAAGAAAAAGTTCAGCTTAAATAAATAGAAATAAATTCATGCTTCAAAATGACATATCACATGAACATAGTTAAATGATAGTTTATTCAAGAAATAAACATCAAAGTTCAAAATAACAAAAAACAATTCTTATTGTACCAACATAATGTTTATACTAATCTCTATGAGATCTGGAATCTGGCACAAGCTTTTTTGATACAAAAAGAGATATATGCAAAAACAAATCTCATTATAGATATTTGTTTAAGTTCAGATTTGGGGTACTCACAAAAGTACAGGTGATCTCATTTGGGGGAACATTAATACTATCAACAGGTAAGTATGCAACAGTAGCATGAGTCAATTAACGAAGCTTTTGCAAGGGAAATAAAGTGTACTATATTTCTTCATATATAACATGATTCATATGAGTACTAGATTTAGAGATGAAAAATAGGCATAAGATTGTAGCATCTTGCATACCCAATTTGGCTCAAGAATTCCTTTGTTTTTTTTCTGCTTTGATCTTCCAAATTTGGATACCTCAATAAAGCTACAATTTTCACATGGTATTCTGTTACAATTGTAATTATTTTAATTTCAATAAATGAAATAACGTAAGAAAAACAAAAACAAAGGCACCTACCTTTGTATATCTCATGCACTCTTAAACCTCTTTATCAGCAAAACTTTTTTGTTCAAAGCTCATAATGAACTAAAACATCTTAGTAAAGTATTCATCAAAGGAGTAAAAGATAAACAGAAAAAAATGACCAAGACATAACTTTCAACTCTTAGCCCCTGCACCTTCAGATAATCTCTGCCTGAGCTCGCGAGGGGAAAAGCAAAAATCGATTTTTTCAAATTTCATTCATTGACTACTGAAATATTTTGTTTAATCTCAAGGTCATGAACAAGGAAATATTTACAATGGTATACAAATCTCTCATCTGCCCACACCTGGGATATCCTGTGCATTGTCTCTTCAGTTGAAATACAACCAGGACACAATTGAAAAAGGAGAGACACCAAACTAATTACAGAACTGCAGATCCTCCCTTGTGCCTACAAACTGCGATAGCATGATATACCAACTCTTGCACACAGATGCAGAAGAGCGCATGTGATAGAAACCTATCACATCTTGAACAACCAACATTCAACTATCCCTGTCGTTGTTCTATCTGCCTAAACAAGTACATACTGAACCTTCCAACAAAACACACATACCAAAGGCCACAAATATAAATCTCCAAACACAACTTGAAACTGGTGCAAGAAAAGAGATTTTCATTGCAAGAATGACAGCGGATTGGAACTGTCTGAGTGAAAGTACGGTCATTGCAGAGAATGTGAACACTTTAAAGTTTGGCTTAGAGAAGGAATGATTAAGTGAAGACAAATATTGTTACACTTCCTCCAACTAAATTATGTAAAATAGATGAGGAGTTAGGAAACACTTGATGGGAACCTAACCTTTATAGTTTAATAAACATTGGTTAGAAAAGAGACATTTTCTAAAGACTGAAAAGAATACCTACCAATATTCAGAATAGAACACCTCCTACTCTCTAACTTATCATTATGCATTGTTTAATGTTACTTCTTCTCTCTTCTTTGCCTCCTAATCTTATCTCTTTAGTTCAGTTAAATTCATAAAACAATGGATACCTATATAGCGATCTAGTTGTAACTGTTTAATTTTGGAGAACAATATGTTGTTTCAAAAGAAATTTTTTATCGAGCAATGGCTAAAAGCAAAATTAAATTTTAATCTAATAGAAAACTTTACTGTAGTTATATATGTACCTATCAAAATTCTTCTTAACTGAATAAATTGCATAGTACCCATAAAAAATGACAGGCTTATTCAGTGCTGGATTAACTATAGTAAAAGTAGTATATGTCTAAGGCCCTGTATTTCAAGAGTTCTGCACTGGATACTTGCCAACTATCAATTCTGATTCAGTGATTCTGCACTTGGTCTTTTACTGTAGTATTATACTGGCGTCAACTTTTATGAACAACTGTGTATTTAAGGTTGGTGATTTTAGCCAATCATCACCTTTAATTAGGGTTATTATCTCAACATAGTAATTAATGGGTGTGTAGTAACTATGTGTGATGAATCAATATCTTCAACGCATAAATACAAAGGTTGTAGAAACTCAAGTCATACCGGTAGTATAAAGATCAAAATAAAAACAAAGTTTTACTATTACTGAAATGGCAGACATGTTTGTCATATAATCTGGCTAGAGGGCAGATTTAAAAATTCAAATTCTTCACAATACAAGTGAGAAATTTATGAGTTTTAATGTTTATGTGTATTTTTTTCAAAATTAGGGCCCATTTATAACATTGTAGTTATAACGCTATAGTTTAATCCGGCCCTGGAATTATTTATGCATGAATTGGCACTTCCGCCCAAGATCAGAGTATCTATACCCTGTACACTACCTAGGACCAATGTTTTGTTTCCCAGCATTTCTGCTTCAGACCAGAATGTAGTGTCATTTAGTTGCTTTTTATCACAACGACAAAGTCAGTTTTTTTTTTTTACATTTACCGTAAAAAGAATGATTCTAATTTAGCTTCTCTTAATGATATTTTTCTCTTGGAAACCTTTATTAATTAAGAAATCCAAACAATTTTAAAACTATTATGTCTAATAGTATAAATAAACAATTTTCTGAGAATCTTCTGTATTTTCTGTGATAGATATATCATTGATAGAAAATTTAAAGGACATTTGGCCACTAAGCAAATTTTTTTTTTTTAATTACTTATTCTTAATACCAGTTGTATGGGTGTAGAACCTTGATACTTACAAAACAACTCAAAAACCAACTCAGAGCCATCTAGAGGCAATGGAAAGAACTATGTTATGAATAACTTATAGAAGTAGAAAAACAATCCAAGAGAAAACCCAAGTGAAGTATATCATACAAGTAATTAAACTACTAAAATGGAGATTGACAGGGCATATAGCAAGAAGAAAGGACAACAGATAGAGCGGAAAGCCAACTGATTGGTATCCATGGGACAGTAAACACAGTAGGAAAAAACAGGCAAGATGGAGGGATGAAATTAGAATCTGTTCTGCTTGGAACATTTCAAAATTCAACAACTGTTACAGATTAGGCAGTTTCAGGAATATTTGTTTTTTAAAATTGTAGAACAGAATAATTGGTAATCATCTCTTTGAGTTTCGTAACTGCTTCTATTTGAGGTTCATCAGATGACCAGATGATGTCATTTTGAAGGAGTAGACACAGCCATGTTATTACCTTAGAGTAGTTTTGAAGAAATTCTTAGAGGAAATTTGTCATGCCAAGAGATCTTGGCAAGGATTGTTCGCATTTGGGTAGTGGCATGCTGATGATAGCTTCAACTTTGGATGGATCTGGTTTAAATCTTTTATTAGTGATAAAGTGACCCAGATACGTGATTTGAGATTGAGCAAAAATAAAATGTTGTCTTGGGACTTTTTTCCCCACGATTCCTTCAATTATGTGTGCTACTTTGATTTGCACAACTCCGTCAACACTATGTGTGATGAATCAATATCTTCCAATGGGTGTATTGAGGATTACCAGGTGAGAACTTTTTTTGGCAACTGGGATTTGCCAAAATTCATTAGAGGCATCCAGTTTGGAGAATTTTTGACCATGCATTTCAACAAATATTCCTTCAGCTTTATTGCTTTATTTAAATTATATGGGTGCAGACATAGTCTTAGTTTCGTGTTTGATTTTTCAATAATAATGAGGGATTTAACCTATTCAGTGGGTTCTCTGACAGATATAATTATTCCCATTTTTGCCTTTTTTTCATGTTCTTTTTTTTCATGTTCTTTTTTTTCAATTTGCTCTTCAGGGCAAGTGGAGTTTTCCTGAAGGGATGAGTCACAAAGTTACTTTAGAGTCTACTATGATGTGATGAGTGGATGGTAAAATGTCAATTTCACTAAAACAATCATCATACTTTTTTAAAAGATTTAAAGGAGTGAATGTAGTTTTGAGTCTTGATGGGCTTTTTGTAATCAGCTCTAGTTTGGCTGTTTTGATACCTTTTAGTAACTCTATGTGTTAATGAATTATAGTAGCTATTTCCGTACTTTGAACTTTTGCTGAGGCAGCTGAAATTTTAGAGTAGCATCATGTTTCTTCTGTAGCTTGTCCTACTTATATGGCCTTTTCTAGAGTTAGTTCAGGCTCCCATTGAATACATTCTCTTAGATGAGAATGAGATACCCCATATTAAAATATCTTTATAAGACTCAGAAATATCTCCAAATTTGCATTGAGGTGGAGATCAGTGATGAAGTCATTGAACTTTTGTCCATCTGTTTGCTTGTAAGAGAAGAATTTATAGCTCAAAAGGCCAAGTTCTTCTTCAGTATGAGTTGAATTTTTCAATATCTTTTTCCAGATTGTACCTACTGTCATTTTCATCAAAGGTAAAAGTCAAGAAAATGTTGCAGCCTTTAGCTCCTACCCATATCAAGAGATTAGATTTCAAATCAGACTGTGTTGTTTGTAGAAACAGGTTGAGTTTTATTTTCGATTCAAATTGCAAGGTTTTCTTGATAGAAATTTTGTGGTTTCTGGGGCGTTAAAAACTCCATATTTTGAAAATAATCCGGTTTTCGTGTGGATTATAATCCAGTATTTGTTTGGATCATAATCTAGTATTTGTGTGGATTATAGGTTGTTCTAGACTTCTGACGCCATTTTTTATGGAGTATATGATTTTGCAACACCAATGAGAATCAAGCTCATGTCCCTCATTTCCAAAGCCAATTTTCACCTTTAAACTCACTCTTTACTTCTGATCATCAGTGCCATGTTGATTGCTTTTTGTCCTCTACTTCATGAAATTCAATTTGCTAAGAAATATACCTAATACAATTCCCTTTTAAAAGCTCTATTTGTGCCGCTCCACTTATCCACATATCAATATGTCATTGGCCTAATTACTTGACAAAGATCAGATTATAACTTTTGGATGCATAATTCATCAGAATTGTTATCTATACCTTCCAGAAGAGTCATTACCATACCAACTTTTGTTCAGATAATGTAGTCTCTTCTTCCCATCTTTGGTTTTGAGTGTACTGTAAATGTACAATCAGATTCATTCTACATCTCTCCTCAGGTGTAATATATAATATCCATAAGGAAAGAGAGTCTCTTCCTATGATGGTACAAAGCAAAAAATCAGTATCAAACAAAAATTTAAACATTATCCATGATGCTTGTGAACAATTTATTTAGAAGAAAAATTTAATTTTGGTCATTAATATACTAACTGGAACAATTCAAATTTTTGAATTGTTTTTTTGGCATCCTTAGGTACAGAGGCTTTAACATGCTGTTAACCAAGAACTCAAGTTTACACCATAATTTTTCTTCTCTGATAAAACAGACTAGAACAAATTGTACTGCATGCATTGCTATGGTGAAATAACTTGTTTATAGTTTGTTTACAAGAGTCGCAGTTAAAGTTTAAATTTTCTGTTTGATACCTTTTTGCTGCTCTGTGTTATGAGAGAAAGAGACCAATAAAAGAGACCCTCTTTCCTTATGGATATTACACATTACACCTGAAGGAGGCCATGGAATGAATCTGCCAAAATGTTGAGTCAACACCAAAGATGGGATAAAGAGATTAGGTTATCAGAATTATTTTATTTTGCTGAATGTTGAAAAAAGTTGTACAGAATAGAATAGAAGTGGTAATTCTACAAGCATAGTACATGTCAAAAATGATGGGATTATTTACATATGAATTGGCACTTCTACCTACGATTAGAGTATCTGTAAGCTATGCCTAGGATCAAAGTGTTGCTCCTTAGCCCTCTTCCTAGGATCAGAGTGTAGTACGTGTGCACGCATTGAAAAGTGTTAGATACACACAAAAAAACAATATATATATATGTATGTATATACATATATATATTTGTGTATGACATAGCCCTAAAAATAATGAAACAAAGCTTAATATAAAAATCATAACTTGAAAGGATATGATGGTAAATCAACACTGCTGGGGAGCTATGTTAATAGAATTGTTTTGTTTTTAAATCCCCCAAATGGTTATATGGCACACAACTGATGATCTCAACAATAAAAATTCACACATTGTACCATAATATCTAATTCAGCGTAAAACAAGAAAAGCTTACATAAATTGCATCAACAGAAATAATTGACTGAAATAACATAAATCTGGAAAATGTGTGTGCGTGTATAGAGAGCGTTTTATGTATAAGAATGAATTATTTGGACTAGCATCCCTATCTTTGCTTTTTTGTCACATTGTTTCAGCCAGTTTGTTTTTGCTTCTAGAGATCCTTGGATATTATCCAGTAATTGTTTTATATACATTTTCATCACTTCCTCAACTGGAATGATTCAAAGATTCAAGAATCAAAGCTTTCTTCAAACACCAAGAAAAACAGTATGTGTATGTGTGTATGCATGCATACATACCTACGTACACACATGATACCACGATGATAATACCCAAGAGAAACAAGTTGGGGTTTTCGGGTTTTGAACTGCCCAAAATGTGCAGGTGTGCATTAGAATGGTGGGGGTCAAAAAACTTTGCCTTTAGAAAATTGTAGGAATTTGCCTCTAAAACTATTGAGGAATTTTCTAGAGACTTCAGCTATTATAAAAGGAAATCTCCATAACTTGAATTTCTTTGATGTCACATATGTCTAGAGAGCAAAACCCAGATTTCCAATATTAAGGATTCCCACCCACAGGCTAAACATTTTAATGATTGACACAGATTGTTCAAGAACTTTGACCAATCGAATAATGGGGGAGGAGTCTGCAAAAATCACTCCATTTTGATTGGTTGACTCTAACCAAAAAGAGAATGACCTTTGAATTTCCATGACATCACTAATTTCAAATAGAGTTTGGTGGAACAAGTTTGCCATTTAAATGCAACGCCAAGAGAAAATAAAACAGATAATTCCAACTTTGGTTCCTTTGCAATAACACTTGTAATCCTTGTTATACTGTCTCCATGTCCTGCTTGTAAAAGTCTGTCTCAGCCTTTGATGTTGAACCTCATGTGAAAGGCAACACCCACTCTACTAGTTAACCAGCTGTAAAGTTGTTTTTGTTATTACAACAACCAACCTCTTGTTATTTTTTCTGTTTTCATTTCCTTATGTCCCAAAGCTATATGAATGTGGTTGATCAATTTTCCTACCACTTGCCGACACAAATCCATAACTGGCACACATGGTATTGGTATACAAACGCTGAAAACCCCCTTTTTCCTTATTTTCAATGCCTTCCTACGGAAAAAATCATTTTTAATACTCTTCTATAGTAAAATAATTTACAATGCATTTACACTATACATATAATAGTCCTATTCTGTCAGTAACATTTGCATCAATTTCTAATCATTGGGAAATCCCTGTCTTCTTTATTTTCGATGCATTTCTATTGTAAAATTATTCAATTGGACACATATCCTCATCTTGAAAGGATATGATTATATTATATTATTATTATAGTCACAACAGTTTTGTACCCTCCAGGTCTATATTGCAGTCGGTATCCTTCAGGGAATTTTGAAACAAACCCTTTATCCAATCCACGGGGGGAGATTGTCCTCATTTCACCATCTACACCAGAGTATATCTTGTATTGGTTAATTCTTCCTGGCTAATTCGTCCTTGCTATGTCGCTTGTCTGCCTCTTCCATTGAACCAGAGCATATGATTTTAGAGACACCTTTGCAATCTAAATGTCATACCTTTTCAATGAGAATGTCATACCCGAAGAATACAATCTCTTTATTTTTGCTCCTCTTTATAATTTGCTACTTGAAATATTACGCACACACCTAGATAGATAAATTCTCTGTATGTATTCAAGTGCATGTGGCAAGGAAAAAAAAAATATTGATCAAAAGAAAAGGAAGAGAAGAAAGAAGAGGGAGGGAAAAGGAGAGAAAAACATTGCTAATAGAATAGAACTGCTACAAATATATATGTGTATATATATATATATATATATATATATATATATAGAGAGAGAGAGAGAGAGAGAGAGAGAGAGAGAAAGATATATAGAGAGATATAGATATAAAGGAAGAGATATAGATATATATATATATATAGAGAGAGAGAGAGATATTGAATGAGAGATAGACATAGAGGGATAAGAGATAGATATAAATAAATATATATATATATATATATATATATAGAGAGAGAGAGAGAGAGAGAGAGAGAGAGAGAGAGAGAAAGATATATAGAGAGATATAGATATAAAGGAAGAGATATAGATATATATATATAGAGAGAGAGAGAGAGAGATATTGAATGAGAGATAGACATAGAGGGATAAGAGATAGATATAAATAAATATATATATATATATATATATATATATATATATATATATATATATATATATATATAGAGAGAGAGAGAGAGAGAGAGAGAGAGAGATAGATAGAGATACCAGTGGTTAGGTTAGATCTGTCCCTCACCCAATTTTTTTCATTATTCTTATATTTTTACACATAATGTTTTAGAGTCCATTAGATATATTACACACCCTGAGCTTGCAGGGTCTTGAGATCCTACAGATCACCTTGTATGTTGGTATACATTATTAATATCTTGATTATCCTTTACTCAATGAGTTTCTCTTGTTCATTAGTTTTACTGTTCTAATTGGTATTACTAACCACCAGCCTAACATATTCTGTTTCTTTCATCTAGAAAACAAAGCGAAAAAAAAGGAAATAGATTTGATTCATTGTCATATTTTTTTCTCATCAACCAATTCCACCTTTGTATATTCTGGCTAGTTTGACCAGCAGCTTCAAATACATACTGGCAAACTCATTAGTATGCCAATACCTGTGACAATATTTGTCTGATAAAACCAATGCAGGTGTCTCCTACTATGACATAAGTCTTGAGATCCAAGAAGGCCACCCGCATTATAAATGAACTGCAGTAACGGCTGATTGGGTATGGGCAATATTCAAGAGTTGGCAATAGGGGAAAAATGACAAGTATCGTGTATGATATAAAAACTTAAGTCAGATTCGTAAAAACAAAGGCATTCTTTGATGTTTGTTTTTTAATTAAATAACACCACAAAAATAACTGAAATATATGGTAAAGTATACCAAATTTGAGTTTATAAAAACAAAATATTCACTTACTTACATCAGTGAATTAACCCTTTCAACCACTAGCCCCTACACCTTCAGGTACTCCGACTGGAAGAGCTCAAATTAATCTTTTTGAAAGTTTTGTTCATTCACTACCGAAATGTTTTCTTCTAATTCATTTCATTTCTACAGTTAGTTTGCTAGTGTAAGTCAAATGTATTCCTCAATGAAGTGGGACTTATGTCACCAAATGGGCTGACAATGTAAAATAATGGCGCTCAGCCCCAAATATCAGGCTTATGGATTCAAAGGGAAAATCAGTTTTCTAGACAATAATATAGGTAAAAATGTTGGGGTCCACCACCGACCAGCCTTATATCACAAGCCATGCTATGATGTACTACATTATATTGGGGGACACTTGTATTAGCTGAAGGCCAGATTAATGGAACACCCAATGAAGATTGAACTCAATAGCAATGGCTTGCCAGACAAATGAGCTATGCATCATTCTGTGCCTGGAGTTCTGGGCCATTTCGTTCCTCTGTACCCTTTGGTTAGTCTCACAAGTTTTGTGTACCCCTAAAAATTTGGAATAAAAAAAAATGATAAAAATCATATTGATTTTAATAAAAGCTCCATTTAATTTTTAGTGTAATTTTCGGGAAATATCGTTCAAGTTCTTCCTACTTCATAGAATATGCAGTTATCAATTCTTCGAAGATATCAGTCTTGGATTGATATATGTTGAAGTAGGGAGAACTTGCCTAGTTGATTATCAACTGTTTTGAACAAGGTTTTCATACTTGACAACATTATACACCATGACTATACTCTCAGTTGAGAAGTGCACATGTACCCCTGGGGTTACATGTACCCTTGGTTGGGAACACTGCTTTATGAAAAAAGCTCAGGAACTGAGGACTGGTATTGTATTACTAATGTAGACTGCTTATTCATTTTGAAGCTAGGTTTCTGATTGAGAATTGATTCATAGTGTTTCTCCCTTTTCTTTGAAAATATTGCAAGTCCCATCCTTATGAGAAGCACCTAGTGATCTCATAAATCTGGTAATATCAAAGTTTTATTGTGATTCTCATGAAAGTCATCCACTTTTTGTATGGGGTGGAGTACGGCGCTGGATATACAAGATGATTTTTTTTAATCATTTGGAAGAAATGGATAAATCTTTTATTTCTGTTATTGGCACTTTTATTTATTATTATTTTATCAATAACAACAGCATCATCATTATTATCATTATTACTATTACTACTATTACTACTATTATTATTATTATTACTACTATTATTATTATTATTGTTATTGTTATTGTTGTTGTTATTAACATCTTTATTATCATTATAATTATTATTATTATTGTTGTTGCTGTTGTTGTGACAGTGACAATTGTAATGGTGAGTAGGTCGTTTTTTTTTTATAGTAGATGGTAATCATGGTGGCTATTACTACTAAATGAAATGGTGGTGTTTAGTTGTTGAAGATGGTGATTGTGATGAGGATGATGATGATTATTAATATTGTTATTATTATTATGGTTGTCATTGATGATGATGATGGTCATTGATGTTGTTATTGGTGGTGGGGGTGGTGGTGGTGGTGGTGATGATGATGATGTCATTTTCAAATGGAGACAGAATGATTATGTCTTGAAGGAAATAAAATGATGGTGATAACATTTGGAAGAAATACAGGTGAGACACTAAGCATGAACAATTATGATGGGAAGAGAAGAAGGAAAAAGGACAGTAAGGGATGAAAAGTAGTCTCTTTTTTTTTTTAAATCACCCGAGACAAGTCGCTGCACAGAAGAGAGAGGCAATATATATATATATATACGAGATATGACATTATTTTTATGCTTTTGCTGGATGATATGTTTTTTTCTTTGATATAGAACCTTGCTTACAATAAAAGACATTTAATAACACCGTTACTACTAGAGTAAGTAGTACTAGTAGCATCTCCACTGTGTTCAATATTACAAGATGTGTCCATTGTAGCTTCTACCTTTCTTACTCTCTCTCTCTCTCTTTCTCCCTCTCTCTCTCTCTCTCTCACACACACGCATTAACACACATACACACACAAACACACGCACACACAACTACATACACAAGCACAAAGACACACATACAAACACACGCGCGAGCGCACATACACACATGCACGCGCGAGCGCACACACACACAGTTTAGTGTATGACTTTGACGACGAGCGAGGCATAAGCTGTTTGTGTTAGATCTCTCCCAAACAAACGTCAGAAAAATACCTAAAAATAAATCAATTCTCTATTCTCGTGCAGAGATGAGACGGAATTTTTTTTTAATCTTTCTTTACCTATAGCATTATTCGGTGCGCGTGTACTACAGACTAAACATGACACCCGAAGGAATACATTGATTATTCTTACCTGTAATCAGTTCTCTGGCTTCATCCCATTCTTTGAGGTCAATCTTGGCCTGGGATCGAGACAAAAACCATTCCACACACCCCAGACAACAAAACATGTTGCGCTCTGGCATTTCGCAACGGAATTTAAAGGGGAGATAATGTCCAAGTTATTTCGCAAGAGTTGTCTACCTTGAGATTTTTTTTTCTCCACTTCTTCACGTTTTTATTTTTTTTATAGGAATAAAAATTCGGTGAACAGAATACATGCTGTTTTGTGTGAAGCTACCTGTTAAACTGGTTCATTTTATCAACTGCTAATAAGAACTACCTCCTCCTTTTTTTCAACTAATCAAAATGCTGTCCATTCACATTTCCTGTTTAAATAGCCTTGTAGTGTTCAGCAGCTTTCTGTTGAAATGCTTGGAAAGTGGGTTATGTAGTGACCAGTGCTACCACAGAGTTTTTAACGAATGTACCAAAAGCTTGGGTCAAAACGTGTCAAATTGTCCATAAAAGTACCAAATAAAGGAAAAATATGTTAAATATAAATAAATTATGATAAATTATCCAAACTTAGATCAAATACCAGAACACTCATGTATTTTTATTTGAATGAAGTGTTTCTTTCTTATATTAATGTTAGAAAGGGTTTGAAAGGAAATTGCTAAAACATACCAAATTCCCAAGCTTAATACCAAGCGTACCAAAAGTTGTCCAAAATACTGATTTAATACAAACGTACCAAAAATGGCAACTATGGTAGCGATGAATGAGAAATATTTGCTTTGGGCCAAGGTAGTTTGAATTGATAGTTTCCAAACTATCATGGGAAAAAAAACTATACATACAAGAATGAGAAGGAGAGATTTGTTGAAGTTAGGTTTCTCTTGTTGATTTATTTCTCAGTTTATCTATCTATTCATTCATTTTAAAAATAGAAAAAAAAACTAAGAAATAAAGCAAAGTACATTATTTTAGGGTTGAAATTTTCATGAAAATTTTTAGCAGATATTTTTGTTTGATAAATACTATCTACAAGAAGGTAATCTGTAATACTGTATTATTGGATTATGGATTGAACAGAAATCATCTTACATAAGAATTTGATTCATGTGAAAAATAGATTGCATAGTGAACACAGTGATTGTACAGATTTACTTAGACTAGAGTCCTCATCTTGTTTGTTAAAGTCACGGCTGTTGCACCCTCATGGCTCTTTAAGAATGTCTGACAGATGGCCTGAAAGTGTAGGTAGGCTAAGCATATCTAGTATCCCTCCCAGCAATCATAAGTTCAGTCCCTGGCTTGTGTGGTGCAAAAAAGTCATCAAACCAGTGAGCTCAAATCTTTTAATGATATTGCAAAACTGACAACATTGATCCACTAAAAAATCTATACAAACAAAAACTGTAAAATTGGCAGTTTTCAATCTTTCAGAAATTAATGTTTACATTAAAAAAAAATTCTTTGATTTTTATACACACCTGATAAGTGATTTGTTGATCAATTTTTTTATTTTCTTTTATTGATGTAGAGTTTAAATAATAATCATTTCAAACAGAACATCTTCTGTTACACTTTTTGAAAAAACACCTTTCTCGCAAATTCATAGATTGTCCCAAATATTTGGAGAGTGACTTGCCAAGCAGGAAATATTGATTTCCAAAAATCAATAGAGTTTGGCAGAGGTTCGTAGAAGAAATTTTGCTTTGTCATCATGCCAGAATGATTGCCAATTTATCATTCAACTTGTTTTCCCAACGCTGTCAAAAAATGACAGCAGTATTTGAATAATTTTTAATTCCATTGTACTTAAAAAATATTGTTGCTCTGTATTTACTAGTCTATAAATAAACCTGGATTTTTTATACACTTACAAAAAAAAAATTGAATAATGGAGATTACTCTATAATC
The DNA here is from genome assembly GCA_963457665.1 of Thysanoteuthis rhombus. Classification (NCBI taxonomy): domain Eukaryota; kingdom Metazoa; phylum Mollusca; class Cephalopoda; order Oegopsida; family Thysanoteuthidae; genus Thysanoteuthis; species Thysanoteuthis major. The sequence goes on along the minus strand of OY735211.1, from coordinate 36,495,194 downwards.
AGCATTTGATAGTTATCCCTGAGAAAATATAGACCTCTATGTGGTATTTTATATAGGCAGATGCAATTGTTTACAACTTCCTGAGGGTGTGTACTGAAAAGTATATTTCATGAGGGACGGGCAAGTAACAATGGAGTTTTTGAATAGCTATTTTGAATCACTAGAAGCAGCTAGATTATATTTCCAGGTAACTGTATAGCAAACAAAGGCCCAGAAAAGTTTAATCATACAACACATTGATCAGATACTAACACTGTAATGAAAATAAAAGCCATTGATTTGTTTTTTCAAGTTTATTTTTAAAAAATATTCAATTTCAACCCTCCAGATAAATACTTTATTGCATAGAACTCAAAGTATGGTGACTGATGCCTGATGGACTTATCAAGTATTCCAAAATATGAACAACCAAATATCTTAAATATAATATTTCTGCAGAACATATTCATCTGATATAATGACGATATGAAAATTTTTTTTTTAATCCTTTTTTTCCCACTAGTTTTCATACCATAAATTTGTCTTACTAAGACTATAAAAAACGCTCACTTGACTTACCATATTGCCATTTCAATTTTTTTTAAGGTACGACCACAGATTCTCATTACCCTAGGTATGGATTTCATCCTCAAAAGAGTCCACAAAATTCTGTTCATGAATTAAGACATCATGCTGGAAATGCCATTAAAGAGAAATTTACATCCAGGGTTTCCCACAACAGAAAGTAAGGCTTCAGAATTATATCTACATTGTAAATAGAACCCTCTAGAATATTCTTTTAAATATTCTCTCAAAACGGACAAATTTCCGGAAAGTTTGAAATTCTAATAAATTGAAAGCACATAAAAGAAAAAGAAACGTGCCTAAAAGTCAGACCATAGATGCGTAAATTTCCTCCCTCACACTAAAAAAAGCTAGATTCGCAAATTTTGTTTCAGTATGTCAGCCCGTTTGTCAGTTAGGCTCATTTCTTCAACAGATACTCACTAATCTGAAAAAAAACCTTCATTTTTTCAATTAGGATTTGAACTAAGTCTACTGATTCCATTTTCTGTGCTTTTAACCACTGAGCCATTTATAATTCCACTGATTTTCTTTAGATAGAATCTTCAAATAGAAGCTTACAAATTAGAGCAAAAAAGTAGTTTTGACCCTGGACTGTCGGGAACATGGAGATCAGTACCAATTAATGCTGGAGTCAAGTTACCCTCGTAAACGAATTTGAAGCCCCTAGGGTGTGACCATTTGGGAGTCTATAAGATGCATAAGATAACAAACAAACAAATATTCACTATCTTTAAAGTAATAGATATATATAGGAAAGAGTGTGAGGGTAGATTGTGTGTATAAGTCTTCGTTTTTAGTCATGACGGTATGTATAATAATTCAGTACACTGAATACTTATATCTCATATACTTCCAGAACATTCTTTGTTTGGTAAGGTACAGCTTTTGTCTGGTAAAGGATAACATAGAAGTTGTTCTCTGAATGTTACATACAATAAAAAGAAGCTATACTTGATAATTAGTCCATTGAGAAGAATGAATGAATGAAGTGTTAACTTGTAGAGCTGCTATTAAATCTGAAAGTTGTGGATTCCATGTTAGAACATGAAAGAAAGGTAGTGTGTTCTCAGGGTGTAATGAAAACAAGCCCAGGAAGAAGGCTAAGAAAGAGAAAGTAATCTCAAACTAACTACAATGCTTAACAAAATGATAATGGGTCTTCAGCAGGAAAGAACCAATGTAAGGACAGGTTTTAAACTTCTTAATTTCTTTAATTCATTTAGTGGATCTGACTAAATTGAGTTATAATGATTGGTGTTATCTGCTACTCTCTGATCTGTTGAATGATTTTATTGTCCTCAGAGGTGTAGCTGAGATTAAAGTGGGGGGGGGGGCGAATTTCAAAACTACACAGGCCCCTAAAAGCTTTATAAATCAGTTAAAGAAAGGTATGTAGTAGGAAGAGAAATTGATTTCTGGGTATATAGTGAACCATTGATGTGACTCACAATAATCATGCAGTGCCAAATGAAGTTATTACTGTTGCAATAAGGCTAATTGTTGATACAATCTGTAAGGGAAGAGATCTGTCAAACAGAATGACTTAATCTACTTTTATGACACTAACAGACTAGCAATACACACACTGATGCTTAGCAGATAAAACATCTTTTCTATAAAGTAGGAATGAAATCACAAGAGGATTAAGAAAAGATAGTCAACTTTTTGTGGGTACTATGCAGGAATTTATGCATTGTGCAAAAATCATGAATGGTATGCATCATTCTCACCAATCTACAATGTTGGAAACCAATAGCTTCTAAGCATCTGAGAGTGAGTTTCTCACTGAGTGCTCTATGAATCTGATTTGAGCTGAAATCGATGATTAAATTGAAGTAACATTCAATATCTTTTAAATCCTTATTTCATAAGCAAACTGTGCTTAAAAATTATTCAAAATGAATAAAATCAATCATAGACAATACAAATGTAATACATACTTATCTAGTGGGTGATATATGTATACACAAATATATATATATATATATATATATATATATATATATATATATATATATATATATATGGTGAAATAATGGATTCACTACACAAAATGTTTCTGCCCTTTCGGGATTCTTCAGGCAAATGATTTGATTTATTTGGATCCCTATTCAAAACATTATTGAGAAGTGAGTCTTTCATTCTCTGGGAAGAAAATTCTACCTTATTATATATTTATAGCTCCTTTTACTGTTTTTCTTGCTTTTGATTGTTCTATTTTTAGTATCTTTAGTTTTTTATTCATAGTATGCTAAGATTTTGATTCTGTTAGCAGCGTTATTTTTTCCTTTTTTTAAGATATTTTTTTAATTTAAGTTTACAAAATATTCTCGTCATTACATTATTGGTTTGTGGATTTTAAAATTGTTCTAGATATCATACCAGTTAATCTATCAGTTGGTAATTTTTTTTTGGTCTGTTACTATTAGCTCTTTTTTCATATTTGTTTCTTTCTTTCATTTATCTCCAGAAGGGGAAGTGAAGTTTTAATCTTAATGCTTGTGGCTGATTATAATAAATCATGTTGGTTATATTTGGAGCGTTTCTGACACATTTTATCAGTCATGTTGGTGATCCATCAGTTAAGTGGGATAGGTTTAATTACAGGAGATATATCATATAATTTATACATGTACTTGTTTTAGCGTTCACCTTTTCATGGCATTTGTTGTTAATGTTAAATTCCCTTATCATTCTGGGAGGGTTAGCTTCTATATATCCAAGATAATTATCAAAAGATATTGTGATTCATCTTAGATGACTAAATAGTGGCTGGGTTTGTAATGATAATAAGGTAACTTTGATGATTGATTTATATCTTTTGAGCAGTACCAACATTTGACAGCTACTTGATTTTTTCTATTCAGTAAGTCTGTTTTCTCAGTGAAGGTAATAATTTTGAATTTCTCATTTAGACAAAGGTGGCATGGAGTTTCAGTATTCTGGCATGTGTATGTTTTAAAATTTTCTATTTTACTGTTGATGTGAAACTGCTGTCTTTAAGCTCCCAGAAATATGTGGTTAGTCATTTATTGTTTTTGTATTCTTCTTTTGAAAAGGATGACTGTTCGGTTGCTCTCAATTAAAAGAGTGTTTTTGATATCCCTCTGTAATATTTTGTTTCTAAAAGTTTCTCTAGGGTTGATATTTCAGCTTGATATACAATATTAGATCTTAGACGTTTGTTTAGTAAAGGGCACCTTTTGCTATTTGTACAACTGCAGTTTGGTTCTTATTATTTTCTTTACTAATATTATTCCTTATTACTTTGCTGTTATGCAGTTTTAGGATGTTTTCAAAGCTGTCCATACAGCTATAGCTTAGTTTCAGTTTGTCTTCATAAACTTCTTTTTTAAATCTATGTTTGGATGGTTGTATTACGTGTTAAAATATATAAGTTCAGGATTTTCTTTTATGTATGGATTGTCAGTGTTATCGTATTGGTTGAAAGTAATATCTAAAAAAATTGAATATTCTTATGTTGGCCCTAATTTCAATTTCAAAGTTCATTTTTCTCATTGCTTTAATGAATTTTTTTTTTAAATGTGTATTTTTTCCTGCTGCTATTTTCAACAACTAGCAAATTGTCATCTGGTTGAAGCACTATATTTTTAGAATTTTATTCTCTAGTAAGGTTGTATATGATCAAACCCATCAAGTCCAACATTTCTGCTGAATCCAGACTCTCCATTGAAACATCAAAATCATAAACATCATTTTTTTTTAGTTTATTGTTCTTCGATATTGAACAGTACCGTCCATCTACATTGTTTGATTATTTCTATTTCATTTTTGTTGATGTTAGTTTAGATCTTCACCAATTCCATGGCTTCTTCAAAGATTCATTTAGATATTGAAGTCCATTATATTGAATTGTACAAATGCATAGATGCTTTTCAGCTTGATGTTGTTAGACCAGGTAATGGCATCGTTTAAATTTATGCATTGGTTCAGCTGTACTTGTTATTTAAAGCGTAGTTTGTTTTCAAGTATATTTTTACTAATTTTTTCTATCAGGTTAATCAGTCTTGTTTGGAAAATCTAGTTTGTGGTCCTTCATGAGTATATAGGCATCATTTTTCTGCAATTTTCCAACTCTATTGTGGGCGTTTAATTTTTTTGGTGCTGCTCTTGCTCTCCTTATTTATAGTTGATTTGTAATTATTCCACTTCGTGTCCAACTTTTTGTAATTTTGGGTGATGCTGTTAGTTTGGAGTTTGTTGTAGGTGTGATAGTTCATTTCAAAGATGTTACTAGTTTTGTCTCCTTTCACAGGATGATTTATTAGTTTTGTTAATTTGTTCAATTTCCTTTTTTAATTTTCCCTGGAATGTACTTATGTGGTTTATTTTTTCAAATCTGATATTATTAAAGAGGTTTACTATGTCCTGCTCAAAGTTTTCCTTTTGTTCATTTCATACTGGGCTCTTTTGTATTTTGAAGTCCAAAAAATCCTTTGCTTCAGTTTCCTTGTTCAGTTTGTTGGTATATAAAAACGCTTTCCATTCTATGAGTCTAATTAGATCTTTCAATAAGCATGTTAGATAGTGGTATTTGCTAGGGATAGGAAAGTCCTTGAAGGAATGTTTGATGTTCAATTTCTCCATTTGTGATGTGTGGAGAAATAAAATCTATAAATCCACATACATAAATGTATATATATGAATATATATATATAATGGAGAAGGATTTGCTAAACAAGCACATTTGTGTTTCTGCCCTGTTTGGGCTTCTTCAGGCAAATGATTCAGTTTATTTTAGATTCCTATTTAGGACATTTGAGGGTGTCTATTTTTCTAGATGGTAGGATATTCCTTTTATTTTAGTTATAGATATTTTTTGTTTAGTGGTTGGTCATTGCTTGTTATGTTTTTTCGTTCTATCCAGTGGGGATGCTATACTTGTTGGTAGTAATGGTGTATGAATTAGGAGGGAATGGTGTGGGCCTTTTTATTATCAGTGTGTAGTTGATCCATCAATTACTTGTAGTATGTTTCCTCTCTGAGATTATTTTATTCTCACTTAAATCTGTTTCCCAATGTTAGAGTTCCCTTTTATATGACCGTAGTTGTTAATTTAATTATTCTGGGTTTGGTCTATTTCCACATGTCTAAGATAATTATGGTTTTCGGGTTGTCCTTCAAAGTGGCTGAGTGAATAAGATATTTATAATGGTTATGATTCAAATATCTACAAGTGGGTTATAGAGTTATGTTTGTTGATAGGAATTCTGAGCAATGCAAGCATTTTAACACTACATCATTTTTTCTGTTTGTTGATTCTATTTTTTGGGGGGGGTTGTTCTATTGATAAAAGTAAAGATTTCCAATTTCTCATTCAGGCATAGGTAACATGAGGTTTCAATATTCTGACATATATATGTTTGTTGTAATATTTTCCATCTTACTGTAGGTTTGACCTTGCTATCCATTAGTCTCCAATATTATGTTGACAGTGATGTACTATTTATATATTTTTTGTTTGTAAATGATAGTATATGCTTGGTTAATCTTAGTTCAAAGGGTGTTTTTGATATTCCTATATAATGTTTCACTTCTAAGTTTTTCTCTTGGGTTGATATTTTGGCTTGGTATACAATATCTGATTTGAGAAATTTGTTTTGCACATACACTACAACATCAAACAACTACTACAACTAAACCAATGGATAAATACCAATGAGGCCATTGCCTGGTTTAGCAACATTAGGAAAAAAAAATCCTTGTTTTTGTACAATCCGATATCACTGACTTCTACCCTTCTATATCAAAATCTTTGAGGAAGCCATGGAATTTGCAAAAGTCTATACTTATATCAACAACTGCAGATGGATGGTACTATTCCACAATCAAGAACCATGGACTGAAAAAAAACGTCTGCAGTTTTGATGTTTCTATGGGTAGTCTCGATTCAGCCAAGATGTCGGACCTAATTGGTCTGTGTATTTTATATAATCTCACCAGAAAACTAGATTACCTCCCCAAAAAGACTGTACCGGGACAGCCAACTAATTATAGAAAACAGCAATGTGCAAAAATGGGAAAAAGTAAAAAAATACATCATATAAGAAATGAAAAAAAATGAACTTTAAAGTTGAAATAAAAGCCAAAGTTAAAATTCTACATTTTTTAGCTGTAACTTTTAATTCAAACAATAAATATTTCCTAGATAGGGAACTAAATAACCTAAATCCTTGCCTGAAGAATCAGGGCAGAAATATAAATGTGTTTGTGTAGTGAATCCTCACTTAATTATATTTTAAGCTTTACTCTAAATCAACTTGATGCTTAATGTTGACTATAATGAGCACTTTATGGAATAAACCCATCACACATTGGATATTGTATCATATCATATTGCATTCCCGAGATATATATATATATATATATATATATATATATATATATATATATATATCCTGATTTGTATTGTGCATGAATATATACATAGAGATAGACAAATATGTAGATGAAAATGTCAACTGGAAGGTAAAGAGAAAAACTCAAGAGATTTTTTATTATTCCTTGGTCATAGTTTGATGCATTTCGACGGGGGGGGGGAGCAGCCATCTTTTTCAGAGAAAAAATATTTTCAGTGGTTCACAGAGAAAAATTTGCTGTTTACATGACCAATGCTGAAGAGAATATTTCTGTGTTTGGTTGTTTATTAGGAGCAGGAGGGGAGGTGCTTGTATCTGTGTAAATGAAGGTATCATTTGATTCGAAATGAAATAGGTCTATGAGAGACGGGGTCAAGGGCTGTATGTTTCCTGTCGGTGGGTGTTTGGCTTGTGTTAGATAAGGGAGGCAGTGAAGGGTGAGAATGGTGATTTCTCAGGGGGAAGCTGGGTTTTGTTATTTTTATTATAGGATTGAGAGGTGGTTATTTAGCGTTTAATGGGTAGGTGTTTGTATATGTGGGGCAGGGTGGAATTAGGTATGTTGATTTCATTTAATCTTCTTGGTTGATGGTAGGTAAGACTTCTTTTGCTTTTCTAGAAGAGAATATGTGTGCTTGTACTGTTTTTCGAATTGATTGTCAGTTGTTAGCCAATACCTTATATGTTTGCATTGTGGTGTATTATGTCTATGTGATTCAGTTTTAAAATCAGAGTATTTAAGGAGTTCGCAATTTGAAACATGAACGTGTTTGTGTAGTGACTCCTTACTCAATTATATTCAGATATATATATATATATACATATATATGTATATGTTTACAAATATATATGAATAAAATTATATATATGAATTAAGAAATGGATATATATGACCCAAAGAGAATGATTATGAATTACGTTATATGATAACCGAGATGAGAATTTTAAAACTTCAAGTGAGGTATCTCGTTCATTATAAGCTTATGCAATGTTCTTCCATAGGAATAGAGCACTCTGGTAGATGAGGAATATATGCCAAATAAATATATCGCTTGAATTCAACCTTACTGACCATCCAGTTCCGTAGCACAGAGGTAGAATACCGGCCTCCAGGTCTCAAGCGAAGGTTTCAATCCTACCCCGTGGTACTGGATGGGATAATGGATAGTCTATAGCCACACTGAAGAGTTGTAATACAACGAAACAGCTGTCTGTAGATGACACAATAATATATATATATATATATATATAAAATTATATGCACATATATAGAGCTTAAGAGCAGTCAGTAAAGTAAAGGCTCAAATGAGTAATTTAACTCTAAATTTTCATTTTGTTTATTTTTAGTCTTTATTTGTTCTCTTTGTCTTTGACAAAGAATACAATTTTATCTTTGAGAAATGGATGTATGATCAATATCATTAAAATGCTATCATCACTCAAAATTTCTATTATGAAACATAACTCAATAAACCACATATAGATATACTAAAAATGGTCACCAGAGATATCAGATCAACCCAATCAATATAATTATCTTAGACAGACTAAACCAAAAATAATCAAATTAACAACCAAGGTCAAATGAAATGGAACTCTAATACTGGGAAACAGATTTAAGTGAGAATGAAATATTCTCAGGCAGGAAACATACCACGAAAGTACTGATAGATTAACCGCATATTGAGAACAAAAATGCCCATATCATACTCTCCTAATTTATTATGTAAAACTACCAACAAGCTCAGCACCCCCATTAAATAAAACAAAAAACACAACAAACAATGACCAACCACTGAACAAAAAGCATATATATAGGTAGAATGAGAGGAATATTCTACCACCTAGAAAAAAGACACCCCTTACCCCCAAAATGTCCTAAATAGGAAAATGAATTACAGACCAACTGTAAAATGGAAAATTTTAAGACAAATCAATAAATGCTAAAATATGGAAAATCTATGTTACCTCTGTCTAAATGAGAAAATTTGAAATACTCAATTTTGTTAAAAAAAACCTAAAAACCCAAAGTAAAATTTATTAAACAGGAAACATGAGAGCACTAAAATGGTGGCATTGTTTAAAATTCTTATTGACAAACATTACTCAACAACCGATACATTAGTACTCTAAAGGTAATACAGATAGTTCACCCAGAAACTCATCCTCACAAAGAAACATCTAATCAACATTATCCACTCACCCCCCCCATTTCTAAGTAAATTAAGAACAGTAAAATCCACTACGTTCATATAGGTCACTAACATAGGTAATAAATTTAATGCAAAAATCAAAGTTGAGCTCAAAACGTCCCTTAGAACACAATTCAGTATCCACTTATAGATAACTCAAGCAAACCTGATTTGTACTATATATATATATATACATATATATATTATATATATAGTGGAGTAAGGATTTGCTTCACAAACACATCAAGGTTTCTGCTCTGTTAAGGCTTCTAAAGGTGAATTCGCCTGAAGAAGCCCTAAAAGGGCACAAACATAAACATGTTTCTGTAATGAATCCTTACTCTCTTATATTTCAAGCTCTTCTCTAAATAAACTTGATGTTTTGATGTTGAATGTATGAAGCACTTTGGGTAATAAATCCTTCATACATCAGATATTGTATTATATTAAAATTTATCATATTGCATCCCTGATTTGTATTGTGAGGTATATATATATATGTATGTATGTATGTGTGTGTGTGTGTGTGTGCGTGTGTGTGTTTGTGTGTGTGTGTGTGTGTACGTGTAGGGACAACAATAAGTTTACAGCCTAATGATAGAAAAAAGCATTTATTTTGCACTGCAAATATTTACTTACCAACATTAATCTCCTTCCTTGTCAATGCATTTAATGCAGTAGTGAATAGATTAGACATTAGGTAATTAGTACATGCACAGCTATGGACTTATTGATCCACGCTCGCATAACTCCTCATTAAGTCTCTTCTTTGTGATTAAAATCTATTTCAATCGATATTGCTGAAAAGAAGAATAACACTTCCTAATAACACTGATGAACATTTTGAAGTGGTGATTTTGTTTGCCTGAGGTAGAAGTGGGAGGCACGGTTGAGGACATGGTGCAAGGGACATAACTAATAGGAACTTTTCTTGCTGGACGTTGAAAAAAATTTAATGGCCCAACACCATTGAGCCATGTTTAGAAAACTGGAGTTTGAAATCAAATCATTGAGTAATTGTCATAGACGAATCTACATGAAAAGGAAGAAATGTTAGACAAGTTTGGCTGCACAACAGCCAAATTCCCTTGCTGCATTAAAATCTGGAGAGTAAACGAAACAGAATTCATTTCTCCATACAATATCATGACAAAACTGTCTCATTCCTATTCCTTTATTAGCATTTCCAGTGAATGTGATTAGCAAAGTTCAGAAAAAAATCAACCTGGGATAGGCTCAAGCTGTTAGGATGAATTGGTCATCAGTTACTGCATATGTCGATATGTTATGGTTCATATATATATATATATATATATATATGTATATATATATATATATATATATATATGTATATATATATATATGTATATATATATATATATATGTGTATGTGTATACATATATGTTTATATATATATCTAAAAAGGTTCATACATATATATCTGAATATGTTTATGTATATATATATATATATATATATATACATATATATATGTATATATATATATATATATATATATATACATATATATATATATATATATATGTATATGTATATATAAATAAATATGTTCATACATATATGATGTATATAAAATCATGAATATGTTTATATATATCTATGTATGATATATATAAAATTATAGATATGTTAATATATATATATAACATATGTATATATATGTTTATATATATGAAATATATATATATGAAATATATATATACGCAAATATACATATATACATATATATAAATATGTTTATGTATATATATATAATATATTTATAAATAAATATGTTCATATATATATATAAAATATATATATATATGTATATATATATATATAATATATTTATATATATATATATGTATATGTTTATATATGTGTATATAGATATATATATATATATAAAGATGTGTATATATATAGATGTACTATATATATATAAAAATATGTTTATATATATATAATATATATAGATATAGATATGTTTAAATATATATTAATATATATGTATATATGGATATGTTTATATGTTTGTATAATGAATATATAAATATGTTTATATGTATAATATATATATATATATATATATGTATATATATACATGTATATATATATGTTAATATATACATATAGTACATATTGATATATATAAGTATGTTTATACATATATATTTATATATATATATATATATATATATATATATATATATATATATGTATATATATATATATATATACATATATATATGTTCATATATATATATATAAATATGTTAGGTATATCTCGGAATTTTTGAGATGAGGATTTATTACCATTTCTATTATCATTCGGACCGACCTCATCTTGGTTGTTTTTCATAAAATGATTCAACCGTTGTACTCTACAGCCTTTATTAAGTATCATGTGGTACTTGTGGGCAAAAACAAACGAAACCCTTTATTTAACTGACGGGGGTATATTGACTGCACTCCACTCTTAGCATTATTATTGACTCACACTAAGATTTAAATCAACAACGATAAAATTACATGTACACATAGCATAGTGGTTACAGAATGAAACA